>OZ010792.1:500233687-500608345 GCA_963932465.1 Maratus speciosus
TTTGTAAATGTGTCAGAACGTTTTACGCTTGTTCAGCGGAGCAGTTAAGTAAACCTTAAGTATAATAAATCTATTGCGTTTACAAAAAAAAAAAAAAAAAAAAAAAAAGAAAGAAAGAAAAGCAAAGAAAAAGAAAGAAAAAAAGAAAAAAATACCGGAAAAACTGTTTCGGTTACAATGTTTTTGAATAACAACACCTGCCAATTTGTGCTATTCCGAACAAAAATGAATTAAAACTTATGTCATAAAGTTGCCCCTTTGGATATCAGAACAGTCTTAAAAATTTCTTCCATAGGATTAGCATTATCGAGCGGGTCTTTTTGCGTGACTGAAGTAGCCTCTGAAGGGAGCGTTTACTGAACATAGTTTCTGTATCATTCATTTTTTGATTTTATAATAAAGCCTGTTTCTCTTTATCTCATTGTCGGCTAAATATACAAAAGTTTTTCGTTAGAAAATTTTGAATGATATTTTCACAAAATTTCTTTTAAAACTACATAGCGTAAGTTTTACAGAATATGATTGATTTTGACGTCCCTTGAATGACAATGTACCAGCACCTTTCTTGTCTGCATTTCCAGAATTCATGCTTGTCAGTTATGAATTTCATAATTCGGCCTTCCCCGCTGCGAAACCAGCGGGAATCCAACCCTCGAAAGTCACACCGAAGGGGTCGTCTTTTTAGTAAATCGTTCGAAATCACGCCCACAGCGAACATGATATTTAACTTCCATTTCTCGCTTCCAAAGAACACGAGAATTTCTGACTGAAAAATAAAAAAAAGAGAGGAAAGAGAGAAAGTTTGCCGCGTGCCGACAAGAAAGAGAGAATGATCATTAGCCGGCCCTTTCCCCCTTCTGAACTTCCTGGTCACGTGACCTACGACCCCTCCCCTGAAACAAAAATCGTTCATCTAATGTGAGTCACATATGGGTGAACATCAAAAAACAAATAGAACATTTGAAGGGAGATTTTTTTTTTCATTACTATTGTTATTTGCTCTTCTGTTTTATGAGGGGTTCAAGTGACGTAGAACAAATTGTGAAGCGTAAAATTGGTATCCTCGGGGGGGGGTTAGTGAAATAAAAAGTGATTTAGGGCAGTAACTTTGTTTATATTAACGAAATATAACGGATAAATTTCCCCGAGGGTTTAATAAGTGGAACGTGTGCATGTTACAAGAACGACAATGTTTACAATAATTTTACTGCATTCGATCTCTGTTATCTTCATTGTAGTCTGAACTGCAAATATGCATTTTTATTCAACTAAGCTGAAATCTGCGAAACAAAATTGCGTTATATGATTGAGCCCTATGGTAAAACGCTTTCAAATATATCATTTAATGCATGTCATTTGTAATATTACTAAATTATTAGTAAGAAATGAACAAAAAACAAAATAAATAATGCATCATTTCAAAAAACCCTTATAAGTCCAGAAAAAAATACAACTACTTTAAATGCTTTGCGATATTAAAAACAAAACACACTTTTTAAACTAATACATACAGCATACTTTTTTAACCCTCTCAAGGGCGGTGGTCACACGGCGTGACCACCTAGTTTCAAATCCAAACTGATAAACGGCACCAAGAATATTTTAATAAAAATTTTCTTTTCTAATGAAGGTTCGGAAAACAAACTTTTATTATCTAAGAAATTCATTTGTAAATTCTGGTGTCAGTCAGTTATTTCATCATTTTACGAACGGAATTTTTCTGCGCCTGAAAGGATTAAAGCAGTCGAAGAGATAATTGTAATTTTTTTTATATAAATATCAATATAAATCATACATAAACCATATATAATTTATATAAACCATAATGTTAATAGGTGCTGGGCGATATGTTCATTTAGAAGTAAAAATAGCAGTTCGATAGAGCCACACCAAAGTCCCAGCGTCCATCACCATAAATAAATAAATAAATTTAAACTATAGTAAATTACTCTTTGTGTCTGCTATTAACAACATATTTTTTTTTATTATTATTGCTTTTCATAGAGAGAACTCTATGAAACCTAGAGGGCCAACCCAAGCTGCTGCCTTTCGTTATTTAACCCCTTGAAGAGCACCGGTATATTATATATACCACTTAATTTTAATTCCCAAATGCCACATTGGCACTAGCATTTTAAAACTAAATTTTGATTTATGCTATACACTCGAAGAACCGCTTTTAGTTACTTTCATATAAATTTTCTTGTAAATCCTGGTGTCACTAAATTTTGATTTATGCTATACACTCGAAGAACCGCTTTTAGTTATTTTCATATAAATTTTCTTGCATAAACTAAATTTTGATTTATGCTATACACTCGAAGAACCGCTTTTAGTTACTTTCATATAAATTTTCTTGTAAATCCTGGTGTCAATCAATCATTTTACCATTTTAGCAATCGAAGTACTCTGCCCCTCAAAGGGTTAAGCCATTGTGACGTAGGTATTACATTAGAAATTATGCTCAATGCTTCGAGAGTATCTTTGACACGTCTCAAACTATGACAAAGTGGCTTTTTTTGCTTACATGGACCGCATATGACATACGAAAGTCCAATTCCTTGTTATGTATTTTTTCTTTCTATCAGCAGCAGAATTTCATTCAATCAAACATCGCTAACTGCCAAAGTCGCAAATGTGCGCAGGTAATCTCAACGTATTTTATTCCTCAAATACTTACAAAAGAGGAATGTACCAACAATTTTTCGGGATGTAGCGGGATCATGATTTTACAAGATGAAATTGTTGAAAATTTCAAAAATTTCAAAAACTATACACAGTTATCAAAACGCAATAAAATAAAATAATAATAATAATTAGACTTAGAATATTACTTAAAAGAAAAAAAATCACAACAATCTAAAAAAATTGCACTTGCATAACATTTATTTTTTCATCCGTTACTCATTTTTGGCTTTCACCTGTTTTTCCTACTCTCCCGATACATTTATTTCTAAAAGGGCTAGACGGTATCTAAGGCTAAAATATGTGCATGGTTTCTCATGCTGTGGGACTTATAGAACAACTCTACATAGTTGACAAACCTTGGAAAATACATACAATTTTCCTCTATGTCGTAGAAATCCGTAATTTAGGCACACCGCGTGCGTCTGCCGCTAATGGCATTCGTCAGACTGAACATTTGTAATCCTAATTGTGCTGTAACTTCTGATGCGCACATTGCGGACACAACTGAAACGTCATTTGCTGGTGAAAAATGTAATTATGTCTTTCAGTACATTTATATGAAAACCGCATCGTGTATATGGGGCATTCTCACAATCTTTTGACTTTTATGTCTCTGAATAATAATTTTCATTTTAGTACATATTCTTGTTTTTTTTTTTTTTTTTTAATTTCATATACTGAGGAACATCCCATTGTATAACTGCATAACAACATTAACGAGATAAATAAGTTTTGGACGATGTTGGGGGGTTCAAATATCCAGGAGACTCCTATACCGTTCCGTGTCGCTGATGCTGATTTTTAAGTTTTAAGCTGTCTGTATAAAATTGTTTCAATAAAAGTAATTCGATGTATTTTTTTTGCAAAACTGGGACTATTGTTTTATATAAATATGTAGCAAAAAATTAACCTGCATACATTTTTACCGTTGTTATTATTTTTTTAACTCTGTCCCTGGGTTTTAGATTCTTTATCGTCCCTCTTCTAAAATTATGCAGAAAATCACTTCAGACGCAGCCACAGATTTTTTTTTTTAATTTTTTTCTCATGCAGAAGTATGCTAGTGAAAGAATGTCTAAAATTCTTTGACAGGAAATTTACTGCAGACTTGAAATCCGCATTTAAATATCAATTTCAAGCATCGTGGCTTTATTGGTAGTCTTACCGTCCCCAAGGTTTATTCTTGCACTTTTTGAGATTTTTTTTTTTTTTTTTAATCCAATGTAAATAACTGTTTCTAAAAGTCAATGAACATTGTGGCTATCACTGAGTTATATTCAGCAGAAATATTGCTACCATCCCTTTTTTCCCATTACCATCCCTTTTTTTTCCCATTACCGTTCCCTTTTTTCTTACCGTCCTTTCTTTAACACCCCTTTAAGACAATGTTGTACCAAAATTTTGTACTAAAAATACTACATTGTTATTATTTCTTATTTGAATATCCTGTGTGTACTATGCAAATTCATCATAAGTAAAAATTAAGAAGAAAATAAAAAGTTATAGTGGTAAAATGGTAAGGAAAATTAAAATCGCAAGTTTAACATAAACCTCAGTTAAATAAAACAATTTTCGCTGCTGACCATTTTTTCTTTATTTTGAATCATTAAGGCATTCGTCTATCAGATTAAAATGTTATTTTAGCAAGTTTAATTTCACCAGATTTTTATTCCTGAAAGTCAAAAGATTATGAGAACGCCCCGTATACTTTTTAAATTATTGAATTTTTATTTTATTTTATTTTATTTTTTTTATTTTTTGAATCACCCAGTATTTTCAAACGATTTTTAGCTTGTCATTGTATAATCTTTCAAAATGCCAAAATTCCAAAAGTCGTGTCATAAAAAAAAAAAAAAAAAAAAAAAAAAAAAAAAAAAATCTAATTTTCAAATTTAAATTATCAAAACACTATTTGAATTTTATTCATTTATAAGAATAGTACAACATAAATACATTTCAGAACCATTTTAAATAGGCAGCGTGGTTATTTAAACCGTATCACATTTTTTTTCTTTTTTATCTCCGCGTAAACATTTAAAAGTTCCAGTTTATAAATCCAGTTTATCCTTGCTTGATTGTCTCCTGAATATTCAACTATCCGACCTTTCAATAAGTACCGGCAGGGGTCGTCCTTTTTCAAATACTTCTCATACTTTAAAAAAATCAGATGGATCCGCGCCCCTTGAGCAATTAGAAGGGGATTATCCCCGGCAGATTTCGCGTATTAGGAGGTAGAAAGTGTTATGAGTGTGTATATATAGCATCCCCCTCCCTCTGCATCCTCTTTAGAGAAGAGCGGAGTATAGAGAGAGATTAAAGAGAGAGAAAAGGCTAGCTAAAAGCTCAGAAGTGGGGTCGGTAACTGGCAAACAGGTGCAGCGAATTTTACAGAGAAAAATCGAAAGGATGATCGCGCTCAACAGCTTGAAGTAACTGCATGATGTATATAAAGTATGATCTGCATTATTTTTTTTTATTTCGAAAACGAGACAACATATATTATTAGACTGTAAAAAAAGACAGTTAATAGGAAAATAACAGTTTTTATCATTAATTATAGAATTAATATTAATTTTATTAAATATTTGATTTGAAAAAATTATTATCATTTGAGAATTCGTGTTTTGAATTGTTTGGTTTTTTTTTTTTTTTTTTTTTCGTAAATTAATGTAGAAGAGATTAACTCTAGTCATATTTAAGGAATTAAAAAAAAAAAAAAAAAAAAAAAAAAACCTCAATATAATATAGATATTTTTTTTTAAGACAGTTTTCAGAATATTTTATTACAACTGACTGAATGTCCTTAATTGGCCCATTACTTATGTACTTAGGGGCCGTTCAAATATTACGTAAGCACCTAAGGGGGGGGGGGGTTAGCGATTTGCTTATTTTTGCTGACAAGGGGGGGGGGGGAGGAGGGGGGTTGGATGATACTTACGTAAGACATTTTCAAAATCTCTTAACTTGTGAAAAAAAAAAACTATTAAAAATTTCAAATTGAAAAAAACAGAAATAGCAAAAGAATATTAAACTTGAAGTTCTGATGTTAGCTATTTTGACCGCACAAGGAAAACATAAACGATCTCTTATCTGGAGATGACTGTTCATGTTTGATGCATGAGGGCTTATTATCTCTGAGAACTTACTACTAATTCCAATTGTGAGAATAGAATAGAATTGAATGGACCAATGAGATATGTTGTATTGTGACAATATGAGTTTTCCGGGAAAGCATCCAAAACGTAAGTAAAATTCTACCTTCTTTGTTTCCACCCCTTTTCTGTCTAGTGGTTGAACCCCATAACCATAGTGAACGACTGCTTTACTGTCTGGTGTCACATGAGTTTAGAAAACCTCTTAGTACTGTAGTGTAATGGTGTTTAAAATAAATAAAATCAGAAATATGTCTCCATTTCGAGAAATCTTGTATAAAAAAACTTTTTGAAAGTTTAAAAAAGCCTGCATCAGATAAACCATTGAAGGATATCCAATGTAAAACTAATGATGTGTGGCGACAGTACAAAAAGTCTTCTAAAACTGGCAAATAGTTAGAGGTATTGGTGCTAAAAAGAATTGAGGACGAACTGCGCAACCAACAAGAAATCAGTCTTTCTTGATTATTTTATAAAGGTAATTATAATCAATTTATTCTTAAAAATTTAAATATATTTTATCATAACCTTAAATTTGCATAATTACTTGTAAAAATTGGAAAAAATATAGATAAGATAAAATGATCGTGTAGCCTTCGAGAAACATGGTCAGTATGGCAATAAATAAAGACCAATGAAATGTCAAAAAACGAGTTATTACTTTTTAAATATGGCGTAGCCAAGCTAAACCTTATTTTTCTTTTCAAATAACTCGAAAATTGATGCATCCATTGGGGGGGGGGGGGGGGGGGGGGGGATTTAAAAATATGTAAGTTTTGTAGCAGATAATCTTCTGTTTTCAAGTTTTGTTCCTTACTAAAAAGGAAATTAATCCAATTGAATTGAAAACGATGTATCTCAAATTCAAAAACAGATAAATAAGGTTTCCAGTGATCCAAAAAAAGAAAAACAATCCTTAAAAAGGAAACGACAAAATGCTGAATACCAAAGAAAACATCGAACCACGAAACGAACAAAGCTTGAAGAAATCCGCCATGATAATCCAGACATTAAAAAAAATTAGCTTTGAGGGAATCAGTAGGAAGACCAAGTTTAAATGTAGATCAACCATTATTGCTTAAGGCAATAGCAGACATAGCTATTATTGGAAGAGCTGCAGATGCAAAAAGAAGAAACGGGTCAATACGAAGTGTCAAAATTCTCGATGTCTTGACTGCAGAACTGAAAAAGGTTAGTTTTGCAATAAGCAGGAGTAGAATATATCTTCGTTTGCTTCCAAAAAATTCCCCAACCATCGATGCTCGAAGGCATGTCACCACGGTGCCGATAAAACTTTCTTGGGCTCAGGCTGATTATCACCGATCTCACATTGATACCCAATTTGCAGTAACATCCATCCGCTATTTAGAAACTTTAGCTTCAATTCTTGGACCCATGAAAGTGTTTCTTCTTTCACAGGACGACAAAGCGCGTGTACCTTTGGGAATTACAGCAGCCAATAAACAAGCTCCGATACTGATGCATATGGAGTATCGTGTATCCTTACCCGAGCACGACTGGGTCATCGCTGAACGCCACAAACTTATCCATCTGTTTACGCTGGTATTGTGATTGCTCCTGGCATGACAGGTCAAAGTAAAGCCATAGGTTATTTTGGTCCAACGTTTACAGATATAAGAAGTGGGAAACACAATTCTTCCACAGCAAATACTCATGCTCAGGATTTTGAAACTCTATTAATACTCAAAGACTTTGAAAAATTAGTGAAAACAAAAGAGGGTTTCATCAAACCTGTAATCATAGTTATGGTTGATGGAGGTCCAGACGAGAATCCCCGCTACCAGAAAGTTATATTGTTTGCTATTAACCATTTCAAAAAGCATGATTTGGATGAAATTTTCATAGTGTGCAATGCTCCTGGAAGAAGTGCATATAATTGAGTAGGAAGGCGAATAGCAACACTCAGTCAAGAACTGTCTTTTCTTATACACCCTCATGACCATTGTGGTTCCCATCTCGATGAGAACGGTCGCATTATTGATGAAGAAATGGAGCAAAATAACTTTGCATATGCTGGTAAAACTCTCGCAGATATCCGGAACTCATTAAACTTTGACGGTTATCCTGTTAATATGTTGATTCAGTCGAACCAGACTCTCTTGGTTATGACTTTGATTGGTATTCGAAGCACGTACAATAAAGTCAATACTTGCTGCAAATTGTAAAATGCGAAGAAAATAATTGTTGCTCTCCTGTGTGTAGTGGACTATTTCGTATATTAAAAGGACGATTCATTCCTCCTCCAATTAAAATGATACAATCGTAAAATGACATCATTACAAGTGAGGAGGGGAAATTTATAGATTTAAGTCTCCATCTGGCCTTAAATCTGAATATTACAGCAAAGGGATTTTTAAAGATGCTGTATGATTATTTTTGTCCTTCCATAAAGTTGCAATAATCCGCAATAATTTGTGGAAGTTTTGGCCATTATCATGCATCTCAGAAGTCGGCAAACAGACACAAACAAATTCAACACAGTGAAAAAAGCGAGAAGGCCTGCCTTATATTGGCCATTGAGAATTGCTGTTCGTCGAGCAAATGAACTTATGTGCTTCGTAAAATTCGTGGAAGATTTGGAAGATGTTGAGTGGATCAATGAAGATGAAGTTGATCAAGGTTGCATCCGAAAAGAAAGCGATGAAGGTAATCAAGTAAAACTAGGAACCAATATCATAACAGATATGGAAAAATGGCTTGAGCAGCCGTGGTTAGCATCGGAAAAAATATGGGCATGTTCAAATTTAAATTTTACAAATGGCTAAGTTCTTCTAAAATTGTGATCTAAGAAATTTTCTTAAATAAAATTGTAAGGAAATAAAAGAAGCATTTTTTATTTATTTATTTTTTTAAGTCGAGTAGTTTTTTTTATTTGTATTGTGTCCTATTTTTTTTAAAATTATTACTGTTAAAAAAGTGTGTGTGTGTGGGAGGGGGGGGGGTGTTCAATTTGCTTACGTAATTATTAAGGGGGGGGGGGTGCGATTTGCTTATTTTTGCTGACAAGGGGGGAGGGGTTCAAAAATTGTCAAAAACATGCTTACGTAATATTTGAACAGCCCCTTACCTTAATCATCTAAATTAGCTTTTATAAAGGAAAAAATCTAATAATTACTGCCAAAATACAAAAAAAAAAAAAAAAAAAAAAAAATCATCATATTCAAATAGAATTTTTTCACTGTCACTACAAATCTCGACAGTAGAAAGACAAACAATTTATTATCATTAAAAACTAATTCGCAATCCTTTTTTTCCTTAATGGTGTTATGTTTATTAACATGAAAAAGCATTGTATAATAATTAGCTATATTATACTCTCCATTCAATTTAAGCACCCCCCCCCCCTCGAGAACCTAAAAGGACACGCTATAAAAACCGACACCAACACAACCGGTTTCCCTGCTGCATTGCGTGATAATTACAATTTGTTATGCAAAAGATTACATTTCTCACCCTTTCATCACAAAACAAAAAACTCAATTATCATCGTTGTTGTGTTATTGTTATTAATGAATTTATATTTAATTTGGCGTCAAAACGATGAGTTTCGTTTGTCTACTACAATTATCTATAATTTTGATGTTAATATAATTATTTCATTTACGAAATCTTTTAAGGCTATTGTCATCGTGTTCATTTCCTTTATCTATTGAATCTATTGATAATCATTTATTATTTTTTCTTTACTTCCAATGAATACGTAATCAAGGCAGCTTAAGCTGTAAAAAATATCTTACACAGCAGATAATATTTTATTTCTTACATTAACCCATTTATGCCTGAATTTTTGTTTTCTCAAATTTATATGTAAAATCACTTTAAAACGCTGCAAAATGAACTGAAAAAATACTAAAAAAAATTACGCTAAAACATTTTTGTATTTATTTGATAAAATGTAAACGTACTGAAAATGGGAATATACATAATTTTCATAATGGTATAGTATGCATAATTATATTTTTTGTCCTAATTTACATAAAATAAACTTTTAAATTGTATATTATATACTATAATTAGCGTTTTTATCAACTATTAAAAAAATATATTTATTTCTTTACAGACGCTAATAACATTATGAGGGCGATTCTCAAAAGGTGGGCACTAGACACACGTCATAACTTTAAGCCTTTCAAACATAACTTTAATTATCATTGACTTTATTTATTTTTTTTTTTTTTTACACTGAGTTTTTAATTCTATTCAGAGACAGAAAATGACATAATTTATTGTAAAAGCTTTGTATAAATATCTCAAAATTTTATTATTTTATGCTAAAGAGGCCAATTTCGGACATTCATAACGTTAACTGCTCCAATGTTACCACCAAGAAAAAGAGTTTTAACTTTTTTCCAGGTGGTTCTAATGGTAAACAACGAATGCATAAAGGAAACGGGTGATTTTTTTATAATTTCGTTAAGAGATGGCAGGCTGATTTATTGCTTTTTTGAAGATAGAAGGACTTTTCTATAAAGAATTTTTTTGTATTTTGTTATGTCCGAAAGTAACGTACGCGACAAAGCATTTGATTTTATTATTATTATTACTGGATAACAAAAAGTTAATTATACATATATATATGTATACACATACAATTATAGGACACATTTACTACATTCTTAGTCTTAAGAATTTTTTAAATACTAAGCGCAACGTCCAAAATCTGTAACGTACGTGCGAAAAAATGTCCAAAATTTGTAACGTACACAACTGCTAATTAAATGCTTTAATAATTAATTTTCCAGAATAGTTGCTGTTTTTTAATGTTTGTATATAATTTTGTAGACATACTATTAAAAAAATTAATATATTATATTTATAGACAAAATACTATACTATTAAAGAAAAATTGGCCTTAAATTTGAAAATTTTAAAAATTACATATTGTTAATGTTTAATGATCCCACCTTTTGAGAATCTCCCATAAGTACTATTACTAATAAACTTAGAATAATCGAATTTGAGGCTTAAAAACAATTTATTTCATAATTATCTTCAAAAGGACTTTACATAAATAACTGTCCTCTAAATGGCTAATAAAAGTATGCACCCATTCGTGACGAGCGCCCAATATTTCGTACTTGACAAACATGCATAAAAAATAGGCTTGAACATATAATTTCAATTTATAAAAAAAAACAAAAACACATATTTCAAAAAAATCTACAAGCTAAGATTATGACTTATTTATTTGGATCCTTGATAGAAAAAAATACAATTAAACTTACTTTTTACATTTCGCCATCTTGAAAAATTAAAAATCTATAAACGCCGAAAAAAGCCTTCATTTTAGCAAATAAATATCCTTCTTATGCTGTTAAATCTCGGTAAGAGATAAAGACATTTATTGATAATTATTTCATATAATTTTCATCTTATAAAGAAGAAGAAAATTACACAAATTTATTAAAATTCGAAACGTCCCAAAAATGGGGCGCTAGGCATAAATGGGTTAATACTGTAAGGTTGAATTAATTTTTTCTCTAGCAAATTAACACAATCCCTGGATACCAATTATCAGGGCACAACTGTTGCACACGGGCGCATGAGGCATGTGTTCTGGACTCGAAATTTCTAGGGGTCACTAAAATTTTCCATAATATTTGATTCATTCCATAGAATTTCGACAATCAATTCCCGGCCCATTTTTGGTTTTTCCAATATTTTGTAACTGGAAATATATATAAATAAACGGTCAAGTGCGAGTATTACTCGCGCTCAGAGGGGTCCGTGCAATAAATATATGAATTATTAACTGTATTATTTAAAAAAAAATCATTGCTAAAAGAATAATAAGACTTTGTAAAAAACTATACAACTTTAGGGTTGAGTATAGCTGCATATACTAGAAAATATCATAATATAATATATGAATATATAATATATGATAATATAATATATGAATGGTTATACCATAAAAGTTCAAAGAGATATGAAGCCTAAAATAATATCAAATATTTCTATTCTGTATCCCTCTTTTTGTAATCTTATCCTAATCTGATAATGTTGAGCTTAATATGGTACCGACAATAAAAGTAGTGATATTTAAACTTCATTTGGCCTTTCGTAAAACTAAGGTTAGCCTAGTAATGATCTTTTCTTTTTACAGTGCAGCTAAAACAGAACTATTGTTCAAAGTTTGAACTTGGGATTGTGCTAAGCGCGCTTCGAAAGGAGGTCGCAAAATTGCAACGCCGCGTTTTTCCAGATAGGTTTTTAAATAATGTTTAAAGACACGGGAGGCGTATTCAGAGATCTATTCAATGCAACTGGGCGCGAATCCCATAGTATTTAATCCCATTTGATTAATTCTAATTAAATTAGTCTGTTTTTAACAATTTGAAGTATATTGCTTTTATAGTGTTACTGGGCATTGGATTACACAAATATATCACTAAAAGTTGTTATCGGGCTTTAAAAGCCTATGGTACATTGAGTACGCCACCGCTGTCATTACGTATGTCCAAACCGTCCGTGTTTTTAAGGGTTATTATATCGGCTAATTAGCGACGATTTTTTTTTAAATCATTATCAACAATACTTTTATACTTCTGCTACGATAGGTACCTCCAGCGCTCTTCAACACCTTTGATGAATGCCCGCAAATCGAAATTTGTGTGCAAGCGGGAAAATGCGCTTTTCTCAAAAACTATGTGACCTAGGGTAATCGCTATAATATTTCCTGCAAGGTTTACATTAACGTTTACTGCCTCTAATTTTTCATAGTTTCAGGAGATTCGGAAATAGGCGTGGGTGGGGGGGGGGATTGGCTGGGACATATTTTTGCACTACATTTTCGACGATTTATCTGAAAATATAATACCTGAAATTAAAAGAAATGTATTTTTGAGTTCAGCGTTACGACAGCTTTCACATGATACCCCACACGATATACAACGATAACATTTTTTTTCAGGTAACTTAATTAACCCCTCTACATTTTTCTTAAATATATTGTTGAATAAGACATAGATGAAGTTTGGAGGGTTGAGTCATTTTACCTCCCCACAAAATTTGCCCCCCACCCCATGTGGTTACGAATGGACATATAGGGTAATAAAGCTATTTTCCGGATAACTCCACTTACGAAACTTCTGTAGCAAGACGCACGTATGACAGACCTATTAGTGGAATAAAACACAAAATGAATTTTTGATAGCTGTGTCACTTTTCTTTCGGGTGAGCGATACCTCATGAAGGAAAAGAACTAACAGGATGACCAAAAATAAACGGCCCAATTTGAAAATTCAATAATTCCTTAACTATAATAAATATGAATATGAAATGAGTGACTCTGGTAGCTCTTAAATTTCATGTACTGTAATTCTAAAAATAGTTTAAATTTTCGTCAATAGATCGTGCTGCACCGTCTCAAACATTAAGAATGCTGAATTTTTTTTTAAAAAAATCAATTGTCTTTTTGTATTTAAATCGCTAAATAAAATAAATAATATAACTTGAAATATTTTTATGCAGTTTTACCTGGCAGTTTGCGCATTATTATAGTTTTAGATGGTGCAGCGCCATCTACCGACGAAAATTGTAACTATTTTTAGATTTGCAGTACATGAAATTTAAGAGCTAGCAGAGTCACTCATTTCATATTCATATTTATTATAGTTAAGGAATTATTGAATTTTCAAATTTTTAAGAAATGAGCATTTTTGACAGGTTGTAACTCAAAAAAGAAAAGTAGTATTCATAAGCGCTTTGGCAAGGAAAGACCTATCTATATAGAGTTAAACCTCCCTGTGCGACCACCTCCCTAAACGACCATTTTTTCATGGGATGAAATGTATTCGCATAGGCTCAATACTAATTTTACCTTTATTCAGAGACCATCCCAGTTGACCTTCCTCCATGAGCGATCCATTTCTTTGAAGAAAATGAAACAAATTCCGTTTTATCTTGGTCGTTTGAAGAAGGTTTTATTTGAAAAATAATTCCGGAGAGCGCATTATTCATCAAACTTCTAAACTAAGTTTTTTTTTTTTTTTTTTTTTTTTTTTTTTTTTTTTTTTTTTTTTTTTTAATTCCGGTAACTTTTAAGTGTTTAAACAACTTTGTGCCTTTTTAGATAATGAATTTAACTCTGGTGACAAATTAAGAATGGTGGTCAATAAACTCCCCTGCCCTATTTTGTAAGAAAGCTCTCAAAGAAATAGATAAATTAATGAAATCGTCATTATTTGTTCCCGTCCAAAAAAAAAATTGCATTTATTTACTGAACTTCGAAATAAAAGTTATAAAAGATAAAATCGTAAAATCAAATCAAACGTCGATGGATTCATTTTTTAAGCTCTTAACTTATGTAATTAACTTTTGTTTTGATAGTTAAACTTTCATATTTTTTCCTAATGTGAAAAAAAAAAAATAGTAACATTAATTTTTACCTTTTTCAACAATTAAAATCTAGATTTAAACATGACCTCCATTAAGAGACCACCTCTCGGAGCGACCCATTTTTATTGGAACGGAACGTGGTCTCTTTAGGGAGGTTTTACTGTAATATGTAACCTTTAAGTGCCATTTTTGCCTTCCAACTAGCCTGTGAGGTATAGTAGAGTCTTGGAGAAATAACAACCAGACACGAAGGGAAGAGTTATACCAGTATTAAAATTAGGGAATTCAACCCGACCTCCGCGGATTACAGAACATTACACTGTTAAAAATTTGTGGAAAACTGTTCCAGTGGTTCGAGGCGGCTAGTATTTTACTATAAAATGGAAATAAAGTATAAATTTATACAGCTCAATAAAAGAAATTTACGTAGTTTTATGTTAGCCTTGGGCAAGTAGCAAGTCGCCAAATATTGTTCCCATCTCCATTGTTCATATTGCATTCATTTCATTTAAAAATATAAACCTTTCAGTCATCTCATTTAAAATACACAACTTTCATTTAAAACAGATGCTTTCACTCATTTCATTTAAATTATAGAAATATGTAAATAAATAAATAAATAAGAAATGATAACATACACTAAAATATTTTATTTGAAAATCAAAGCATTGTTTCTAATTTACACATGCGAAAAATAAAAATTGCTATTGGGGTCATTCCACGTAAAATGAGCAAAAATTTTTAAAAAGTCGTGGCCACATAGTAACCGATTTTAATAAAATTTGATACACAGGTTCAATTCATATTCAAATAGAGCTCTGCAAAATATATTGACAAAAAACAAATAATTTTAGCAGCTTTGGACATTTAAAAGACTTGTGGTATAGGATGGCATGTGTACAATCGCCCAAAGTTGCAAGTTTAAAGTTCTGTATCCTGAAAACTATTTAACAGGAATGAATATTTTTTTTTTAGTATTGTAACCTCTGAAAAATTATCTTCTTATTTATTGAATAATAATAATCTGGTTACAAAATGTTTAATCTTTAATTGGTTTTAAAAATTGAAAAATTGTGAATTTTGAGAAAATTAGAAACGTTATAAAAATCAAAAGAATTAAAAAACATCTGTGAAATTGATGACTGATGTAGAATTACAGATGTAGATCAAATTCTCCAAGTTTGAAAGTTGCCATTTATTTCCTTCATCTTCAAAAAAAAAAAAAAAAAAAAACTTAGAAACTTAAAAAAATTACAAAATCACAATTTTTCCTCTTATGTATAAGCAAAAATATAAATAAAGGAAAGGTCCGACATTAACAATATTGCGCAGACATGTCTATGATATGCTCAAAAAATTCGACATTGCCTTTTGATTCCTAACATATCAAAAATGTATTCAAAAATGTAATATCTGTTACATTCCATGAGCTATTCCTCTTTGAATTCGCGCGCGCTTCTTAAAATATTGTATGATTCCAAGGGGATAAAATTTAGTGCTGCCATCTATTTTTTGTATCTGGATTTAGGATCAATATATAATTTTTTGTTCAATAGAAGAATCTTTTTACTACTTTAATTAAAAATATTCTTGAGGCAAAAATAAACGGAAAGCAAGGATAAAAATTTTTATATTTAAAATATACACTTTTATCTATACTATCAAATAATATAAAAGTTTTAAAAAGCTTTCCTTCACGTTCAAACAAGAGATAGAAAAATTGCATTTTACCCTCACCATTTTTTACTATTTATTTTTTTTTTCTCATTAAGGAATAAAAAGGCAAGAATGAAAGTTTCGATATTTAAAATACATACTTTTAGCTATAACGTCAAGTCATTTTAAAATTGTCATAGCTGACCTTCATGCTTAAGCGAGCAATAGAAATATTGCATGTTTTCCCTCAAAAATTTTCAAAAATTATTTTTTTCTCATTACGGAATAAAAAGAAAATTACTAACTTACGTCAATCTGTTACTTATTATTCATTCCTAATTATAAATAATTTTTAATATAGTCTTTTCTTTTCTAAGGCTAATAATCAAAATTGAAATTTCAAGCATGTAGACAAAACATCGATTTTGCATCAACCTTTAATGTAAATTTTAATACTCAAATAAACAATCCTGAAATCTAAAATGTTTTAATGTTTCGGCCACAAAAAGTACTGATATCTGAAGTTCGCACAAGTTAAAAGCCAAACATCCCAAATCTTTCACTGAAAATGCCTTTACTGCGACTTGGCCTTTAATGCATTCTAGAGGGTTTTTCAAATTCTAAAAAATGTATAATGATCTACATGTTTACTACATTTTGTGAGCAGTTTGCACATTTTGTGGCACAATGTACTGAAATATAATGCATATAAAACCACTTCAGAGTCTATTTAATAGTCAGTAAGTGAAAAGTAACAAAATATCTGTATTCAGAAAATAATATTCCAACAGAGCTAATTACTAAAACATAATTATCCGTTTTGACAATTTAAAGCGAATAAGTGCATTCTAATGTCATTGCAACACATCTTAATACATGCAAACATATTGTAATAAAAGTTCAAATGAAATAAATCTCTTTTGCCAATGAACAAGATTTCAATATTACACAATACAATATAATGTAACACATTGTGAGATTTGATTAAAGTAATTTTTTTTTCCTTGGGTGTTAATGACTTTAAACCGTACAAAATGACCATTAAGCCATAAGTGAACAAAATGATTCTTAATCAAAACTAATGTTTGTTGTAATTCAATGGTGTTTATCAGAAAGCTTTTACTCACAATGTCTTCATGTGAATTTGTCTCTTTGCCATCTAATATTACTTTTAATATTCAAATAATTCATAAATGAGTAATTTCCAATTTAATTTAACAGAAACTTTTTGCTTGGATATTTAACTTTATTCTGACCATAACATGGTAAATAATTTGGTCAGTCACGCTTAATAATATGGTAAAATAACCGTTATCTTTAAAAACGGTCGAATGACTGCGGACAGTTTACTGCAGATTATGGTGTAGGTGGAAAAGGTTTTTTAATCAATAGGTAAAAAAAATTAAAAAATCAACAGGTTTTTTACATTTAATATATATTTTTAGATTACCCACTATAGCAACACAAAAAACCATTTTTGTATGAAAAAATATTAATAACGTATTCAAATAGAGTTTTGAAATTTATTAAAAGCAGTATATACTTTCGTATTAACCGCATATCAGGAGTTACTAACAGAATAAATCGCCAAAAATTTTGCTACCTACAGAAGTCTTTTTGATTCTTATAATTTCAGAGGTTTAAACGTATAGTTTGATTACATATCTGTGAAGTTTGTGTTTCATTTATATTATTATATTTTTTTTATATTTATTTATTGATGGCTTTCAAATTTCTCTATGGAAATATAAGCCGGAAATAAATCCCGAACTATTTATAAAGTGCAAATGGGTTAATCTTTCGCAAGTCGGTTGAACTTAATATAGATAGGTTTTTTAAAGATCATGCTTGAAAGTTATTTTTAAACCATAAAAATTCCGTAAATTGAGATACAGTTTTCAAAAGAATTGCATTTGAATGGGCATTTTTTTCGCTATTCGACGGTGTAAAAATCGAAATTGTGCAAGGTTTATAAATTAAGAAAATTGCAATGAAAACGAAATTTATTGGTAAGGTGTTGCCCCTCTCAATATGACATCAGCTTTATTTACTGACATGTTTTTGCTTTATAATATGTATACTGAATACGCGAAGTTACCACAGTTATATCAATACACTGTTAAAAATGAAGCTCGATGAATCACCAAGAAAACGGTGAAAAGTAGCTGAAATTTAGCTGCAACCAAGATATTGGTGATATGTTTCATCAGTTTATTGGTGCTTTCACAAGGTTCTTCAAGGTTTTCTTTATTCCAATTTTTTGGTAAAAGATTGAACCATGATTCAGGCTTTTCTTTCAACTTTATGGGGAAAGGTTACACCGGATTGAAGTTTTCTTTTTTTTCCTCACTTTGGAATGAAACGATTAACCAGGACTTTGGTTTTCAATTTATCATTTTAGCTGCAACCAAGATATTGGTGATATGTTTCATCAGTTTATTGGTGCTTTTACAAATACCATTACATTGGTGAAGCGTTGAACCATGGTTAAGGTTTTTTATAATTCCAATTTTCTGGTGAAAGGTTGAACCATAATTCAGGATTTTTTTTAAATCCAATTTTCTGGTGAAAGGTTGAATCATGAATCAGAATTATTTAAATCCAATTTTCTGGTGAAAGGAGCGTTTTTTTTAAATAAAACTTTCTGGTGAAAGGTTTAACCATGATTCAAGGTTTTCTCTATTCCAATTTTTTGGTAAAAGATTGAACCATGATTCAGGCTTTTCTTTCAACTTTATGGGGAAAGGTTACACCGGATTGAAGTTTTCTTTTTTTTCCTCACTTTGGAATGAAACGATTAACCAGGACTTTGGTTTTCAATTTATCATTTTATGGTGTAATAAGGAACAAAATTTCAGATTATACGAGATTATGTTGCAGTACGAAAGCATAATTTTTTTGTTTTCATTAAACTGAAAATTATTAAAGTTTGAATTATTAGCTCTATTGTCTTTGAAATATATTTAAAAAAAAACAAATGTAAACCAGTTTAATCTACTTTCACAAAATAATTGCATTTTTTTTTTTTTCACAAATATTACCATTCTGTCCTTGTACATTTTGAGACGTTTCTCCGCACTCAGTTACGCTTATAATCCATTTAGTGTTTGCTTAATCACAAACTATTCATAATGAAAATATTTTTTTTTTTTTAATCTTCTTAGATTTAAATACATACCCTGTTTTTATTATATTTTTAATTTAAAATCCTAGAAATAAAAAATATTTTTACTAAACATTAAATTAAACAATGCTAAATGAATTTCTTTAAACAATATTAATTTTTGCACAGGTTTGAAAAAAGTTTGTTTCCATAATACACTTAGCTGCTACTTTATGATCTGTAGATTTTTCAAATAATTTTCAAGCACGATTCTTTTAAAAATTTATATTGCACACAGCTCGATTATGCAAAATTAACTCATTTGAATATAAAACAACAAAAAAATGTTCAGAATTTGTTTATGCTTAACATTCAATAATTAATATAACATTTTTCAATAAATAAATAAGACTCAAACATAACGGATACATAATCAAAGTATAGTAAACTCTGTCTAAAGCAGAATCGATCGGGACCGAGGGAATTTTCCGTAGTCGACAATATTCCGCCTTAGACAAATTTTACTCTATGTCTATGGATTCACAAGGACTTGAAAATATTTCCGAGTTACACAGAGTCCGCCCGCCTTACAGAGAGTTTACTGGTATATGCGGAAACACTGAAATAATCAGCATAAAAAAGGCAGCTATAAGTAGCAGAATCCTTTAACCTATATTATCAACTAATACAAAAGTATTACTTTAAATAAATTTTAAAGCTTTTTTTAAATACACAATGTGTTTCCATAGTATATTAAATACTTACTTTGCAGGGTTAATGTAATAACAGCAGTGTCGCCAAAAGTGATTAATTATTATTACATACACATGTATTTCTTCAGTATTCCTAAACGATAATCTATGACGAAGATTTTTTATTATTTTTTTTTAAATAATAGTAGTAAAAAAGGAAACTATTCACCAACAGCAGCCTTGCAATAGCTGAAAAAAGAAATGGTCACAGACACAATAAAATAACAACACAATTAAGTTGGTTTGCGGTATATGCCGCTCCATTTATTGAAAATACAAATTATATAAATCATTAAATTATATGTATATATGTAGTATGTCAGACTAATATTTACTGTAAATATAATGCTATTTTACATACAGAGTTTCTCTCAGACAGTTTTAGGAGGGCGCCGCGTTCTGGCTGAACACTCATTTTAAAAAATAGCCTATTTCTTGCCCAAATGAGGATCATAAATATGATGAGGTCATCAAATATAAAGAATTCTTGAAGTTTAGTATATTCTGAATAAGGATTTCAAGTCAGGTAAAATGGGAATAGCTCCAAGCATCGGATTAATTTCTCCACCTGTTTTAAATGAAAGGGTAAATATTTTAAGGCATAAAATTATTTTTTTGTGCAGGCATAACAATAATAATAATAATCAAATTCCACACAGGGAAAATAATCCAAAAATTAAACAGCATATCAATCAAATTCTTTTTTACAAAGAAAAGCTCCAGCATTTGAAAAATCAATCTGCTTTCGAAATCCTTTGTGGTCGGCTGGTCCGAGACCAACAAAAATTCAATTGGACTAATTTTAGTCAAATTTGACACGTTATTTCCGTTTCTGTGCCGTTTTTATTTATTATTATTATTATTATTATTTAAGTCTCGCACGATGACTGATATATTCTTAACTCTTTCGGGTCTGGTGCTCACTCAGAAATGAATACTCAGATTTCACGAAATTTTCTTTGTTTTTGATGAAACAGTTTCCTGGGAAATGCTCCGAACGAATATTTCGTCAAATTGATGAAATTACTTTCTTCACTTGCTTGACGATATAAATTTCGTCAAAAGTTGGCTGGTGCCGCCATCTATGGAACAGTTTGGAAGCTCCTTATTGACAGGGGGGAGAAAAAATTCACTTCCCGTTTCCCTCGGGGTGATTCGAACTCGCGGCCTTTGGTGTGGGAGACCGTTGCTCTTCCGACCTGGCTGTTGGACTCTTGTAAAGATTTACTTTTAGATTTACGTAATGAATTCTGCTGCGTGTTTATGTTTTTATGAGGTAGATTGTAATTTTATCGGTGCTACTATAATTTCTGAAAGTTTTAAGTAAGGCTAATTTATTATTATGGTTTTCTCATGGTCAATGAATAATGGCTTGATTAAATAATTTATTAGTGAAATTTTCTTTGCTCAATGAATGGTTAGAATATGATCTGGTTAATTTGTTGCTCACAAATAACAAATTGAGAAGTGCATATTGCGTGAGATTTTATCACTTTGAGTAGAGGGATAAGATTTTAACACTTTACTGTTTATAAAGGGGAGAGGGATCAATTATGCTTATTTTTAATTTGATTGAAAACAGAATATACTTCTTAAATAAATTTTAAAAAAAAGGATATCCTGGAAGTTTGAAATTTTATTGACCAAATTTTCTTTTTGAATGGTTTTGAAGAACACAGGAAATTTATTCTTTTCGAATTAAAACATAACGAAAAACATAGAAATAAATAAATAAATAAATAAATAAATAAATAATAAGCATTCCTAAAAATTTTAACAGCGAAAAAAATAACTAATGAAGAAACAATAACTACCAGTATTTTCTGAAAGGCACTAAAAGTGCTGTTTTAAAATAAATTATTACAGGACTAATAAATATAATACATATAATAAATATAAACAAGCAAATATCTGCTTGCTAAAATCGCAGGATTTGAGGAAGTACAGCAACTGTTTCCTTAAAATGCATTGAGTCTGACTGTGATTGAGGCAAATACTTGAGAGTTTACCTTTCATTAAAAGCCACGTGATGTTGATAGGAAATAATCATCAAAAACGACGAAATACAGCTCAAGGATTTCTGAATCGTCAAAAGTGAGAGTTTTATTTTTGAGAGTGTGCACTAATAATAGTACGTCATTTCATTGCGTATTATGTTGTCTTAACAATTACTTTTGTTACTATCGACATGTAGTAACGGTAGTATGTGTCTATGCATTTTTTATTATGACTGATTTTATACTTCGACACTTAGTCTATCTATCTATCTATCTATCAATATTATAAAGGACAAACATATATGTGCGTAACTCGTAGGTCATTTTGCGAATGGCAACACTTTGAAATTTGAAATAAAATTTCGGTTTTGCAATTTTCGCTACTGCAAATTTTTAAACTTCTAAACATCGCACATTTTCAATTTTTACACCGTCATACAAGGAAAAAAAATATGCTTTTAAATGCAATTTGTTTGAAAACTGTATCTCAATTTGTTTTTGAGTTATTAATTTTTTTGTAGTTTTTTATACAAATTTTGTAATCGTGGCAACTGAAGTACTCCATTTATATTGAAAGTAAAGGGAAAATGGTAGATTACTGTATTTTTTTGTGTTCCATTTTCTCATAAAAACGGGGAAAAAAAAAGAAATTAAAATACGTGCTATATCAAGAATATCCTCTGTTAATTAATCAGGTGAATTTTGGTTTTATTTCGTTTTTATTTATCACTTTAATAAATTGTAGTTTATTGTAAACTTACTTTACAAACAATACAAAGCTGAATGAATGGACTTTTATTATTCCGTGTATAATAACACTTTCCTAATTTTGAAAAAATATACATAAATGATTTCTGATAAAACATGGAGCTATTATTGCTTTTTTCTGTGTTTGTATATTATTCCCCGATAATGACGTCATATGCATATTTTTCTACAGGTGTTGTTTAAGACCGGGTCGTAAAATTGGAATGCTTTAGCGAATGCAAATGACGTGATTTGGTTTTTTAAAAAAAGCGTGTATTTAACTCTTAAAACAGAAATATGTTTTACAGAAGTGCTTCATTTTCACTTGCTGCTTTGAAATTCTTCACAGGTGAAAAGGCTTCACTTTTGAAAATAATGTAATCGAAATCACACACTGATAAAATGCAATGTTTTACGAAAATTTAGAGTGTCTTTATAGAAGAGCAGTGACATACAGTATGCATACTCATATCGGAAGTCTTTGTCCAAAAAATAGCAATTTATATTACAAAACTTGATGATTCTCGCCTGGATGAATTCGCTTCGCCGAGTTAGACAAGCAAATAAAGAAGAACTTGGGAATAATTCGAGGTTTAAAATAATATCAGATTCCCAAAGTTTTTGTCCGAAATACGTTTCTACCAATAAAATTTTATTGCTATTGTTTAAGACATTCTACTATAATTTTATCAAAATAACATAATTTGCTTAATTTAATTTTTCATAATTTTATATATTCTACACTGCTCAAAACAATTAGGAGAGCAAATGGTTTTAACGAAATTACCAAATATTTACACCGATAAGTAACGTAAAATAAAACATCCATAATTTAAAGCGTTGTAGAAAACAGATAAAGAAAACTTCACATGTAAATTAAAGTTTATGACGTCAAAAACTAGAAAAAGGAGATAAGTGCAGAAATCGGGATTTTGCAGAAACGTCTGTTTCACTGTCTCAGTTGTAAAATTCAATTGCTCAGCTTGTGTTTTGAGAAAAAGTGGCTTGGAAATGTCACAACAATACGATTTACCGCAATCCATGGCTTGGCGTGTCATTGGGACAGTTGAATTTGGGGAAACACAACGAAGTGTAGTGGACGGTGTTGGAGTCTCAAGAAGTGTCCACGAAAGGCTATGGAATCGATTCCAAGACACTTGAAATGGTAGACATCGATATGCGCAAGGTCAGAAATGTGCTAACACAGAAACTGATGACTGATATATCCTGTTAACAGCCCGTCGAGACGGAACGGGCAATGCTACTCAGCTGCAAACAGAGTTGTTCTTGGCGAAAGGACGAGGGGTGTCCAGCCAAACAGCCCGAAATAGGCTTCATCAGGGTGGTCTCTATGCACGTAAGCCAATGGTCTGTATTCCGTTGACCCCAAGCAACTGTGCGGCCCAAAGAAGGTGCTGAGCATCGAGTTTGGAGGCAACGTTGTTGGAGTCAAATTCTGTTTATAGACGAGTCCCGATTCAGTCTGGATGTGAAATCTGATGTGTTTTGGCATGGCGAGAAAGTGTCACTCAAAATAATCCCACATTCGTTCATGAAAGATCACATTATGGACAAGGTGGGTTGATGCTATGGGCTGGAATCAGCATAGGTGGACGTACGGGCCTGCATATCATTCGGGATGGCACTTTGACGGTCTAAAGTTATACAGATGAGATACTGAGACCTCATGTCGTACTTTATGTTGTAGCAATTAGTGATTTCTTTTTTTCAATGCACGATAATGTCAGACCTCATATAGTTCATATTGTGGAAAACATGTTTGAAGCTAAAATAATACAGCGAATAGAATGACCAGCATGCTGTCCTGACCTAAATCCGATCGAGCATGTTTGGGACATACTCAGACGACGCATTGCTGCGAGACCGTGGCCTCTGTTTACTGTCCGGGACTTGGAGATTTCAATTCTTGAGCAGTGGAACAGTATTCCCCAAAGTCTTATCGATAACCTCATCGCATCCATGGAAAACAGGCGTGCAGCAGTCTTAGCTGTTCGATGAGATCACACACCATATTAAAAATCTTACATCATTTCTAAACAATACTTTTTTTTTATCATTTACATGAAACCAAATTGTTGCCCTAAACCATCTTTTCACGTTCTTTCCATCTTTTTAAGGAATAAAAGCTCCCTTACAAAATTTTTTGCATCTTTTTTTCTATATTGCGCATTGATGCACGTGTGCTATCCATTTTATGCCCATACATGGCTGTCTTGCATTGTTCTCTTCACTTTTTTGCTTGCTCCCCTAATTTTTTTGAGCAGTGTATATACAGGGTGTCCAGCGAATAAGACCCTGATTTCAAAATTAAATATCTCAAAAACAAAGATCAATAGAATTATGCTGTAAACGGTTTGTTTATCAGCTAAACTGTAAAAATGTTATACAGAAGTTTCAAAATTTAGTTGCAAAAACCGTTAACAGATGGCGCTGTAATCGCAATACTTGTATCCAGAGCAATGGCGTCTCATTCCTAAATGGCTCCCTACGTAAAAACGAATGTTGGGAAAGTCCATTTGTTCATTGGGGTGATGTGCAGAAGTGGAGACATCTGGTCACAGAATTATTGCATCAGCTTTAATTTTAGAATATTTCAATTAAAATTATTTTCAATAAAAAGTTTAGAAATCATTATAAGAATTTTTAAAATATTTTATTAAATTTAATCTTTAATGCCATATAATTATTTAAATCAAAATGCATATATTTAGAAAAATAATTTTGTACTTTTTATTTATTTTTTATATTTTTAAATCACGGCATAATGTTTTGGTATTATTGTTTATACCTGAATTATTATAAATAAAAAAGTAATTTTTCACTTTTAATTTATTTTTAAATCACGGCATAATACTTTGGTTTTAGCACGACACATTTTTTTTTTCTTTGTAAACAAAGTTTTAGAGACAGAAATTATGCATTAAATTATTTCTTTTTTAAAAGGAATTGATGATAAGTCATATCATCAACGTCAAAGCAAAAGTATTTTGGATGCTGCATTCCTTTCGAACACTTCGGATCCTATCGCTAGAAGCTGCACCATATTTCTGTGCTCAATGATAAGAAAAAAAAATGAAAACGAGTTTTTAAAATTAAAATTATTTTTTAACTTAATTAAATTTTAAAAAATACAAACTTGGTATTTTTTCATTCAAACTATTCTCTACAATAAAAAAAGAAAATGATTTATGAATCATTATTATAAATGCTCAATGATTTTTAAAAAAGGGTTTTCTTTTAACTTAATTACATTTTAAAACCAGAAACTTTAAATTTTTTTATTCAAACTTTTTTCACAGTTTAAATAAATGTTAAAAAGTAAAGATTTCCATTTTTTTCAAATCCTCTTCTACTTGGATTCGATTCCACGATCTACCAATTAGGAGAGAAAAGACATACCACAGAGATATTGGTAATCGGACCGAAGTAGCTTATAACAAAATTTGAAACAAATCTCAATTCTGTCAACACATGGCTCCGCTTCTGCACATTACCCAAATAAAATATTTTTTTAAGTTCTTATATAATGATTGCTAAACTTTTTATTGAAAATTCTATTAATTGAAATTCTCTAAAATTGAAGCTGATGAAATAATTCTGTGACCAGATGCCTCCACTTCTGCACATCATCCCAACGCAAAAGCAGTCTTTCCCTATTTTTGTTCTTCCATAGAAAGCCATCTAGGAATGAGACGCTAGGGCTCTCGACTTCAAAACACAATTTATAGGCATTGCGATTACAGCGCCATCTGTTCGCGGTTTTTGCAACTAATTTTGAAACTTCTGTACAACATTTTTACAGCTTAGCTAATAAACAAACCGTTTACCGCATAATTCTATTGATCTTTGTTTTTGAGATACTTAATTTTGAAATCGGGTCTTATTCGCTGGACACCCTGTATATTTAAAACACAAGGCTGTTTTTTAGCCATCTGCCCTGAGCATTCTGCTGAAGCAATTTTAGTAATATATATATATATTAAGCTGAAAGCTGATTATTTGTAGATGTGTCTGCACTAGCTGTTTTTCTTTTAAATATCCCAATTTTTATATTTTAATTTTAATAGTATTTTATGAAATTTCTTCAAAATGGTTCTAATTAGATAGCTTTCATTATTGCAGGGAAAAGAGAAATAATGAGGTTTATTCATCTTTATTCATGCCATTTTCTGATAAAAATTCAAAATTGTTGTACTTTAGAGGCGCAAAATGAGAAATGACGTACCGTATTTTATGGAAGAAACGCCGCGGCGTTTACGAGTTTAAAAGTTAATTTTTTTTCAAGTGCGGCGTTTACACCATGTGCGGCGTTTACGATTTTTTACAATACCAACTGAGTTTCCTTAGTTTAAAAATTCATAAAAATATTTAAAATCTGATTTAAATATTTTAAATAAAACTTCAGACATCTTAAGATATTAAAAACGAGGTATCCTACACTGCTCAGAAAACTTTGATTCAAGTTAGGTCAATGTGACGCTGTCGACAAAAGTAGCGTTCCGACGGATGCGGCGTTTACAACGGGTGTGGCGTTTCTTCCATAAAATACGGTACTGCTTTTGAAAACACGCATTTTTTCTCATAAAGTTTCCATATATTTTTTCCGTCTGCATGTGTACTGATATTAAGTTTCAGACACTAGACGAAATGTTTAAGTAGGTGAAAATGACGTCATATTTAAAAGAAAACGATCATTTTCTTTTAGATAAAGCTAAACATTTTAACACAAATGCTCCTAAAAAAACATAAATCAGGCAATTTTTACTCTCATCTTTTACAATTAGAATCTCAAGTTAAGGTCTAGCTGTTCATATGCAAAGATGTTGCTGACAATCGTGACTTCAAGTTTTGAGTTAAAATGATTTTAAAATGATCAAATTAAAATACCATTTAAAAAAAAAATGGTGAAAACGGAGATGAGAAGTGCGTATATAAATTTTGAGAAGGTGAAAATGATGCCGGGTTTAGATTTCATGGGGAAAGATTCTATGAACATGTCAAAGTGGAATAAATTTTGCTGTTTTTCATTCCGGAATACCAAGAATAAGAGCCTCAATTGATAACTTCATCATAATAACTGATCTTTATTATGTTTTACTGATTACGTATCTATCCATCTATCTATATTATAAAGGACAAACGTATTTGGCGTCATTTTGCGCTGGCGTCATTTTGCGAATGGCAACACTTCACGTTCAAATTTCGGTTTTGAAATTTTCGCAACTGCAATTTTGTAATCTCCTAACCATCGTACATTTTTAATTTTTAGAACGTCGTTTAGGGAAAAAAATCTACTTTCAAATGCAATTTGCTTAAAAACTGTATCTTAATTGACTGATTTCTTATGTTTTTAAAATAATTTTCAAGCATGATTTTTTGTAATTTATCTTATCACGAGCGGGCTTCAATACATAATAATAATAAACATTTTGCACATAAAGCAATAAAAATTGTTCAGCATTTACTTCTGACTAATTTTCACAACGAAATTAAGACTTCCTCTATAAATAAATAAAAGAATAATATTAAAAAGACACATTTGTAATCGAACAATTTAAATTTTTGGACAGCCAAACAGGAAAAAAACAGCTTTTAAATGGAATTTGTTTGCAAAGTCCATCTCAGTTTACAGACTGTCTATGGTTTTCAAAAAATTTCAAGCATGGAACATTTTTAAATTTATCTCAATTGCATGGAGCTCGATTATACGAAAGATTAATCCGCTTGCCTTTAAAACAACATAAAGAGTTCATCATTTTCTTACGGCCAATATTCCATAAAAAAAAAATCCTCTATGAATAAATACATAAAATAATATAAACAAAATACAAATTTAACAAACATAATTGAAGCACACGCTTAAAGCTCTGAAATTATCAGAATTCAAAAGGATGCTGTAAGTACATAGTAAAATCTTCCGTTAATAACTCTTAGCATGCAACTAAATATGTAAATATAGCTTTTAATAAATTTCAAAACTTTATTCGATTGTATAATTCATATTTTTCATATGAAAAATGCCTTTTTATTGTAGATGGGCAATCTAAAAAATATATTGCATCTAAAAAAAATATTAGTTTTCAATTTAGAAAAATGTTTTCACCTATATTCTGTAACCCAGGAAGCTCGGGTTCGATTCCTTTCTAATAATAATAATGAAAAAATTTGCTTAATTCTCTTTGCACCGTTGGTGATTCTTTTGTTTTAAACATGTATTTCCACTCTTAAAATTTAAAATATACACTGCAAATTCTCAAACACAAAATAAACATATTTTACAACACTTTTTGTCACAAAATTAACAACACATTACATTATTGTGTTGTGAATTAGAAAACTTCATATACAAAATATTTTTTGTGTTGTGGTTGCGTGTTCTTAATATGTTGCAAAAGTCTTGCTATCTAAAAATGTGTTCTAAAAATAGTGTTGTTAATTGTGTTGAAATCGTGTTGTAAATAATGTTGATGAAAATATTTTCTTACAATAGTGTTGTGCTGCACAAAACTTTGCCACCAAATTAACAACACATTGTAAACACCACACAATTTAGAACACTATAAAACAACACATGTAAAACACTTTCTACATGGTGCCTTTAAAATAACACACACACACACTTAAAACATACTATTTATTAAACATTTATAACACAATTTAAAAAAAGAATGTTTTGAAATGTTTTGAAAACACATTTTCTTCTCTTATAATTTTTAACAACACTTTTTGCACAATCTTTTTACTTGGCACAACGCATTCGCAACACATTCACAATACAATCGAAAATGATTTTAGTTAGAAGTGTTATTTATTATGGACAGTGTTGCAAAAGTGTTTTACGAATTTGCAGTCTAGTTTTTTTTTTTGTTTTTTTTTTCTGAAAGTATCATGTGCGATGAAAAGCAAAAAATATTAGAAAGTTGTAATACCTGTCAAACCCTGTTGTAATACGATATTTTCCAAACATCTCCAAAAACTCTTCCTTAGCCTATTTTCTTATGAATATGCATTGAATGGCATGAAAAATAACTACATTTCCAATATTTTAGACAATGACATATTCGTTAAACTTCAGTAAATCTATTTGGAATTAACATTATTAACATAAAAGTAATTTCCTTCTCAAATTGAAAAAAAAAAAAAAAAAAAAAAAAACGGACCTGAAAAGGTTAAAAAATCACATTCTTTGACGGGACAACTGCTGCCCCCTAGCCTCACCCATATGGTGACCCTATTTCCAAAGAGCCGCACACGCTGTGTATTCACATAAAAGGGGGTAAATCTAGAAGGTTACATTAATAATATTGATTGAATTCTTTATTTTTAAATTAAATCCTCTTTTAATCAATCATTTCATATGTTTATAGCACCTTATTTTTAATTAATTAATCTCATTTTAAGTGAAAATAACTATACTGTCTTTCCGACGCAAAATATTATTCAAATAACATGCATATATACCTATTGTATGTTAATTACTTAAAATTTATTTTTAAGACAGTTTCGTTTTCTTTTTCGACAGAAACTAAGAAGATAACCGAAATTAGCATTCGGTCTCAAAAACTTCTTTCGGTGGAACACTACTTTTAAAGATCATGCTTTCCAAACATTTTCCAATTTCCTCTCTCCTCGGTCGAAATGGAGCAATTTTTCGGGTTTGATTCCAGAATAATACTATAGTGGTCACGCCATTCACGCCAGTAAGAGAGAGGTGCAACACATATTCATACAAGTTTGAAGAAGCGTCAGCTGTTACGTTATTAAGTGATATGATGATTTTCTATAAAAATGTTCATTTAAGGCTGTTCTCAACTGTTCTGCTCAACAAGCGCAAAACGTTTTGACACATTTACAAATTAATTTTTTAACGAAAAGATATAAAATTGAAAGGCTTGACTATGGAAGCGATTTGGAATTGAACTGTGTTTTTCATTTTTTGATCAATGAATTACCTATTGAGTTATAATCGATTTTGATCACGTGACAAAGACGTTTTTCGCCCTTCCTCGAGCGGTTATTCTTCTTTCGCGCGGAAATTCAGTTCAAAACGTCCACTTTGACACTATTTTCTGAAAGATCTATTGCGTTTGTAAAAAAAAAAAAAAAAAAAAAAAAAAAAAAAATGGAAAAAACAATTCGATTGAATAGTTTTTTTGAACAACAACACCTGCTAGTTTCATGCATTTCCGAATAAAAATGAATTAAAACTTATGTCATAAAGTTGCCCTTTTGGATTTTTGAACAACACTTGCTTGTGCAAAACCCTTTTAAAAAAAAGATAATTCGACTGGGATTTTCCAAAAGTACATTCACATGAATAAGACTTATGAACAGATATTTCACCCAGAAGGCGTAGGGGATCCAAACATATCTACCTCTTACCCTCATCTAAGTGTGCTCTTTCCAAATATTAAATATCTTAGTCATAATCCGCGGTTCAAAGCATGCCTCACTTCAGCATTTCGCTTCTAACCCCAGGGTGTTGAGCCGGAGAATATAATAATGCGCTTCAGTAGGAATTAACATTAACTTGTACGCTGGGTCAAAAACGGCGGCCGAACACACGAAGCGTTTGCCCCGTGCGTTTCCAGCCACGTGCGCTCGTTTAATCCCTAGTTTTAAGGGCACGAAGAAAAGAGTGATATCGCTTAATTCGCATTTTTTTTTTTTTTTTTTTACTTTTTTTTTTCCTAAGCTAGTTGTTAACCAGATTTATTAAATTACATGTTTCATCGCTTTAGGGACATATACCGTATTCTGAAAACGGTCTAAATATTGATTTTTGATTTGTTGCTTCAAATTGTCGTAATACTCATAGTACATATTATGTAATCAAAAATAAGAATTAAATCCAGGCAAACAATCTAAAAGTTATTAATTAGTGAATAGCTATTTTATTAACATATATTAAAAGTTAAATTAATAAAAAAGTTACGCATAATTTTTTTATTATTTAATCTTTATTATTTGTATTTATAAAGACTAAGTTGAAGTTCTCTGTTTTTCGACACTTTCTGCAAGAATTATTCTAATTTTCATTTCTATAACCTTACATAATGCAACAACGAAAATTCCTGTAAAGCATAGTTCAGTTTTTTTAAACTCGTTTTTTAAAGCAAATGGTTTAATTAAAAAAATTAATTAAAAAATGAAGTGTTCGTACTGTCATTTTTTTCCCAACTAGAATAACTTGTAAAGGAAGTTCATAACTGCATTTATTTAAACGTTTATATCAGACTATTACTTTAGCCACTTAAGTACCAGTGGATCCACGTATGGATCTATGGCCTGATTCTCAATAAACACCAGTGGATCCACGTATGGATGGATCCATGTCCATTCATTACTCTATCGTTGCTGCTAAAAACGTTATTGCAGGAATATATGTTTGGGTATAGCTGGTATTATGAGAAATGTTGGAAAGTGTTTAATTTTCCTTCCGCAGCAGAGATGAATAAAAACATCTCATTTTCTGAAAACAACTACTTGATATTTTAAATATAAATGCCCGAAAAACTGGTTTTCATATACATATACTGGTACGGAAGTGGTTAAAAGATTTATAGTGCGCCCATAAATTATAATCGGGATTTCGTTTTTTGATTTAAGAAAAAGACAAAAAATATTATTATATGTTTGTAAAATACAACTCATTATATATATACATATATATATAACACAAAGTTGAGAATTCTACGCCAATTTATGCGACAATCCAAGCGGCGTCGCATTATGGAAGGCTGAGGCAGTAAGAATTCAAAATGGTGTACAAGAAAAAACAATGTGGGTAGTGCGGTTCTTCGAAACAAATTCCGTAACCGCTAAACAACTTTTTCGGATGTTTTTGACTTTTAGATAAATTTTAATAAATATTAATGTTAATTATCATTTGATTATAATGGTTATTTGATTATTAATGTTTTGATTTGTAACACCTTTACACATAATGTAACTTTATTTGTGCTATTTAAAAAACTTTTTGAGTACACTTTACGAATATATAATAATATTTTTTGCAATGTTCTTAAATCAAAATGTATGAGGAAAATAACACACACACACACACTTAAAACATACTATTTATTAAACATTTATAACACAATTTTAAAAATGAATGTTTTGAAATGTTTTGAAAACACATTTTCTTATAATTTTAAACAACACTTTTTGCAAAATATTTTTATTTGGCACAACGCATTCGCAACACATTCACAATACATTCGAAAATGATTTTAATTAGAAGTGTTAATTATTATGGTCAGTGTTGCAAAAGTGTTTTACAAATTTTCAGTGTCAACATTTGTCGAATTTTCAGTGGAAAATCTTTTTACTTGGCACAACGCATTCGCAACACATTCACAATACAATCGAAAATGATTTTAGTTAGAAGTGTTATTTATTATGGTCAGTGTTCCAAAAGTGTTTTACAAATTTGCAGTCTAGTTTTTTTTTTTTTTTTTTTTCTGAAAGTATCATGTGCGATGAAAAGCAAAAAATATTAGAAAGTTGTAATACCTGTCAAACCCTGTTGTAATACGATATTTTCCAAACATCTCCAAAAACTCTTCCTTAGCCTATTTTCTTATGAATATGCATTGAATGGTATGAAAAATAACTACATTTCCTATATTTTAGACAATGACATATTCGTTAAACTTCAGTAAATCTATTTGGAATCAACATTATTAACATAAAAGTAATTTCCTTCTCAAATTGAAAAAAAAAAAAAAAAAAAAAAAACGGACCTGATAAGGTTAAAAAATTACATTCTTTGAGGGGGAAACTGCTGCCCCCTAGCCTCCCCCAGATGGTGACCCTATTTCCAAAGAGCCGCACACACTGTGTATTCACATAAAAGGGGGTAAATCTAGAAGGTTACATTAATAATATTGATTGAATTCTTTATTTTTAAATTAAATCCTCTTTTAATCATTTCATATGTTTATAGCACCTTATTTTTAATTAATTAATCTCATTTTAAGTGAAATTAACTATACTGTCTTTCCGACGCAAAATATTATTCAAATAACACGCATATATGCCTATTGTATGTTAATTACTTAAAATTTATTTTTAAGACAGTTTCGTTTTCTTTTTCGACAGAAACTAAGAAGATAACCGAAATTAGCTTTTGGTCTCAAAAACTTCTTTCGGTGGAACACTACTTTTAAAGGTCATGCTTTCCAAACATTTTCCAATTTCCTCTCTCCTGGGTCGAAATGGAGCAATTTTTCGGGTTTGATTCCAGAATAATACTATAGTGGTCACGCCAGTAGAGAGAGGTGCAACACATATGCGTACAAGTTTGAAGAAACGTCAGCTGTTACGTTATTAAGGCTGTTCTCAAATCCAAAGGGTCAACTTTCTGACATAAGTTTTAATTCATTTTTGTTCGGAACGTATGAAAGTGGAAGGTGTTGTTATTCAGAAACTAGGTCATCGAACTGTTCGTTCCGTTTTCTTGTAAACACAATAGATCTTTCAGAAAATACTGTCAAAGTTGGCATTTTGAACCGAACTTCCGAACGAAAGAAGAAAATCTAGTCAGTAAGGGGAGAAAAATGCCGTGTCACGTAATCCAAATAGCTAATAACTCAATAGTTAATTTATGGATCCAAAAATGGGAAACACAGCTCGATTCCAAATCGCTTCCATGGCCAGGCTGTCCAATTTTATATCTTTCCGTTCAAAAATGAATGTGTAAATGTGTCAAAACGTTCTGAGCTTGTTGAGCAGAGCAGTTGAGAACAGCCTTAAGTGATGTGGCGGTTTTCTATAAAAATGTTCATTTAAGGCTGTTCTCAACTGCTCTGCTCAACAAGCGCAAAATGCAACAACAATTTATGGAAACGCTGTATTAAAAATATGGGCGCGCCAATACTTTTGACCATTGCTGTAAAAACGAGTCTTAGCCTCGTTGTTTGAAAGTTGGTTGATTTTTTTTTAATTTAAACTTTCCAATGAGAAATTGAAGAAAACAAACTAGGGGGGGATCCAGCTTTCCATTTTAGAGAGGGGGTGGGCATGTATATCCGTAGGAAAGGGGGGAGATCACATCTGTCATATCAATTCTTATACCTTAAGTTTGCTAAAATTCTAGATTGGCTGTTTTATGTCACATTAAGTTGGATTTTCATTCGTAAATGCATACATTTTGCAGGTATATTCGTAAATGCATAAAATCTGCAGGTACATTCATAAAAGCATAAAATTTAAAAGTTCTATTCAGATACCAAGAAATCGAACAGTTTTCTATATTCTTATAATATCGCAAGGTCTTTCAGAAAAATCCGTTGTCAAAATAGTCTTTTAACTTTATTTTCCGACGATATGTAAAATATTCAACAGTCACGAAAAGATGATGAAAAGGAAGAAATGAGTTTTAATTGAAGCTATACCACATATATATACAAAAAGAAAAACGTTGATCGATTTTTGTCACTTAACCCTTTATGTCCCAAATCATGAATACATAAAAAAATTTCATCTTCTAAAACATTTTTCGTGAATTTTTGAAACTACATTAGGCGATTTACACAATCATGTACTTAAATTTTAGAAGGATTTTTTCAATTAAAATTAATTAATTAAATTTGTATTTATAGGGATTTTGTGCAATATTTATAACTCCACTCAAATTTTATATTTAAAATATTTTTTGTATTATTTTATAGAATTACGAAATGTACAAATATAATGCTTTTACAGTAAAAATATAAAAATATTTCCGAAACGAAACTTTTGTACCACAACATTTCAACGTCAAGAAAGCTAAGAAGCAAATGAAAAATAAATCATCCTTTTAAAAATACTTTTGCTTTGTGCAACCAATAACGCTTTTGGAGCAAGAAGTAACTGTAACTCATTCTAAACTGTATTACTACTAAGCGATTTATTAAATGAATTTTATAACAAGTTATTTTAAGGCTGTTCTCAAATCCAAAAGGGCAACTTTATGACATAAGTTAATCCTTTTTTTTTTTTTTTTTTTTTTTTTTGTTTGTTTGTTTGTTTGTTTGTTCGGAAATGCATTAAACTAGCAAAAACTGTGTTATAGAACTGGTTTTTTTTTTTTTTTTTTTTTTTTTCGCAAAGGCAATAGATCTTTCAGAAAATAGTGTCAAAGTGGGAGTTTTGAACCAAATTTCCGTGCAAAAGAAGAATAACTACTCAAGGAAGGGTGAAAAACATGTTTGTCACGTGATCAAAATCGCTTATAACTCAATACGTAATTTATTGATCCAAAAATGGAAATCACAGTTCGATTCCAAATCTCTGCCATAGTCAGGCCATCCAATTTTATATCTTTCCGTTGAAAAATGAATTCGTAAATGTGTCTAAACGTTTTGAACCGATCAGTTGAGAACAGCCTTAATGATACTTAGAAATACCGTCGGGGCATAAAGGATTGAATAGTAATATCTGCAAATTTTATGCATTTTTATTTAAGGCTGTTTCTTAACTGCTCTGCTCAACAAGCTTGAAACGTTTTGACACATTTACGAATTAATTTTTTAACGGAAAGATATAAAATTGGAAAGCCTGACTATGGAAGCGATTTTTAATGGAACTGCGTTTTCCATTTTTTGTTCAATAAATTACCTATTGAGTATTGAGCGATTTTGATCAGATGACAAAAGAGTTTTTCATCCTCCTTTGAGTGATTATTCTTTTTTCACGCTGAAATTTTTTTTTAAATGCTCACTTTGACACTATTTTCTGAAAGATTTATTGAGTCTGCAAAGAAAAAAAAAAGAAAGAAAAACGAAAAAAAAAAAAAAAAAGCCAGTCGATTACATAGTTTCTGAACAACAACACCTGTTAGTTTCATGCACTTCTGAACAAAAATAAATTAAAACTTATGTCATAAAGTTGCCCTTTTGGATTTGAGAACAGCTTTAAATTACTTTCTGTGTTGAGCGAGATTTTTTTTTTCGAAAACAACCTTAAGGGTATTCACTCATCTTCCGATTTCCCCTCACTAATGTAAAGCTTATGGACATTGGATGCATTCGTCTATTTAAAATATCTCCTCGGGAAATTAATATATTTGACTTCTATTTTTTTGTGTACACTTCCTAAAAGATGTCTCTTTTTTTCTTAGTTCTCAAAATATTTCTAAAGTATAGACTTAATTTTATAGGAAGTGTTAAAATCTGACTCACAATTCATTCGCTTTTAACATATAAAAATATTAAATTCAGCAGAGATTTTAGAAATATTTTGAAAACTAAGAAAAGAAGAGACATTCTTTAAGAAGAGTACACAGAAAAAGGATGTTAAAATATGAATTTCTCGAGAAGATATTTTAAATATACGAATACACCAAAAGTCCACAGACTTAACATTATGGTGGAGAATTCCGAAGCTGAGTGACCAGCCCCCTTATGATTGGGGAAAGGGATTTTTGGAAAAACGTGAATTACAGTCAAAAAAATTGGGCGCGATTTTTAAGATGAAAATTGAATGCTTTTAAAAGAGGGTCTTTTTTTTATGTTTTTACTTTCATACTTATCGTATCTTTATGAAACTACGTTAGAATATACTACATATATTAAATTCATTTTAAGTTTAAAAAAATGATTTGTTTGTCATTTTTCACAAAATAAAGGTACCTAGTTCCCTTAAAATACATAAAAAAAGACTGCAGTAAGATTCGCCGTCATATAAACTTGTCATTCAGGTGTCAGCCCTCCACTTTTTTCCCATACCACTTCAGCTCCCGAACGAACACATGCAATCTAGGGTCGTAATAATGCGCAAATCTCGCAAGCAGTAAACTTATACCCAAAAAAACTCCCACGCTTTGAAATTTCTATGACGTGAATGCTTAATATGGGATCAATTCAATAAACGGCGTGTTTTTAACGCAGGAGTGGGGGCCCCTTCTGAAGTAGGCCCTTAAACTCCGCGGGCCGACTGACAGTTTAGGCACAGCAGTGACATTCCCTGCCAAGACAAGGACTCTCAATATGCAATTTTTTTCTCTCCTTTTTTCTCTATGAAAAAGCAGCGTTGACGCAATAGTTTTGGATATATATCTATATATTGTATTTTTCGACTTCATAGTGTTGGTAAAGCAGTCATAAATACGATTGTAAATGATCTATTGCATAAAATTGTGTACAATCGTAATAGGAATTGGTACAAAATAATAATGATAGGCTCGTTTATTAATTTAACATATTGAAAACTAAAACCCATTTTTTCAATTTATTTTTCCAAATAAATAAAATAATAGTAAAAAAAAAAAAAGTTTTAGTATACTGCATTCACCGTATTTATTAGAACTAAAGTTTGCCCGTTATTTTTTTATTTTTTATTTTTTGCGAGCAACTTCAACAGAAATATTACTACATTATGCACGCACACATAACTGACGACTCGACTTACGGTGAAATATATTAAAGAAAGCATTTTCAATATTTCTAACAAAAAGGCATCAGTCATCAATGTTAAAGGAAATGCAAATGAAATTAGCACCGATTATAAAATTCTTGCTTAGTTCAGACAGATCGTATTTTATACAGAAAATTCTGAATAAATTTAAATTTGTTGCGCAACAAATAATTAAAAAAAAAAAAAAATAAAACCGACATGAAGTGATTGTTCCTTAACCATTTAGTGCGCAGCTTTGCATATATGCAAACAACAATGTTTTGAATTTAATAGATTTTTTTTATTCGTATATACCTAATTCACACCAGAAAATTAAAATAGCAATATTTGCTTTAATTAATAACAGACATTTCGTATTTAAATAAAGTGAAATTAATCCTTGAAACTTTCTAGTGTAAAGTCAGATTCTCTGAACTACGTAATTTGTAGAACGTATTCTATTATGGGAATTAAAGGGTTAAAGGTTAAGTTTTATAAAATAAATAATTATATAAAATAAGTTATTTGGAGACATACTTATTAAAATATTTACTACTTTGCAATATTTTAGCGTAAAACAGCCACACGACAGTAGTTTTTACTTGTATTGCAGATGTGCAACAGAAGAAAAGATTGGCGTATTGTATGAAAAATGCATCTCTGATTTTTTATTATTATTATTATTTTTTTTCCTGTGTAATAAACCTTTCAGAGAATCATATATAATTTTTTTCGAAACAAAATAAAAAAATCGCGCATTTAAGTGTTAAGGCTGTTCTCAAGTCCAAAAGGCTACATTCTGGCACCGATAGAAGGGGAAAAAACGGACGTCACGTGACCAAAATTGCTTATAAGTCGATAAGCATTTTGTTTATCAAAAGATGGAAAACGTAATTCGGTTCCAAATCGCTTCAATAGTCGGGCCTGCCAATTTTGCAACTTTGCGTTTAAAAATGAGTCAGAAAGTTTCACGTTTGTTGAGCAGGAGAGTTGAGACCTTATTAGAGTATTTTAAAACATAAACTCCTCATAATACAATTACGCTGTCAAATATAATTTAATTATCTTCAAATTGATTACCATTTTCCTAGTCATTAGAATTCTAGAACGAATCACGGCAAAACACAATAACAAAATCAATCACTAAATCATTTTCTGAATGATGCAGGTTAGGGACGTCTGCTCCCACTTCTGTTCGCAGGAAGTGAAGATTCACATTGAAGAGCTCTTGAGCTTTCCTCCTCTTGCGAGTCACGCAATGTTGCCATCTCTTTTCGATCCATCGGGGAAAAAAAAAAAAACCTTCCGTCCTCTCTGTTGTTGCCATGACAAAATAGAAAACACACAGTCTTGATAGAACACTCGAAGTGACGTGAGTGTCTTTGAGGACTATGTCGGCGTTTTCCCTTTCTTCGTCATACGTACTAAAGGATTTATTCCTCTTTCGCCGAAAAATCTCCCCAAAACCCCCTGCAGTTTCTTGGTAGTTCCTATTAACGAACGGCGATGACTCGCATGAAGCGAAAAAAGAAGGTTAAAAACACAACACAAAAAACACAAATGCTGATCTTCATAAATGCGACATTTCGATCCTTTTTCAGAAAAATGTCCTCCCCCAATCATCTTTAAGCGAGATCCAGGTGGTCGTTAATTACAAATACTCAAAGAGGTTCTGGGTGATGGTTATTCTCACGATGGTACTTCTGAAAACCATTAATCGTTTCCTGTTGATTATCTTTCTTAACAGTTCAACTTGAAAAATTCCATCAAATTTTATTTTTTTCAGCTAGAAACAAATATGGTTATTTTGTATAAGTACTAAATTATTAAATTTTAATACTTGTATTTTATATGCTTCGTCTGAAATACAAGTGAGAAATTCGTATGGTTTTCAGACAATTAAAAATGAATTTGTAACAATCTTCTTTGCTAAAAATAATTAAGAAATGTCTTTATCGCGAATATTTAATGCATGGATGATAATAATAGTAATAATAATAATTAGTAACTTCATAATTTCTTTATCTTAATTGCATGTTAATTGTAACGTATATAAATAAAGTTTAATGTCTCAGTAATTATAAAAGTTGAAATTAACACTAGAATGATGGTTAGGGGCCATTTTGGCCCCTACCAAATGAATATATTTTGTTCCGATTCAGAAATTTATTTAGGAATTAAGTTTAAATGATATAAAGAAAGAAAGGGTTAATTAAATAACTCAAACAGTTTTAAATAACAATTCTGGTATTAAATATTTTTATGAAACTGGAGTAAAAATTCAGGTCTTTCTATGTTAAACTTTAGTTTAAAATAATATTTGTTTTAAGAGTTAGGTTAGCCAGTATAATATTGATTAATTATTGTAATTATTCTTCTTAGCTTTTTATAAATTCAGTCAATCACTGTCTTTTAAACATTTTCATTCGTCGAATCCGCCAAGTTATTAGTGTGTCGACTCGCAATAATATTAATATATAATAATTATTATTTAATAATAAAATTATATAATAATAATTATTATTACATTATTATTATTATTAGTAGTAGTAGTAGTAATAGTATTTTCTACAGATTAAACAAATATTGAAAAAAAATTGTACTTAGTTTTTGTTACTACAATAAAAATAAAAGGGGGAAAAAAGACCTTTCTGTCAGATTTCTCTCTATTCTAAAAAAAATATACACCACCGCCGCCGGTGTAAATGAATTTTTTTGTGACCGGAGGTCTTTCTTCGCTAATATTAAGAAAACTACTACACACAAAAATATGAAAATTGGTAGTATTATAGAGAAATCTTATATAAACACGCTAAAGTAGACAATTTTTAAATCGAAGAACTATTTAAAGTGATTTTCAATGTTAAAGTCGGTCAGAATAGGTCCATTAAAAAAGTTTTTTAGGAACAAAGCTATGCATAGGTTGGTTGATTTTTGAAGGGCCGATTATCTACACGAAGGATATAGGCCCAAGGGGGTGTGCCCTCCGGGGGGGGGGGTCTTTCTAAGGGAACCTAACCCGTATTTACGCATGGAAATCCAAGTTTTCGAAGAAAACCACGAAAACTCCGAAACGGTTAGGCCGACGGGCGCGATTGGGTTCGAAGCCAGCACCTCCCGTCTACCAGCTTCGAGAGCAGAACCTCTCAGCCACGCTATGCATAGGAGTTTAATATATGTTTCTAGGGATATACTTCTCAAGCTAGTGGTGTGAAAACTGCGCTTATTTTTTTTTTTAATTTTACTAATTTTATGAAGGGTTTTTTTTCAATCTTTTATTCGAATTTTCATTATTTCAAGAGAATTCTTTGCATATTTAGAAAGGGTAATTTTTTATGTTGATGCTAATTTGTAAAACAGCAGAAATAATTATATTGCCTCTCAAATAAGAAATGTATTTACACGTTACTGTTAAAAACAGAAATAAAACTTTAAAATAATAATAAAATGATCAATTGTTAAAAGCAGAAAATATGGAAAGTTATGTCATACAAATTGTATTTACACGTGAATATTAAAAAAGTAAGAAAATCTTAAAATAATTAAATTATTGCTCGCGAACCGCATTTAATGGGGACAAATACGTCATATGTAAAATTTATGTTGTCATATGAATGATGCCTAAAATAATTAAATTATTATGCGTGAAAAACTTTTAATAGGGAAAATTAGGTCATATATTTAAAAAGTTCAAATACTGATATTCCCAAACACTTTTAAATGGAATAATATATTTACACATGAATATTAAAAAAGTGGGAAAATAAAAGCTGTAATTAAATTTTTGCACACGAAACGCATTTAACCCTTTCAGGGGCGGTGGTATGTTTATGTAACCACTTAATTTTAATTCTCAAATGCGATAATGGCACCAAGATTTTTGCATTATTATTTTTTTTCATTTATTACATATGTGAAAAATCGCTTTTTGTTATTTGCAAATAAATTTGTACGTAAATTATGGTGCCAATCATTCATTTCAACATTTTAGCAATGCAAGTGCTTTGCCCCTAAAAGGGTGAAAATTACATCATACATTTAAAATTATTTTCTTATGGACAATATTAATAGGATCTCACATTGCAAAACACATGGTGTACAAGTAGTGCGGCTAGCAAATAGCAAATTTGTTTATAGATTTCATCACTTGATGCAGCATAAATAAAGGTAATTGCATGCACAAAATACTTTCGATTTATTTTATAGCAATTGCTATTCGATAAATACATACTAGAAAATTCGTATCTACTTATTAATTAAAATAAATGATTTACATTTTAATAATAACATGGAAATGTGCATGATGATGCAATAAAATAGAGAAAAGAATTCATGCATAAGCTGTACTTGTTCCTGAAAATATTTAAAACTCGATCAAAACATGAAATATAAGAGAAAAATTTCAAAACGCAGTGCTTTTCAACCCCGTGGTTCTGAATGCTATTCCGAAGCAGACGAAAGAAAAGAAAAAAAAATTGACACTGTTAACTATTTCATCAGGTGATGGTGGTACGTGGGGGGGGGGGGTCAAAATTAGCAAAATGTTGATAAAGTTATGTATGGACAGCCCCCCCCCCCCCCTCTCCCCGAAAGTGGCTACCTTCTGTCACGATTGCTCAATTGATTTGCAATCTTAAACTGAAAATATCTTCAGGTATTGACATTCACAAACTGGGAAATCGTGCGGTGATTTCCAATCTTTGGTAAAAGCAAAGGAAATTTCATAAAATCCGTTAAATTTGGAGCTTATTTTGAAGTAAACATTTTAGTAAAATTCATAATTTATATTTTATATAATGTAATAATAATAAGACACGGCATAAAATAATGAAAAAGAACACAATTTCGAAGCAAATCGGTATGTTCTATCTAAATTATATATACCATGTACCTACATATAGGGTGGTTCGTCAGTAATTGACCAGTAGGAAATGATTTTTTATTTCTGAATTCTACAATGGAAAAGAAATATGCAACTGCTGACGGAATTTCATTTTTCAACAATTACCGTAAATATAAATAATGCAGAAAATGAAATAAGGAAAAGCTTCCGATTTACTAAACTAATATTTTCTTTATATTTAGGAAATTTGCAGAATAATGTTTTAATAATTTTGTTAGAAGAAAGTATCTGGATAAATTTCTATTAAACAGTAACCGTGAAAATATGGTACTAAGCATATGAAATTAGTCTCGCATTATTTGAAATATAATATCACGAGAAAGTGCTTTTATATATTTTTTTATATTTTTATTAGAAAAAAAATAGCTAGATAAATTTCTGTTAAATAGTTAATAACAGTGAAAATATTGTACTAATAATGTGAACTTAGCCTCACATTATTTGAAATACAACATCAAGAAAAATGCAGGAAGAATGCAGTAAATCAGTGTTAAAAATAATAGCAATCATATTCAATGTGCAGTACATGTTCTTGTTGTTTGAGCGCGAAAAGTGAAAATTTCTGGAGCTTGTCTTGATCTTATTTCATTTCTCATAAAGCAAGATCAATCTCTTCCAAACTTTATTGCAATATTTTCACTTTTCTAAGGTTATTAAAAGAAAGGAGAGAGAGTAAACATATTTTATGGGGGAAAAATATTTAAAAAAAATGAAAAATTACTGAAACATTGTAATCCAAACTGGCTGCTTTCTGACATATTCACAAAGTTATTGTTAATGCAACAAATGCATTAGTGATTATTAGTATTAGTGTAAACAAGTGTATTAGTGTGTAGTTTATGTTAATGCAAAAATTGTTCTTCATGAACTAAGAAATCGAACAGCATTTTTCATCTTTTTATAAAGACAAAAATATTGCGGAATATGCCGTCCAACTTTGTGTTTTAAGCCTATTTTTGAGATTCTACAGCACGGGAAAGCTTGTTTTTAGAAAACAATTAATTAGAACTTAATATGATATACAATCATCGAAAATGCAAAATGTTGTTTGATTTTAAATTATCTCAATAGTAATAACTGATATTTCCATGCATTTATGCATAAAATGAGTCGGTGAATACGTCAGTTTTGAGTTGCTGAGTTGTGAGGAAAAAAAAAAAAAAAAAAAAAACGCCTTAAGTGTTATAGTCGTGCATAAAATTTCTAATTCTAAAGTAACGCATTTCAGAGGTGAGGGGGGGGGGGGTATGAATTAGCAAGTACGGAACATTTTTATTTTAATCATATGTTTTATTTCAAGGAATTATTACATGATAATATCTTGAAAATTAATTACTTTACTATTTCGATTCATTCAAATGTATAAATTATCGTCAAAATAAGAGAATTTTCATCTTTTATTAACAGATTACCGATATTTCACTGCAAGAATATGGTATTATCAAGTTGTTTCACCCACAATAATAGTATTGCAAAGAGTAATTTTTAATAGAATTATAATCCATCATAACATTTGTAAGTTTAAATCACATGCTGCTAATTATTAGAAAGTACCTCGTAAATTATGCGCCATATAAGTATTGTGTTAGATCAACTGTTTTTTTTCCTCAATCCCCCCCCCCCTCCCCCCTTCTTCTTTTTTCAGAACAACTCTAATACAACATTTCTCCCTTTTTTGTAATTTAATGTTCCAAATTTTATGATTAAAATAATTTCTACTTTTAATACAGGCTTTTTTCTACAACCAATAACATATATAGTGAGTCTAAAGTCAGGTTTGTTTGCATATAGTATGAAAATTAGCAAAAATTAATGAACAGAACATATCTGGTTCCCTGAAGAGTTTTCTTAAAATATTTGTTAACGCGAATAAACACTATGCAGACTATATTATACAACTATGAGAACACAAAATAGATAAAAAATATTCAACATTTAGCCTAAAATAGTTTCATTTTTTTTTTTAATGGGCATATTTATAACAATATCGTAAGATGCTTTTAAAGGATTTGATCATGTTATAAAAGAAACTCAACTCGATTTATTTTTTAAGAGCTGTTACTAATTATGTTTAAATTATAAATAATTTAAATTTTCTACAAAATTGACTATAATTATTTAATTTAAATTATTTTCGGATGAAGTACTATTACTTATGTAATGGTTGTTCCTATCAAAAAATATGCATGTATTTGTAATAGGAGGCATTTAAAAAAACAAATACACAAGGTTTAAATAAAAGAAAAACTCGTTCTTGCTTAATACACATTTTACTTGCAATTAATTTCAACGTGTCTTTTAAATCTATGTAAATATGCAACAAACCAATATAAAAGTTGTATAATCTTGCATTACACTGTACAGTACATTTTCCTTTCTTCATTTGTATGATGCAGCTGTAATATGCGTTTATGGAAATAATTTGATGAATTAGGGGATTACGATTGGGAAGCAAAGAGATCCTGCGATATTAACAATTATCTTACATTTACCGTCTAATAAAAGCGTACTATTATGCACATATTTATGCAAATATTAGAGAATTTTCGAACTGAAAAATAGCAATAAAAATCTTGAACATTTCACACACCATTACAGACAACGTAGAACGCGTTAGTGTAAGATAAGTTTCAATTTCATCAGACTTCGGTGCATATGATTTATTTGACAGAAAATTAAAGTCATAAAAATTTAATAAGCAGATCGTGAAAATTCTTATGTTCAATATTTCGCAAAAACTAACATCCAAATACATGAAACAGTGCAGTGCAACTGAGACGTATTTGTGGTTCGTAGTTTCGCAGTAGCACCTAAACTAGAGTCCTGGGTGGGCCCGGTCGTACTCGATCTGAAACCACCAAAATAATTTTCATCAACCCGCAACCCGACCCGAACCCGAAATGAAATGGAAGTAAATCATGTTTACTTTCCTAAATCTAGAATTTATCTCTTATACCAATCTTAAGTTTTATTATAAAAAAAAAAGGGACAAATCTATATTTTTACTATTTAAATATAGTAAAACTTCTAAATATTGGACACTCCGGGATTGTTGAATAAAAGTCCTACATCGGATCGGGCCGGGTTGTCCCTAATTTTCTTTTAGGTAGATTTCTTATGAAATACTACCTATTACATTATCCCCTACGTAGGAATTTCTGAAAAAATTTTGCATATCTACACCGATCATGACCCATAGAAACCAAAACCAACCTCAGTAAAAAACTTTATACATATATAATATCACTTTTTTATGGACACGATAACTTCCGTAATTCTACACAAATTTCTTCCAAACTGATGCATAAAATCAAGGGGCATAAAATCTCGGTCAAGTTCGTTAATGGGCAAAATCGGACCAAGGGGATGGAAAGTTTTGTGAAAACCGGAAAAATGCCATAATTTCTTAATTTTTGTACATATCAAATTAGTTTAAAGTTTTTATTACTTCTAAAAATAAGGCCAAAGTTTTATATATCACAGATTATTGATAAAATTAAAAATGGGCTCCAGGGGCGCAAAAAGATTTTCCGCCCCTTGATTTTATGTATCAGTTTGGAAAAGATTTGTGCAGAATTACGAAAGTTATCGTGTCCATAAATAAGTGATGTATATATATAGATATAGTTTTTTTGGGGGTGGGGTGGTTTTGGGTTCTAGGGGTCATGATCGGTGTAGATCTGCAAAAAATTTTCCGAAATTCCAACATAGGAATGATCCCAATAGGTAGTATTTCATACGAAATTGACCTAAAATCATCGTTTGAAGGGTGTATTCAAATCCAAACTGCTTATTTTCTGACTCATTTTTAAATTCATTTTTGCTCTCAAACGCATCCAATTGGTAGATTCTCTTATTCAGATACTATATAATGTATCGTAATGGTCAATTTTTTGATAGAGATAGAATATATTTCAAAAAATGATGTCAAATTGGGCATTTTGAATCGAATTTCCCGAAGCGATTGTGTTGGAAACGAAAAATATTGTCCTACTGAGAAAATAATTGTTTATAAATCAAGTTTTAATTAATTGAAAGAAAATTGAAAACACAGGTCACTTATAAATATCTTCAAAAATCACGTCCGCAAGTTTCATATTTTTTCTTTTAAAAATGAATTTGAAAATGTGCCAGAAAATTCAAAGTTGTTGAGCATGGGAAAATATTTTTTTTAATACCGCCTTAACATGATTCTGATAAAGCCAGCTCTGATACAAAAATGAACTAAAAACTCGTCAACAGCGGTCAGATAAAATTGTTAAAGTGTGTTTATCTCTAATCATGATTTAGTTTTTGTTGTTGACATTAGCACTTAACTTCGAAATCTACCTGCGCCTGTAGGCCGAGCCGAAAGAGATTTTTTCCAGGTTGGGGTGATTCTTATTTTCATTCTGCGAGTCGGGTTCAACTTAGAATAATTTTTGCGTGTCATATTAATATTTCTTGCAAGTAGTCAGGTTGTTAGAATTTTCACAAAAAGTTTAAGCAGAACTATGCTTCAGATGAAAATGAATTTTTAATATGCACTACTTTTATTGTCAGTACCGAATTAAGGCGGCACACGTTGGTTGTGTTTATGACGGCCAATTATTAGCACGAGGGTATAGGCCATAAGGTGGAGGGTGCCCTTATTGGGTGTCTTTCTAAGGGAATCTAACCCGTAATTACGCTTGGAAAACCAAGGTTCAAAGAAAACCACGAAAACTCCGAACGATTAGGCCGACGGGCGTGATTGGGGATCGAACCCAGCACCTCCCGTCTACTAGCTTCGAGAGCAGAACCTATCGGCCACTGGTGGGGCTAACGGGGCACAGTAATTTTGAGTTTGTCGAAACGATAAAAAACATCGCCTTTTTCAATGTATCAAAAACAAATAATATGGAATTAAGATCCCTTTCTGCCTAAAGCATATATCCTTGGCTATATTATCCAGAAAAATAAATGCTGTATATACAAAATTGATATTTAAATTTAAAAATTTAACTCACTGATGCGTGAATTAAAATTATTAATTGGTGCGGGCATGATAAAACTCTAAATTATGCATATAGAAAACAATTTTTGTACAAAATAGAATCACAACACACCTACTTCTAAAGTAAAACCATAATATATACAAAAAGGTTTAAAATTTAATTTTTGCACAAAAGAAGAAAAAAAAAGTAAGTTTTTCAATTGCCAAAAAAACTAAATAAATAAATAACCAAAATATGTGATTTTTTTTGGTTTTAGCATAAAGACTATAAAGAAATGGATATTTGGCTAATTTTCTAAAGCTGTGGCCTGCATAGTTTGAAAGTAATAATAAAGTAAAAATAATACAGTTAATTAATTCATATATATATTATGCGGAACTCTCTGAGCGCGAGTAATACTCGGCTCTTGGTCGTTTATTTTGAAGAAGTTTCCTTTTTTTTTTTCAATTCACCAATAAGAATAAATTATTTGTAAAATGCCTTAAATTAAGATTCAAGGTGTAATAAGCCACTCAAAAAACCTCTTGAATCTAGTTATAAAGCTGTTCTCAAATACATACTTGCTGCTTTCTAATACAATCAAAGAATTTAGGATTATTTGTATAATTTACGAAATTTGCAGAAATTTTTATTTGGATATCAAGAAATCCCAATACATTTTTTTTCTATAAAGACAAATTACCTTTCATAAAATAGTTTCAAAGTCCATTTTCAATCAATTATAACTCAATATGTAATAAATTTATCAATAACTGAAATCCACTGTTTGATTCCAAATCATTTGCATAGTTTGGCTCCTAATTTTATGCTTTTAATAAGATAAATAAATGAACTGTCCGTCAACAATATTGAAAGATTTTAAATTATTGAGCGTTATTTTTTTTAATCAGCATCCATGGTTCAGCATTAAGAACTGTATTTTAATTCAAAAACGATAAAAAAAAAACAATTTTGTCTTTATTTCGATTCATTATATAAATAGTTAAACAAAAAGATGTTTACGAAATCTTTTTAACAGGAAAAGGTAAGCACGAAGATACGCGGGAGAAAGATGGATTGGTGTTTTGGTGATTTGAAACATTATACTTATTGAATAGGGTTACTCCCTAATGACATTCACTAATGGATTTCTGGTTTTGGGGGAGATTTGAAATAGTTAAGTTTGCAGGAGAAACAAAATGGCCGGCTTGGTATTTTTTTTATCCTAAAGTACATCGAAGACGACTTCAGGTCCCTTCCTAACGGAAGTACTTGATCGATCACTTGATTGACATTGATGGATCTAAATTCGGCAGGTTAGGAAAACATGTACTAAAGTACTACAAATCTGCAGGTCAGTCAATACTGTTGACCTTCTTCCTTTTAAAAGAAAGTATCTTTTTTGAGTCTGAAGGACTACAGTCATTTCTGTTGTTGCAAACAAGAAATATAGTGAAATCATCTAAAATGTCCTCAGTATTTTCATCAATCCTAAAACTGTACTGATATTTTGAAACTGAATGTCACTAAAATGTAGTGAGGTAGAAAAATACCTACGGAAAGCTACAATAGCACATTATTCTGAAGTAGTATTTTAGAGGGCCGGAAATGGGTAACGGATTTTTTTTCTAAGTTTGAACAGTAATTATTTCAGTATTCTTCGTATATTGACTTATATTTATAGGCTTTTTCGCAATTGTAAATGTAAGTCGGTAGACCGGTGCCGAGGCACCCTCACCACCTGAGAAATAAAGGTTTCAGAAACTTCTCTAATTAAGTTAGTACAAAATGCAGAATTTCCGGAAGAGATTAGCAGTTTAAAACTGAAGTCAAGGGTTCCTCCTTCCAGTAAAATTAAATGTTTATCCCCCTTCTTGGATCAAAATAATATCTTAAAAGTTGGAGGCAGGTTAGAAAATTCAGATTTAAACTTTGATAACAAGCACCAAATCATTTTGCCGAAAGGCCATAAGATTAAAAAACTCATATTTGACTATTTTCATAGAAAATATTTTCATATTGGTCCCCAAAGTTCGATACATTACGTACGTATGAGGTTTTGACCCGTAAGTGGGAAAATTTAGTGCGTAAAGTAGTGCATAACTGCGTTGTCTGTTTCAGGAGCAACCCAGTTACTGCTAAACAAATCAGGGTGTTCTCCCATCAGTAAGAGTAACTCCAGATTTTACTTTTAACCATACAGGAGCTGATTTTTGCGGTCCCTTTGAGATTAAATATAAAAATCAGAGAAATGGGATTTTTCATAAGATTCATATCGCGATCTTTATTTGCTTAGTGACAAAGGCTATTAATTTAGAAGTGGTCACGGATCTAACATCGGACGCGTTTATCGCAGCACTTAAACGGATTTTTTTCTAGGCGAGGAAAATGCTTTTCTATTATAACAGATAATGCTACAAATTTTAAGGGTGCTAATTCAGAAGTACGCAAACTTCATGAGTTAGTAGACTAGATGAAAAATTAGCTAATTATCTTACGACAGAAGCTATTGAATGGAAGTTCATTAATCCTAGATCACCCCTTTAGCGATTTATGGGAAGCTGGAGGAAAATCATTCAAATACCATCTTAAAAGAACTTTAAAGGCTGCTAGACTCACAATGGAAGAATTCCAAACAATCACCACTCAAATTGAAGGAGTTTTAAATTCACGTCCTTTAACCCCATTATCGACCGACATAAATGATTTTAACGTATTGACACTAGGCCATTTACTAATTTGTCGGCCAATAGACGCTATTCTAGAACCTCAATTAATTGATATTAGTGAATCGAGATTATCTCGGTGGCAGAGAGTAACTAAATTTGTTCAATTAATTTGGAGAAATTGGCAATTAAATTACTTAAGTCATCTCCAAAATTGTTCAAAATGGCAGGTAATGGGCGATAACATCAAACCCAGGAGCAATGGTAGTAATAAAAGAGGACAATTTACCTCCTTGTAAATGCATGCTGGGACGAATCCTAGAGATTATACCAGGTAAGGATGGTAATGTTAGAGTAGCAAAAGTAAAAACAGCCACTAAAGTTTTCGTTAGGTCGATTTCTAAATTATGTGTCTTACCCGTTGGTTGATGACCCATTTGTTTTAAGAAATACCTTAACTTTGTTTTACCTTAAATTTTCTTTATTGTACAGTATTATTGTTACAGTATTGTATAGATATTATTGTTATGCAACTCATCCTTATTGTATTTTGTATTATCATTTATCTACAATTTCTTATTTAGTGTTATATGCATAGCATTGAAGTTTATAGATTGTAATATTTGAATGTAGTGTGTAAGTTGTATAATATATGCACTTCATGTTGTTTTAGTGAATGTTGGCGCATGTCAATGGGGGCCGGCATGTTACGGCTTGCCTTGAAATTGTTTTGAGCGCACCTCCTCGCGCATTTCACCAGACTTTTGTGTTTGCCGTTTGGCAACGGCAGTCTTTATCGTTTGTTGTTGTTGTTCGCACGTCGAATGTTCTTGTTCTTATGGAATAAAACCTCATTTAGTGAGCTATTTTGTTAGCTAAAATGGCCATGGGGTCATTATTGTTAGTAATAACGTCTATTATATTATTGGAGTAAAATAATTATACAGATCATGTCTTTAATTCGAGTGGTATTGGCTACAAACCAACATCGCAATATATTTAGTAACTGACTATGGTGTCAGTCCTGATTCAAGCTCCTGTACATATATGTATATAAAAGGAACTGTTTTGTTATTAGAGACTCTTCGCATTATTTGGCTATCTTCGCACTTATATTTGAACTAGTTACAGTCCATAAACAATTTACATACACGCACAGATTTGCAATATCATTTTTATTGATGTTACCTCATTTGTGTTGATGCTGACATTAATGTCAACCAAATTATGTGTGTCTGAAATTTTATACATATCTTTTCAAAATTTTTATCGTCAAAAATGCTTTTCCAGCCTCATACCATATAAAATTAAATATGAAATTTTTAGTAAGTTTGTAAATATGTGGAACAGACACTCGCTGAGTTTTTTAAGAGTTTCAATACACGGAAAGAACAATTTTGTTAAAACAACAAAAAAAATAGTTGTGCCAACCAAATTTTGCCCCATCCAAATATTTTTTGTTGAACTGACAAAATTATTTTGTTAGTTCAATAAAATTTTATTGAACGAACAAAATCATTTGATTAGTTGAACCAACATTTGTTCAGTCCAACCAAACATTTTAGCTGGGGCTATATTAACTAAATCTTTTTTTCCGTGTAGGGCAATCTCTAATGTGGCCATGCCGTTTGATAGCATTTAAATTCCGTTTTTATGGAGTTCCTTTTCAAAAATATATATATATATATATATATATATATATATATATATATATATATATATATTTTGAAGATTTCTAGAAATTGCTTTAATTTTTTCAACAGTAAGCAATTGCTACCATATGATCTTGATTTCTGAATTTAAACGGTCTCGACTGATACGATACATAGTACCCAAACCCACTGGGTACAGATTTCTCGGAGATCATCGATGTAAGTTGGGAAGATCCGATACCCCTAAGCGGCGCTAATCTTTGGAAAAGTGAGAATTTTGACCGCTTTTTCCCAATTTACACACCTTTCTCCTCTCCCATAAACACACTAACGAAAATTCATTTTCCGAACGTCACTCAGCTTCCACATTCCTTTCGGTAATGTTAAATCTATGGGTGTTTGATGCATTTTTATATTCAAAATATCACATCAGGAAATTATTATTTTTAGCCTCTTTTTTCTGTGTTCGCTTCTTAAAGGATGCCGCTTTTTTTCTTAGTTATAAAAATATTTCTAAAATCGGCGCTTAATTTTATATGAAGTGTTAAAATTTTGCTCCCAGTTCGTTAATTTTCAAAACATAAAATATTAAATTAAGCATCTATTTTAGAAATATTTTGAGAACTAAGAAAAAAAGCGACATCCTTTAAGAAGAGAACACTGAAAGAAGAAAGTTAAAAATATTAATTTCCTGAGGAGATATTTTGAATATAAAAAATGTATCAAACGCCCATAGACTTAGCATTACCGAGCGGAATTTGGAAGCTGGGTGACTTGCAGCCTTAAGCCCATGCCGAAGTCCGCAATAGAACAAAGTACTGTTGTTATGGAAACCAATTTCCTTCTTCGATATCGAAATTTAAACACTATGATTCAGAATCAGGCATTATGAATGCCTATTTAAGAAATTTGCATGGTTCGTTGGCATCTAAGTTGGTATGTTTTCTACAGAGGTCAAAGAAGTTTTCATTATTTGAATTACCTAACACAATTCATCAATTTTAGACATGTAGATTAAAAAAAGAAAAGAAAAACAGTTGTAGACCTTTCTGACTTTACTTTTGATGTGCTATTGTACAAAACTTCTTAATGCTAATTACATAAATTTGCTTATCAAGCGCAGTCTTCAGTAACAGAAAACAGCGAAATTTCCAACCGCAGCAATAAAAAAATTGAACACAACCCAAAGGCAAAAATCGTGAAACCGATATCTACACCATCCACATTTCCCGATAGATTCGTGACGCTCCAGAACACTGCAGGTGGACACTGCCATTGTTTCGAACACCCCACGGCTGCAGGTATAAAACCCCTTGTAATTGACGACACCTGTTGATTATAGAGGTGGACTGTTGAAAAAAAGAATACAATGCGAGCTGCTTTGTTTTCAAATTTGGGTGCATGTAATTCGATTGTGTTATCGGTCTCCTGAATCTGCTGTAAACGCCAAGAAGAGTAGTATCATTTGTTAATCATCATGTTGCCGGGAATGATTTGTATATTAGCACATGTCTAATTGGAAGAATTAGTTGATGTGGGAAGGAAGATAAGGCGCGGCTAAGCAGGAATTCTCAAAATGAAAATCGTGATGTATTCAAAACTACCATAAGACAATGCGTTTGTGTTTTCCAGTACATCATAATTTCTTGATATTGACATGAGTTTTCATTGCAAAAACAAAAATAAAGAAAACTTCTATTTGAGTTCTTGTTTAGAATTATATTTCGATTTTTTTATTTAAAAAAAGGAAGAAAAAAGACAATCATGAGCAATTTTTCTACCTGTAGTATTTAATGTAGAGTGGTTTAGAATGATAAGTTTACTAGAGTAAAAAAATTTTATAACCCTATTTGTGTAATTAAAAAGTTAGTTAAAACATTATAAAGTATCTTTAAACTTTTAAAAGTCAGAAGAGCATTTTTATTTAAATAAGGAACTCGCAACCTACATGCAGCCACATATTATAACGTCGCCACGTCATTGATTCTCTATTGAGAATAAATTGTGTTTTTTCGGAGTTCTTATTTTGGACTTATCTGCATTTTTATCCAATGGAGTCCAATCACTTTTTCTCGAGAACATGAGAACACGCTCCTTTGCAAATCCACGCAATCTTCTCTCAACACAACAGCATAACGGGAACATCTTTTCCTAAATCTGTCCCTTTTCTATTTCTTCTCATCACACCATATCTTCATTCCGTTCTGATTTACGGGCAAAGCATAAATTTGCACATGTAAGGTACCCCTTTAACATTGGAAAGGCCGGAAATTTTACTCAAGCTTTATAAAAATATTTTATACCAGAATTTTTCTTTAAGTTCTTCTCAACTGCTCTGCTCAACAAGCTCAAAGCGTTTCGACACATTTACGAATTCCTTTTTTAACAGAAAGATATAAAACTGGAAGGCCTGACTATGGAAGCGGATTGGAATCGAACTGTGTTTCCCATTTTTTGATCAATAAATTACCTATTGAATTGTAAGCGATTTTGATCACGTGACAAAGACGTTTTTCACCCTCCTTTGAGTGGTTATTCTTCTTTCGTGCCGAAATTCGGTTCAAAATGCCCATTTTGATACTATTTTCTGAAAGATCTATTGCGTTTGCGAAAAGAAAAAAAAAAAGGAAAAAGACAGTTCGATTACACGGTTTCTCAACAACAGCACCTGCTAGTTTCATGCATTTCTAAACAAAAATAAATTAAAACTTATGTCATAAATTTGCCCTTTTGGATTTGAGAACAGCCTTAAAACTGTTTAACTTAATATATTAACTTTATTTTTCGTTGTATCTTTTAAACTTATTTTATAAAGAAATTTCTGGTTCGAACTGAAATATATTCTTTTTTAGGGGTTAAATTGACCCCTCATGGTCCTTCTAGTGTTAAAGTTCTGTTTCTGCAAGCTGGAAGTTTCTAATAAACTTTGGGTAAGGCCTTATTAAAACACCCAATATGGAAATCTCAAATTTGTTATTTCCCTTTTAAAGGCAATATCTACCATATCGCTTTTTATGTGTGTTTTTGTGCTAATCATCTGCTTTATCTTCTGTATTCTGCTAAATCTCATAATAGAAGATAAAGCAGAATACAGAATAATACTTTTGTATCCTGCTTTATATTCTAATGAGATTTATGTGAAAAAATTTTATTATGATTTTTTAACATTACACTGAATATAATCAACATTTTATACTTTTATATAGTAAGGTGAGATTAAAGCCAAAAGATTACATATTTATCAAATATGTATTCATATATGGGGCATTCTCACAATCTTTTGACTTATAAGCCCCTGAATAATAATTTTTATTTTAGTACATATCCTTGTGTTCTTTTTTTTTTCATATACTGAGGAACATTTCATTGCATGAATGCATAACAATATTAACCAGCTAAATAAGTTTTGGACGATGTTGGGGGTCCAAATATCCAGGAAACTCCTATACCTTTCCGTGTCCCTATCATGCTGATTTTTTAAGTTTGAAGCTCTCTGTATAAAATTGTTTCAATAAAAGTAATTCGATATAATTTTTTTCTGAAACTGGGACTATTGTTTTATATAAATATGTAGCAAAAAATTAACCTGCACACATTTTTACGGTTGATATTATTTTTTTAAGCTGTGTCCCTGGGTTTTAGATTCCTTACCGTCCCCCTTCTAAAATTACACAGAAAATCCCTGCAGATGCAGCCACAGTTTTTCAAGTTTTTTCTCATGCAGAAGTATGCTAGAGAAAGAATGTCTAAAATTCTTTGACAGAAAATTTACTGCAGAATTTAAATCGGCATTTAAATATCAGTTTCAAGCATCGTTGCTTTATTGGTAGTCTTAACGTCCCCAAGGTTTATTCCTGCACTTTTCGGGGTAAATTAAATTATTTTTAAAATTTAATCCTATGTAAATAACTGTTTCTAAGAATCAATGAGCATTGGGGCTATCACTTAGTCTTAACATGATTTGCCTAAAAATATGTGGTAATTTTTATTACCGTCCCATCCTTACCATCCCTTTTTTTTCCCTTACCGTCCCTTTTTTCCTATACCTTCTCCTTTTTTTACCTTACCGTCCCTTCTTTAACACCCCTTTAAGGCTGTTCTCAAATCAAAAAGGGCAACTTCCTGACATAAGTTTAAATTTATTTTTGTTCGAAAATGCATGAAACTAGCTGGTGTTGTTCAGAAACTATGTCATCGGAATTTAGGAAAAAAGGTCAACGGTAAAAAAGGCAACGGAAAAAACGTCAACGGTAAAAAGGTCACTGGTAAAAAGGTAAACAGGTAAAAAAGGCAACGGTAAAAAGGTCAATAGGTAAAAAGGTCAACGGTAAAAAAGGCAACTGTTAAAAAATAATAATTATAAATACTTCATTGAACATAAAATTGAGATGTATTAGTTATTAAGGTGCATATATGTTCAGTTATAGAAAACCGATTCTGTGCTTCAAGTAAAGCACGTGGTAAGAACATGTATTTGTAACCCTGTTATTGAAAGCAATATATTATACATGGCATTATACTAAAGACACAAATATAGTCCTCCCCACTTAATCGGGTCACGGATAATCGAATACCCCGCTTATTCGAATAGAATCCTCCGGAATCGAATTTATTCCCATTGGTTCTAAGTTATTTTTCCCCGCTTAAACCAAGTGCCTGTTACGAACGTACCCGCTTAATCGAATAACAACTGTGTGACTTATGTTTGAAAACAGGGGCGGAAAGCACGTTTCAGCTGGAACTTCCTTCCACCTTTTGTCATTTTCGATTCCTTTGGGCTTAAAACAAATTTTCAGTTCTTCCTGCAATGATTTCGGCCAGCAGGTGTATAATGGACAGGTCAAATGATTTCCCGCCTTGATCTCCCCACCATCACTTCTTGCTGTTAACCAGGCAATGCACCGTCACTCGAGATGGTAGTTGTAATATTCTGTACTCATTCGAAAAATAACTCGATATTTATTCCTTTAAAATTCCACTTAAACAAACCACTGTCAACGAATTTTTTTAAGGTAGTATAAGTAACGTAAATTAGAAGTAGCAAAGTTTTGACTAAATTCAAACGATCTGCATTAAGTATGATGTAAACCATATAAATGTATGTACTGACATTAAATTAATACATATTTACTTTACATTAGCATTTGTATTTATTTTAGTTTCTGTTATTCTGTTAATGATTTATTATGCTGTTAATTAAATATATCGTAGATGGCTATATTGCCTTTTTATTATGCATTAAATATTGCAGTTATGATTCCACGTTTAATCAAAAATCCCGCTTAATCGAATATTATTTCCGTAATCGCCAATATTCGTTTAAACGGGGACGACTGTATATAGGTGCTGTGTATTAAAAAATTATTCCATGCCGGAGACGTCGACTGTACAGAAAATATACTCTGTAGATTCTTTCAACGCGCTATATGGATAACTTATGTATAAGGACATCAACTTTTATATATTTAAGGAAACTTTGACCAAAGCTAGTTTTTCGGGGGACGAGAATGGGAAAAGACATGAAATGAAAAGAGAAAAAACTTTACATACAGAGATTTTTAAAAAGTTGAAATAATGACAAACAAATGAAAATTTTTGAAATCGAAGAATTATCATTATCTTGATGTTTACAATGTAGAAGGGGGTACAGTTAAGTAGGTGTGTGTGTGTGGGGGGGGGGGGGGGGGGTCAGTAAATATGAAAGATTTGGCTCAAGAAAGCACAATTTAGAGAATACATAGCAGAAATGAAAATGTTTCTACGAAAATAATTTGAAATAAAATTAAAGATTCAAATTTATTGACTATGGGGTAGACATATAGCGTTTTGCATCGGTCTAGGAAACTCGCTTTTATCCGAAAATGACGCGACCTGCGGTTCGTGCTATATTTTTTCTTTACATATCATTTTAATTTCTACCATTTTGCTACGAGTCGGTTTGACTTTCTTTGTTTCGGATTCGAGTTAGATTTTGATTCTTGATCTGGGATTCGGGTTGACTTGATTTTGCAAAAGATTGTCCAAAGTATTCTTTCTGGTGAAGACTCTATATAGAATAATGTTTACATAGAATCTATATAGAATATCGCGTGCCATTCCCGCGTAAGTCTATTTAAAACGCCAATTTTAACAGCGTTTTTAAAAAGAATGCCTGCCTTTATCGAAAAATGGTAAAACTGATCAACTCCATAGTTTCTGAATAAGAGCATCTGCCAATTCCATGTGTTTACGAACAAAACTAAATTCAGGAATATGTCAGAAAAAAGAAGTCGATTTGGATTCCAATATAGTTGAAAAGATTATGCTTTTTCTGTGTGGGCAAGTGGGGCATTTGTCCAGACCCCCCAAAATTTAGTGTCCCAAACTTAAAAGTAATTGAAATTTTATTTTCATGCTTTTTTTACTTTAGTCGAGAAACAATTCTATTTTAAAAACTATTCATACTTCTATTATTTAATTTTTCTTAATCATAATGTTGTATTGAAAGTATAAAAAAAGGGGGGGGGGGGAGAAACATTTATTTTAAAATGTTTTATTTGTTTTGATTTATTATTGGTAGAACTTTTGTGGTAAGAGGTATTATGTCATCCCTTTTTTATGTAGTGATTTTAAAAAAGTAACCTCTAATAAAAGTATTGTTTTAATCATATTTATCATATAATATTTGAACTAATTCTGATCACATTGGTGTTTGTATGAGGTAGGAGGATAAAAAATTTAATTTTCAAGCTTTAATCTATCATTCGGCCAACATGATCGTGCAAAGTAATAATAATAATAATTAAAAGATAGGTAATATACTATATGCTTACATATATATATACAGTCGAACCTCGTTGACGCGAACACTCAAGGGAAAACTTTTTTTGTTCGTGTTATCCGAACATAAATACATTACATACAACAAAACGGGGCAATCGGAAACAGTTCGTGCTAAAAGTAATTCGTGTTCGTGTTAACGAGGTTTGACTGTACTTTGAAAATCAGAAGACATCTAACAATATAACACTTACAAGGAATTTTGGCCCTTCCCTTCTTCTCCTTTGTCCCGGGCATCAAACAAATTGTTAAAATTATTATTATTATTATCATTTTCTTTTAAATCAAAACTAACTGATTTCCGCGGCCGAAAATACCCAACTGCTTTTCATAGCTCTCCCCCCCCCCCCCCCCCCGCCCAACAAAAATCCTATGTAAGCCCATGAATACAAATGCACCCCCTTTTTTACTATTTGCATTATAGTATACTTCCAGATAATGGCTTTTTTGTTATATATAATTCGAAGTACTATCAAAGTACCAGCTAAATGCTATTGTTCTATTCCTTGGGAGAATTCTGCGTGTCAATCAGTTGTCAACATCCGTATTATTAATTGATGATCTTTAGATACAAATCCCCCTGTTCCATAAATTCTCTGAACTCTGCTTAAGCTTCATTATTTCTTACAATAGACTTTTCGTTTCCATTCTTTGAAGAAATATAAATGTTTTGACTCATCTCATTCTGTTATCTTGATTTCAGGAGTAACTAAAATGACATTCCGCATAAATTTAACACATATACAGTAAACTCTCTGTAAGGCGAACTCTGTGTAAGACGGAAATGTAACTCGGAAAGATTTTCCAGTCCCTGCGAATCCATAGACATAGAGTAAAATTTGTCTACTGCGGAAAATTTTCACCGTCCCGATCGATTCCGCCTTAGACAGAGTTTTCTGTATTTGGATTATTTCTGAAATGTATTTGAGAATATTACAGTACTAATTTTAAAAATTCACACAGAAATTGCGCAAGACAATTTCAAGGCATTTGTTAACATTTACTTTATAATTGAACCAGTGTTGCCAGATTAGGCACTTTTTTAAGGCTCTTCTCAACTGCTCTGCTCAGCAAGCGCAAAACGTTTTGACACATTTACAAATTTATTTTTTAACGGAAAGATATAAAATTGGAAAGCCTGACCATTGAAGCGATTTGGAATTGAACTGTGTTTTACATTTTTTTATCAATAAATTACCTATTGAGTTGTACGCGATTTTGATCACGTAACAAACACGTTTTTTGCACTTTCTTCAGATGTTATTCTACTATCGAGCGAAAATTCGGTTCAAAACGCCCACTTTGACACTATTTTCTGAAATATCTATTGCGTTTGCAAAAAACGGAAAAAACATCTCGATGACATAGTTTCTGAACAATAACACCTGCTAGTTACATGCATTTCCGAACAAAAATAAATTAAAACTTATGTCATAAAGTTGCCCATTTGGATTTAAGAACAGCCTTAATTCAGATTATTTGACTCTTACCACTTTTTTAAAGTAGTAGGTATAATTCGCCTTATTTTTCAGAAAGACCGAATAGTTCTATTTCAAAAAAAAAAAAAAAAACCCGGTGACAATCAGCAATCTGGGGACAAAAAAGTCCTTAATCTGGCAACACTGAACAGAACAATTATTTTTCAATTCGAAATTTAGCTATTGTTTAAAAAAAAAAGCGAAGTAGTAAATTTTAAAAAGCAAATTGAAAAATTTTTAATTGTACTAAGTTAAATTTTTAAAGATGCATTTTCAAAAAGAAAAAAAAAATCTCACGAAAAAATATAGATATTTTTAAATTTAATTACATTAATTTGTTAAATTTACATTAACGGGGGATTCGCGAAAGAAAGCACAAACAGAATAATGTCATGAAACCCAAATGTCTATTGTGTGAGAATCGCCCCTCCCTACTGTTGCCAGTTAAGCGGGGGGGAGGGGGGGTTAACAATTGCCCGATAACACATCTCATTTGGTGTTCATTAGGCCACACGGCCACTGGAAACAAAGCATTATTCGCTGTTGACATCTCAGCGTGCAATATTTCTTGGAAATTAAGTGTTTTTGGAGACAGAAGAGTCTGTAGCACGGACAGTAAACTAAAAAATAGGGTCTTTTTCAATTTTCAGTGCTCATTCACAAGAAAAAAAAGAAAAAAATAGACTTAGTTATCGGCTCGGTTAACAGAAACCTCGATTAATCGAAGCTCGGTTAATCGAGTTTCTACTGTATTTCATTTTTAGGTGCGTTCGTAATTATATAAATACGTAGAACCTATAGTTGTCGTTCGGTCCGTCTGTCTGTCCGTCCGTCCGCATATATTGTGCGGTTAAATACGGATAATCTCTAATGCAATTTTTTTAATTTCTAAGAATAACACATTTTCAATTTTTTTTTACCGTCGCATAATGGAAAAAAGTACTTTTAAATGCAATTTGTTTGAAAACTGCATCTCAATTCATTTTTGAGAAAAAAAAAATTGTAGTTTATAACGTCATTCCTTTAACTTTGGCAACAGAAGTACTCCATTTCTGTAGAAAGTGAAGGAAAAATAGTTGGAAAATAGTAGATTATTATATCTTTTTGTTGCCATTTTCTCATATTGTAGATTTATTTAACTTTGATCTGGAAACTTGCTTTATGCCAGACGACACCATATCCCTTTTTTTTTTTTAAATAAAAAAAACTTTGTTTTATATAATCGTAGATTTTCTACCATTAAAAGAGGTGAATATTACTTTTCGTAAATAACGGTTTGATAGCATTTCTCGTTAAAGGTGTTTCCAGTTAAGGATTTGTTTTTATTATTTTTTTTTTCCCGGTTACAATGCCACCGATCAGATAGAAAAATTAGAATGTAGTCTAATTTATGTTTCGTGTATCTCCAACGAATACATTGCTTTCCAGTTTTATGCGCTAAGTAAGCCCTGCCAATAAAAATTTCTCCCTGCTTTTGTTATAAATAATTATTTTCATATCCAATTAATATAAAAATTAAACAAGTAGGAAATTGCTCGTCAAACGTGGCAAATGAGGTGCGTTCGTACTATAACTAGTTTTATAAATATTTTTTCCACCCCATATTGTACTGAATGTATATTTTTTTTTCACTTCATAAGTGCATAGTCTGTAACATCATTAAAACGCGCTTGCAATACTTTTTTCCCATTGCCCGTAATGTAACGGAAAACTTTTGATTGTCCCTGTAATTAAACTATACATCCAATTTTCATAAAATCTGAAATGGCTTGACAAAATTTTGCAACAATTATATATTTAAAATTTCAGACCATTCGGAAGACTGTAACATCATTAAAATGCACTTGCAATAATTTTTCCCCATTTTCCGCAATGTAAAGAAAAACTTTTGAACGTCCCTATCATTAAACTATACATACAATTTTCATAAAATTTGAAATGGCTCGACAAAATTTTGCAACAATCATATATTTAAAATTTCGTACCATTCGGTTGGGTAGTATTTGCTCTGTTATATGCGGACGGACAGACGGACTGAACGACGACTATAGGTGCTACGTATTTATATAATTACGAACGCACCTAAAAACGAAAACTATATCATAAAAATCAATACAATTAAGAAATTACTATAAAGAAATTATACAGTAATTACTATTAGTGAAATAATGTAATAAAAAATAAGAATAAAAGAACTACGAAAAGAATTACGAAGACTAAAAGAGAAGGACTCGAACTAGAAAATCAAACGTTATAAAGTCCTTTAAAAAATACAAAAGAAAAATTCTTTAGCTGAATCTTTTGTGACAAATCAGGAGGTATTCAGGGTATTTCAACATTTATTTCACTTCTTATGTGCAATAAGTTTCGTTGAAACCCATTAATGAATTTTGATATAGTTTACAAACCATTTTCCTCACTTTAAATACAAAGGGATAGGAATGGGGTTGATATTTACCAGTATATCCTAAAGATCATTCTATTTATCTAGCATAGCTTGTCAAAATTACAATACAAGTTTACATTTTTGCTACTCAAACCTAAGCCCTTTTGTTACTCAAAACTTGTTGTCCCCAGCCCCACCCCTATAGACAATACATAAGTGCAGGATAAAAACCTGGGGAAATGCCTGTGTAAAATATCATGCAGTGAAACTTCCCTGTGCGACCCCCTCCCTGAACAACCATTTTTTCATGGAACGAAATTTATTCCCATGGACTCAATAGTAATTTTACCTCCCTTCAGAGACCATTTTAGTTGAACTCTCTCCATGAGCGACCAATTTCTTTGAAGAAAATGAAACAAATTTTCCCTGGTCGCTTGAAGAAGGTTTTATTGAAAAAATAATTCCGGAGAGCGCATTATTCATCAAACTTCTAAACTAAGTTTAGATTTTTTTTTATTTTTTTTTATTCCGGTAACTTTTAACTGCCCTGCCCTATTGTGTCAGGAAACTCTCAAAGAAATAGATAGATTAATGAAATCGTCATTATTTTTTGTCCAAAAAAAATTGCATTTATATACTTAGCTTCGAAAGGACTTGGAAATATAAGTTATAAAAGATAAAACCGTAAAATCATAACAAACGTCAATGTATTAATTTTTTACGCTCTGCAGTAATTAACTTATGGAATTAACTTTTGTTTTGAAACTTAAATTTTCATATTTTTTCCTAATGTGAAAATAAATTTTAGTAACTTTAATTGTTACCTTTTTTCAACAGTTAAAATCTAGATTTAAACATGACCTCCATTAAAAGACCACCTCTCGGAGCGACCAATTTTTTTTTTGTTGGTGTTGAATGGAACGTGGTCGCCTTAGAGAGGTTTTACTGTATCTTGATGTTAGTAGATTAATCTCAAAATTTTACCTCATACTTATCTATTTTATTACACCCACAAATCTGTCCCTTACCTAAAAAAGCAGGATAATGAAAAAATTCCTCTAAAGAAAATGGCTCTTTTCTTCGTCTTTATTTTATCCCCCTTTACAATCTCTGTACGTCATTTTTTTCTCCCCCTCCCCCCCCCCACTACACCCAAAAGCCATTATTGATTAAACATCTTTGCTTATATATAAACTATCAATGTAGCGAGTTGAAAGAATTGTATTTCCTTAATACCCCCCCCCCCCCAGCTTGTCCCCTTCTAGAAGTAAGGCATGTTAAACTTAACTTCCCCTTCCCTTAATGAAATGTTAAAATTATGTTTTCTTTGACCAAATCTTAGAATTGTATAACCTACCGATTAACTCTGTACCCTCTGCCCCTACACTGTAAAAAACTGACAGTGGAAAAAATTAACTTTTATTAATAAGCAGCTGTTCTTGTATATAATTATTCATAAATGTGTGGACCCTTTCCACCCTAGTTAATGTGAGCCCTTTTTCATGGAGATTTTTTTTTTTTGGGGGGGGGGGGGGGAGGGGTACCGCCTACCGTTCTTGGTCAAGGTTTCCATAAATATATAAAAGTCGCTGTCCTTTTACATAAGCTATTCATATAGCGAGTTGAAGTAACCGATACACGTGTTCAGCATTTGCTTTACTTGAAACATTGAATCGATTTTCTATAACTGTACCTCATATACATGTACCTCATTAACTAATAATCTCAATTTTTAATTATTATTTTTTTTTACCTTTGCCTTTTTTACCGTTGACCTTTTTACCTGTTGACCTTTTTACCGTTGCCTTTTTTACCTGTTGACCTTTTTACCGTTGACGTTTTATCCGTTGACGTTTTTTCCGTTGCCCTTTTTACCGTTGACTTTTTTACCGCGCACCATGTCATCGAGCTGTTTTTTTTTTTCATTTTTTTGCAAACCCAATATATCTTTCAGAAAATAGTGTCAAAATGGGCGCTTTCCGCCGGAAAATAGAAAAATCACTCAAGAGCGGGCAAAAAACAGGTTTGACATGTGATCGAAATTGCTTATAACTCAATGGGTACTTGATTGACCAAAAAAAAAAAAAAAAAAAAAAAAAAAACAGTTCAATTCCAAATCGCTTCCATGGCCAGGCTTTCCAATTTTACATCTTTCCGTTAAAAAATGAGTTTGTAAATGTGTCAGAACGTTTTGCGCTCGTTGAGCAGAGCAGTTAAAAACAGCCTTAAGACAATGTTATGTCAAAATTTTGTACTAAAAATACTACATTCTCATTATTTCTTATTTGAATGTCCTGTGGGTACTATGCAAATTCATTATAAGTAAAAATTTAGAAGAAAATAAAAAGTTTTAGTGGCAAAATGGCAAGGAAAATTAAACTCGCAAGTTTAACTTAAACCTCAGTTAACTAAAAAAAATTTCGCTGCTGACCATTTTTTTCTTTATTTTGAATCATTAAGGCAGATTAAAATGTTATTTTAGCAAGTTTAATTTCACCAGATTTTTATTCCTGAAAGTCAAAAGATTGTGAGAATGTCCCATATTTAGTCTAAGGTATATTTTTCCTGTCAACATAGGAAGAACGATCCGAATGAACGCCAATGACTGGGCTCCTCCGGTATAAAAGGATCGCATCTCTATAAAATATAAAACCAACCCAAATAATATTTTCTGGAAGAAAGAAAAACATACTTGCTAGGATCTAAATTTTCTATATTCTCCCATTTTATACGCACTCAGTGTGTAATATGATTGTCGAATGATATCTTCAGAGTTATTTTTGAAGCACACATATATTATTCCCCACTCGAGATAAAGAAGAGGCAACACAATTACCTCGGATGTTGACAAGACTTATCAAATCCAAACATTTTTTCTCGAGAACTTGAGAACAAGCTTTTCTGCAAATCCACCCAATATCTCCTCAATACAACAGCATAAAACGGAAAATCTCTGGTTAAATTTGGTCCCTTTCTAATTCTTCTCCCATCAACTCCTCATTCCGTTCTGATTCAGGCGCATGCATGCGGACATTACACATAATATATTCCTTCAAAGATCTGGCTTAGGATGTCTTTAACAAGGCCTGCCATCTTCAGAAATGTTTGCAAGGCACACATTTTTCGTGACCAGTTGGGTTTCGGTATAATAGCGCAGTATTGTGATCTGTGGATAAAAGGACCATCAAGAGGTGTTGACGAGGGTCTGTCATGGCCTTCTGTTTGCCTTCTGACTTTTTTTGAAGTATAAGCGGAGGGAAGCACCCTTTTACAATACTCTTGTATCAATAAAGGGCTATAATCTGTTGGTCTATTGACTAAATTGTGACCTTAAATCAGAAATTTGAGATGTGGAAGAGACATAGTTTCTTTTTAACATTAAAAGGGAAATGACCAATTATCGCTGTAGAGCAGGTGGTAAGGATTTTGATGTTGATTTTTTTTGTGAGGTTTTGATATAAAGTGAAATGATATTCTGATTTTTAGTGTTAATCTAATAAGCAAACCCTGAGCAAGTGACTTGCCACGTGCGCACCTGCGAAAATTTTAAATAAAAGTGCGAAGTATAATTTTTACTCCGTTTTAACCATTTGTAGTGATGACGCTAAATGCTGCACTTATAATTTATATCGATTCTCCCCTTTTTTTTAGAATTGAAAGAAAGAATTTTTGACAAGAGTGGCAATGGGTTGAAATTAGTTTAATATCTATAAAAATATTTCATTAATATTTGAATTTAGGTATGCATAAAGATCTACAGGAAATGAACGCCCGCTGTATGTTGTAGTTACAGTCGTCTCTCTGTTTAACGTCGCTCTACTTAACGACGATCTCTATTTAAGGACGATATTTTGCGGTCCCGGCTCCTTTAAGTAAAAAAATCTCTACTTAAAGACGAAATCGTTTCTATTTAACGACGATTTTTACGCAGCCCCCTCCCCCCCCCCCCAATCCCTTTAAACATGTTAAACGAGGGAATATAACTTTGAAATATAGGAATGAAAAATGTTTTGGCGGAAGGAGCGATTGACTGTTTTACTGTGCTCTAATTCGGATGGATCTGAGAAATTTCCCCTCTAGTTATAAACAAATCAAAGCGATCTAGGTGCTTTAAGAACATTAAAAGAAAATCTTGCGAATATAAAAACAACAACAACTCATGGATGAGATCATGTATTTTTATTGATTGGGTTAAGAAATTTGATGAGAAAATGCGCAAGGAAAAGAGAAAAATTCTACTTTTAATCGATAGTTGACCGGCACATCCTCCAAACATTCCAGGACTTACAAATGTGTTAATTCATTTTTTACCTGCTAATCGCACAAGTAAGTTGCAGCCATTTGACATGGAGATCATTCGTAGTGTAAAAGCATATTACCGAAAATCCTTAATTAGGAAATTATTAAATAATTTTGCTGACGAAAAATAAATTAAAAAATTTACAATTTTGAAAGCCATGCACATGATTACATCAGCCAGGAAGGAAGTTTCTCCTTGCACAATTAAAAACTGCTTTCTGGCATCTGGAATTGGCATTCAAGAACAAATGGATATAACAGATTTTCAACTCGACACAGAAGATATCACCACCGAAGAATGGAAAAGTCTTGAAACAATCTACACTTTTTTATTTTTGAAAAACTTAATTTTTTTAATTAAATGTATTATAAATAGTTTTATTGTACTCCAAGTAACATTGTATGCTGTAATGTTGTTCTTGTATTCAATATAATTAATGTAATTCGTATTTGTGCAATAAAAATGTGTAGTATTATATCTGTATCCATTTAAAAAAAAAGAAAGAAAGAAAATATAAAATAAATTTAAATAAATAAATAAAACATTTTTAAACATGCCAATATATTGCGAAATGTATTGACAGTCTTAAGCCTGTAAAATGTGAAGCGAAATGTTTTTCAAATATTATTTTTCCACAAATTCTGTTTAAGGACGATTTTTCGAGGTTTCTTGAAAGTCATTAAACAGAGAGCCAACTGTATTTTGAAAATAATGCCTGCATATGGCACTATTTTAGGACTACGACGAAATTCATTTTTATTGGCATATAATCTCTTCCATAATGATTTTTGTCATAGGTTTTAGCGTGCCGTGTAAGCTTAGCACGAGTTTAAGTGTGCCCTGGGGTAAAAGATGTTGAGAAACACCTCTTTAAATTTTGTGTGTTATTGTATTACGTAATATTATTAATAATATTCTGTAATATGTGTTAAACACTTCTTTAAGGCGGCTCTCAAGTCCACGAAACTTTCTGACGCAGTTACTAACTCATTTTTAAATGTATAGGCATAAAATTGTCAGGGCGGATTATGGAAACGATTTGGAATCGAAAGACCTTCTCCATTTTTTTGATAAATTAATTATTTATTGGGTTATAAGCGATTTTGGGTCACGTGACAACTATTTTTTCTCCCTTTTCCGACTGCCTTTTTCCCTTCGTCCGGAAATTCGGTTCAAAATGGCAAATTTGACAGTATTTTCCGAAAGATCTTTTGCGTTTACCGAAAAATGGAAAACGTCTTTCGATCACATAGTTTCTGAATGACAACACCTACCAATTTCACTCGTTTCCGAACAAAAATGAATTAAAATTTATGTCATAAAGTTGCCCCTTTAGATTTGAGAATAGTCTCTAAATCATTAAAATTTTCCGGCATTAAAATTTAAAGAGAGATACATTTATTTTATAAATAAATTACATCGGCCATTTTTTGTGATTGTACTGCCTCCTCAACGTAAAATTTTATTAAACGTTTATGTATGCAATATGTATCCTTATCACTTATACAGAGACACACAAAATAACTCAAAAACATAATGTCATACTGTTATGCCTAAAATTGCTTCTCTGTAGAGAATTGTTACGGAAAAACTAAATTTATGGGTACACACAGGCAATATAGAAACAATTATAAGGGGTATGTATCCCAAAATTCAAGCAAGAAGTATTTTTTTATAGAAAACACAGGTTTATAATTAAAAATTGTAAATTATTTATTGATTCATAAAGTATACAGTATAGGGTTATGTATGGAATAAGCACATCGGGTAAAGGCCTCCACGGCTTTGCTCGATGTCCCAAAATTCACGCAAGAATTGAATTTTACGCCATTTGTGCCTATATTGAAAGATATGGATGTGGACACCATGTGGTTTCAACAAGACTATGCCACATGCCTTGCAACCCGAGAAACAATTCAATTACTGCATGAATCATTTTCAGATCGTGTATAATTTCCCGTTTTGGTGATCAGAATTGGTCGCCTAGATCTTGCGATTTAACTCCGTTAGACCTGTTTTCTATGGGTTTTTTTTTTTTTTTTTTTTTTTTTTAAGTCTAAAGTTTATGCCAATAAGTCCATGACCTTGAAAGAGAAAATAAGTACTGTATCAACTGTAATGCCCCGAATTTAGTGTAGGACGGGTAGCGTGAATTTATGGCGTCTACGGCCGAGGCGCAATTTAATTCAGAAATATGTTTATTAAATAAACAAGTTATATTATTTCTGGGTTAAATACAACATTTAAAAAATGAGTTCGTCACAACTTTTAAAGAATTCGTTGATTCTGAGGAAATGGTAGTTTTTTTGGTGAGGCAAAGTCTTTCATAGCACTGAGAAAGTCTATAATTCCGATCCGTGCACTCTAAAAAAAACCCTGTTGATTTAACAGAAAAGTTCTGTCAGCTATGCTACCAGATAACCCCTGTAGTTTCTTCAGAGAAAATCTGTTAAAATTCATACAGATTTCTCTGTAGTTTCTTCAGAGAAAATCTGTTAAAATTCATACAGATTTCTCTGTAGTTTCTTCAGAGAAAATCTGTTAAAATTCATACAGATTTCTCTGTAGTTTCTTCAGAGAAAATCTGTTAAAATTCATACAGATTTCTCTGTAGTTTCTTCAGAGAAAATCTGTTAAAATTCATACAGATTTCTCTGTAGTTTCTTCATAGAAAATCTGTTAAATTCATACAGATTTCTCTGTAGTATAGACAGAGGTAATATGTTATCCAGTAGAGACTTTCTCTGTAGAATAGACAGGTAATATACGCAGATAGGCAGTATTCTTAGTATAGGCAGTGCCTTCTTGGTAATATAGGCAGAGGAATCCTATTAAATTGATATACTTTCTCTGTAGTACGAATAGAGAATCTTGTTAAATTGATGTAGACTTTTTCTGTTGTAACTGAATTTCTCCATATCCAGAGGAAACTATAGTTTTACAGATTTTCTCTAGTGTGAAACAGAACCTAAGAGTAATCCTATTAAACTGTGTCTTCAAACAAAACAAATTTAATTGTGTGTTATATCAGGCTAATTTGTTTAATAACTATTTTATCTTATTTTCCTGCATCTATAATAAAATTCTATAAGGGAAAAAAGTGATCATTTAGTGTAAATGAATAAACAATTTTATATTAAATTTTGCATAATTTTTATTTGATGACCTTAGTTAAAATTGATTTGGCAGTACTTTTATCAATAAGGATAATTAATTACATATTTATATATTAAATAAAAATATTTTGCAAGTGTGTTTAAATTAAAAGTTACCAAAAATTTTAAGAATGTGTTACTAATTGTGAGTTTGGGTGGGTACATAATTACAAAAAGAACACATTTTGGTGTTTAGCGGTAATGAAATTTTACGAATGTTCCACTTGATGACAGGATCGATACTTAGAACAAAACAAGACTAACTTAAATTAAAGAACTAAGCAATTAATTAAAAAAAAAATCTCCTAAGGTATACTCTAAAGCACTACTAAAGCCCTGCAACTGCAACTTTTTTTTTTTTGCAAACCATGAGCAAATGAATCCATTTCAAATCTTAAAGCATTGTACTTGATACTTATGTTTAGTATGCGAATAAACACTGAATATGAATATATATGTACGTATATTGTTTCAAGATATTTTTAATTTGACTCATGGATTGGATACAAATACTCAACATTATTATTCAAGTAAAAGTTACAAAATTAATTAAATCAAAATTTTAAACCATTTATTATGGTGCAGTAGTTGATAGCATTCACATTTGAAAGATTTGTTATTTACGTATGAAAAAAAAAAGGGATTATGACATGATAAAGGCTTAAGGAGTATTTTGCTTCATCTTTGATTTCAGCTTTTATTGTATTGCAATTATAAGAAATCATTTAAATTTGCAATATCACTCCTGAATATACCTGCATTTTTTATACCATTATTGATTGTACCTATTTGAATTCTAAATGAGATACATGCTCACAGCTCTCTCAAGAGTTTAATAAAAATAGTGCACTTAAAATTCCAGCCAAAAATAAGTCATTTCATATTTATTGGTTATCTTTGAACATCAACAGATATGCAAAGTTTATTCCAGCTTGATAACTGTGAAGTAAAAAATCTATTAAATCTTTATAGTAAGGGAGTGGGGGGGGGGGGGGGAATCTAATAGCGTTGAATTTAGGCAGTGGCATTCCCCCAGGATTGAGATTTTATGCTTTTTAAAGGCCAAAAGTGCAATTTCCCTCGCCAAATTCCTAAAATTTCCCCCCCCCCCCTCCGAGTTGCAGAAATCTATCCCAGAGAGAAATGTCTGAATTCAACACAGGAATCTAAACAATGAATGTGACTTTAGTGTAAAATAGATTTATAACAGGGCATTAGAAGATTTTTATGACAAAATTTATGCAATTTCAAAAATACTTGATTACCACTACTACAATGCATTGTCATACTTTTTTTTTTCTTCTGTAAAACTAATAGACCAAGATGCAGCAGTACAGACAATCACCTCATCGAGTTCCCGGCTGAAATTCTAGGATTAGTTAAACTCTATTCGCATATAAAACCGCAATCTGTCTGCCAAGTCATATCTTGGCGAAAAACACCTGAAAATCTGATTTTAGTGGTTGACTCGTAGGTTTACCATTGTGTTTTTATGCACCCTAAGATATGAAAACATGAACTGGGTGCAGGAAAACACAATGATAACCTACGAGTCAACTGCTAAAATCGGGTTCTCAGGTGTTTTCCACCAAGATATGACTTGGTAGACCGATTGCATTTCAATATGTGAATAGAGTTTTAAGTAATTCTGGAATTTCAGCCATGAACTCCATGAGGTGATTGTCTGTGCTGCCACCTCCCGGTCTGTAAGAAATACATATACAAGGGAGGAAAGTTTAATATAGAATAGAACTTTGCATTAAGTTTACATCACAGGAAATTGAAAAATATAGATATAAACTAGTAAAAAGAAAATTGTTTTTAGAATATATCTCCATAGTTTGCAGTTTTTGAAGACTTAGACCATCTAAAAATTTACTTGCCAGTGGCAAGAAAAATTGTGTACTTCCCGCATCCATCCTTAATGGTGTCAGATCAACCATTTAAGTCCATTCTCAAAGATTTTTTTTTTTTTCCTCCCAATGACAGCAAATTTTCCCAATAGATTCCTGGAGTTATTTTCTTACATACAAACATGAAAGTTATTGGGAATCACACAATATTTAACCCTAAGAGCATCTTGAGGGCTTTCCTGCATTTTCATAAAAATGCTTAAATAGTATTAATTTTTTTTCCCTGTTTATTTCTAAAATACACTTCCTTCATGCTACTTTATTTGATACATATCTTGAAATACAATTCCGTTAATATTTTTGTCTACAACACATTCAAGTTGTTTTTGAGAAACAGAAAAATACGTTCAAACTGTTCAGAGGGTTAATGTTTTTTTAAATGCAATAATTATGATTGCTGTCTCAAACACCTTGCCAGAATAGGAATTACTCCATTTAAAAAATAGGCTCAAAATATCAACTTTGATGGCATTTTTAGATCTTTTGTTGTCATAAATAATGCCATTTGATTTCTTAGTTTTTAAATAGAATACCTGTTTATTGTATGTATCTAAGAATAAGAATGACTGTACTAGAAAGCAGCCAGTTTGGATTTCAGAATAGAATTATTAATGATTAAGTTCTCATATTTTCAATAATTTTATTGATTTTACAGTAAACTTTCTGTTGATCCCAACTTTTATTAATGCATCTTAAAATGTCTTAGTATTACATTCATTTAAATGTCTTTATATTGCATAAGGCAGCACATTTCTATGATGAATGCTAACTATAATCAAAGTAACATGTAATTTTAACAATTACCCATGCCAAAAAAAAAAAAAAAATAATACAAAACTATTCTAATTCAAAACAACATACTTAATTGTAATATCATCATGAATAAGTTAAATCAGGATAACATATGTTCAAGGAGTAATGCCCTTCGATCAGTGATCTAAGTAGTCATTAATTATAATTAGGGCCTTAGAAATTATGGAAATGATTCATAACTATTTTTGGATAATCTTTTAAGCTTAAAAATACCCTGTGTTTTCATTAAACAAAAATTATTGTTTGAAAGTAATAATGGAATTTTTTCATAATTTATGAGGCCCTAATTAAAACCTAATCTGTTCAATGATACAGAACTTCAAATCTGTTACTGGATATTGCAATGTGAATGCATGCATCAGTATCTTTAATAAAAAACAATAATTCATATCTGTAAATTCTTAGTCCTTTGTCTTTATAATTGCAAATCTGTTTCATTTAAAAGCAAATATATGACAAATATTGCTAGGATCAGATTATTAACAATGGAGAAACCTAGACAAGATCTGAAGCAATTACTTGAAAGTAATCAAATTTATAAATCCAGTACAGGAGGGAAAAAAAAGTCAATTTTATCTCACTAGACAGCTCATTTTTTTATTATTTTGGAGGGTGGGAAGCTATATTTTGCTTAGTCTCAGAATTCTAGAATTTTACTAAACTTTAATTTTCTACTTTTTTTTCCCCTCCTCTCTTTCTCTGCATCTCTCGTATACTTCATGTATTTTCAAAGTAACTAAGCACCAAAAGATATAAAGTTAATTGAAATGATCAATTTATTTACATATAATACAATAACATTACAAATTCCATTCAAAATCCGTAATTTTCTTCTTCAAAGAAACAATTTTAGGATTCACCCCTTTCGTTTTTTTGGAGGAATCCACCTTAGATCCTTTTAATGGATTTATATCCAAAAAGCACCTGAAATAATAAAAAATACACATGTGTTAGTTTTTTTTTTTAAATTAAATTTTTGAAACATTCATTAAATTATCAAAAAATTATATTTTGACCGTTAAAAAAATAAATAAATAAACCTTTGAATGAACTCTAATGTTGTTGCAGCAGAAGCCGGATACTCAATATTCAGGCAGAAAAACGATGAAATCAATAACGCTAAACCTATCTCAAATGTCTCAATTTCCATAATAACAATTTTTGAGTCAATGGCCAACATGAATGAAGTCACATTCTGCATGTTATAACCTAAATTTAAAATAAGAAATATAAGAGAAAAACATTAAGAATGATTTAAATTGCTCTTCTCACTTTCATAAACTAGCCATAAAAACACTTAATAAAGAACCAACTAATATTCAACAGAAAATGAAATTTTAAAAAACACTTTTTTGAAAAAAAGTTGTTTGCTAAAATTTGTCTGCATAAACTATGTCTAAATAACAATTTTCAAAAAAATATATTTAAAAAGTCATAAGGAGTTTAATTCGATCCAAACCATCTTCCAAATCAATAATCTTTTCAGGCTTTAATTTTAATAATAGCTTCATTATTATCACCAATTTCTAAATGATTATTATTTTTATTATTTAATTGTTTTTAAAAATTTCTCGAAATTCTTTTTAAAAATATTAAATCTTCTAGTTTAAATTAATCAATGTGATTGGAATAAGTTTGAATAAATGAACATTTTACCATTAGCTCTAATGTAAAGTCCTTGGGACTGTAGTTCAAATTATTGCATGTACTTTGTACAGTTATTTACATTTTCCTATTGTTACAAAAATTCCCAATAACAGAAGTTCCCAACATGGGGTACGTGGCAGGCCTACTGGGGTTACATGAAAATATATCGGTAATGGCAGAAATTCCAAAAATGGTTTAACTAAAAACAAAGAATTTGATGGTTTTAAATTACAAAATAAGTCTCATGTGTAAATGCAATATGTTACATTCAAAATGAGGAAAAAGGCTCACTATACCTAATAATTCATTGATATGTTTGAACCTCATTTTAAGAAACTCATTTCCATGAAACAAGCTGAAGAAAACCATTGGAGTATGAAAACCCATTTTGATTGTATATCATGATGCAAAGTTGTCATCAGTAATCATTGTAAGATAGTTACAATTTCTTTTAATGCTACATTGATTTTTTTTTTTTTTTTTTTTTTTTTATGTTTGGCTATTATAAAAAGCAATAAAATGAAAGATAAAAATAAAATCCTAGAAATGTCAATGTAATTTGTATTGATTTATTACTGATTGTGATAAGAATATTACTAATTTTAAAAAATGCACATGTTTCCATTATAAAGTTGAGTGGAAGGAGAAGGAGGGCGTGTTTATAAGAAATAGGGGTACTCTGAAATGAAAAGCTTAAGAAAAGGGGTATGTAAAAGAAAAAACGTTGAGAAGCGCTGATCTACAGGGTGTTTCAGAACTTCTAAGAGAGGTAGGGTACATCCTGACAACTCGAAATCATATAGCATTGTGGGGTCGGAAATGCCTTCCTGAAGCAGTGTTGTACACAAAAGCACCATAAAGAAAAGAGACCGTAAGTTAGAAATCGCTTTAATAATACATGAAAAGAAGCAAAAGGTACATGGATTAAAGTAAGTGTTTGGAGTTGCTTCCACGGGCTACAATGCACGCCTCACATCCCCGACGCATAGACATCCAAACATTCTGGAATACTCCAGGCGAATTTCGAATTTCTCCGGCAGCTACTGCGATTCTTGCAACCAGCTCCTCAGCATTGTCAACAGGGGTGTCATAAACTAGTGATTTCATATGACCCCAGAAATAAAAATTAAGACATGATAGGTCGAGTGACCGAGCAGGCCAATGCACGGGACCACCACGTCCGATCCACTATTGACCAAATATGACATCCAGGTAGTTACGAACAGCTCCGCTATAATGGGCAGGGGCTCCATCGTGTTGGAACCACATTGTCTGTTGCGTCAATGCAGAAATCTGTTCATCTCTCAAAAGTTGTGGCAATACTTGCTGCAGAAAGAGCAAGTAGTTATCTCCAGTTAGACGACACGGTAACAGGTAAGGTCCGATGAGGTGATCTCCCATAATACCGGTCCATACATTGACCGAAAATCGAATCTGTGCTGCACGACGTCATATTGCATGCGGGTTCTCGACTGCCCAGATATGGCCGTTATGAGAGTTGAAAATTCCTTCCCTTGTGAAGGATGCCTCATCGGAAAACAACACCAGCAGGAAAAGTGGGATTTGTAGCACATTTTCCAAGATACCACTGTGCAAAAGCAATACGAGGTGCATAATCCTCCGGTTGCTGCGCCTGGACACGCTGCACGTGAAACGGATACATGTCTTGTTCTCGGAGAATCTTCCAGACGCTGCAAGGGGAAACCCAGACTACGTTTGCTAGACTTCGTGTACTCGTTCTTGGATTCCTCTGTACATGCTGCAGCACATTCTGTTCGATGGCTGGAGTCTGTGCTATTCTTACCCTAAACCTGTCAGCTCTTTCAAATGAACCTGTCTCAGCTAACCTCTGGTGCAGTCTTGCAAATAAATTATGACTGGGAACACACCTCGTCGGATATCATTCTGCATACAAACGCTGTGCGACTGGCCCACTACAATTTGCAGCCCCGTACACCAAATGCATATCTGCTAATTCTGCATTCGTGTAATTATTCATCCAACTAACTTGGCGATCTTGTGCGAAATGAAGATTCCCTGCACGAAAGCTCGGAACTTTTGCACAATGCCATCTACCGCGTCAGGAAAGCATTTCTGACTGCCCATTGGTATATGATTTTGGTTCGTCAGGATGTACCCTACCCCTCTTAGAAGTTCTGAAACATTTAACTGAAACACCCTGTATAGGATGATGAGAATGTTACATAGAATGTCACGTAGCATATTTATATAAAATACCACTTATTTTATAAATAACATTTTAAATATAGAATATGCATTTTGCAAATGCAAAACTGAAATGATCTTAAAATGTTTATTTATAAGTCAAGCCTAAAATCAGAAATGAAAGAAAATTAATATCATTTTTCAATTATGATAGAACAGACCACAATCATAATATAAATATTTATCAAGTAGTAAATTCAATGCAAAAATTGAGGCATTGAGAATTTGATATTTTCATATGAGAAAATTTTGAACAAAACCGATCTGAAATGCTGGTTGAGGCACAAATTAAATTGCTGTAATTTTTCACAAGTTATTAGAATTAATTATTAAATTGTGTGTAGATATTTTATACATCACCCCCACCCTTCTTACATGTTTAACATTTTAAAATACAGTAGACCCCTTAAATCTGCGACTCTAAAATCCATAAACGCCTAAAATCCATGTATTTTGTCAGATGTAAATAATGAAATTTACAGTTGAGTTGTCGGAACAAAATTCAAGATGGCACTGAAATCAGTGACTACCGCAATGTTTTTTTTACTAAATTTTTTGTTAATTACAGCTGATTTATTACTAAATAAATTTACATTACTTTTGATTTTGATATAAATTAGCATATCAATATCAAAAATTCCTAGGTTCGAAATGGAAAAATCCACGAACCAGAACACTATTTTAAAATTATTTTTCGCGGAATTTTTTCATCTATTTAAAACTTATAAATTCAACTTGAAAATAAAAATCTAAATAAGTAAAAAGTATTACCACAGCAAATGAGACATGGTGTATTGGGAACACTCATTTCGACTTCACCAACAGAAGAAGCCACCTAAAATAAAAAATTTTAAAATTATAAAAAAAAAAAAGTTTATTAAAATTTAGCAAGTAGAAATTTTATGTGAACTAAAAAAACAATTGTGGTGGATTACTTTCTGCTTCTAGCCATAACAAAGTGAAAAAATCTAAACTATTTACTTCAGCAAAATTAAGATTAAACTTACATAATTTTAATGATTACAAATAATTAAGGGTTTATCATCTTAAAAGTATGCATTAATGATAAAATAAACCATTTTTAAGAGTTAGGCAATTTTTATTCAAAAAATTATCATGCAACAATCTATTTGTAGTTTATACACTACAGTTTTATATCTTTTTGATATTTTATTAAAATTAGAGTTTTTACACTTTTCACATACAGGTTTTTGACACGACTGTTTATAGCCAAGTTACATGGTACAAGCCAAGTTACAAGTAACATGGTTATAGCCAAGTTAAACCATTGCATGTCAAAAACTTGCCAACCCTGCTTGAAACTCTGATAACAGTTTCTAATCACAAACAGGGATGTAGTGGAGGGTATACGGAGGTATATTCTCTGTTTCTCAAAACAGCTATTGTATACACACTCTAAAGTATACCCTCTGCGTAAAGCGTATAACTTTTTTTTTTTTTTACGACTACATCACTGATCACAAACTTAGACTCTGGAATGTCAAATTGGGCAGAATGTCAGATAAGCGAAACTCTATTATACTATCATTTTAAACTATACAAAAAAAAGTTAGTATACTGCAACACATAGGTAAATAACAAAGCAGAAAAAATATAAAGAATTTGTTTAAAAATATAATCTTTTTGGGTAAAACATTTCATGAGATCACAATCTAATACGATTAATAAAACTGAAATACTTACTTCCACAATTACAAATAGCGTGTCAATGTCATCTTCAAAGTATGTCATTAATAGGGAAATGAGGATAGGCCAGGTGAACATGTCTTCCCTTTTTTGAGCATTCTTCTTCAACTCTTCTGTTAGGCTTTTAAATTTATCCTTAGCAGACGGTTTTACTTTGGGGTCACTTATAAAATAGGAAATAATTGTGACCCCAAGTTTGGAAATGGCCAAACTAAGTTTTTTCTCAACATCTACGCCTACTAATGTGTTGAAGTGGTCTAAGAACCCTTCTTTTGTGAAAAGAAGGGGCCACTCTGTTGTAAGAAACTGTAAATGTCCCCCACTGTTGATGTCAGTTCTTATACTAAAATAAGTATCTTGCAATAAGGTTCTATTTTCAAGATTCATTACAGCTCCATTTGTTGCATAAGATTCCTTCATCCTCTGGCGTTTTTCTGCCTGAGACTGAGTAGTCTCTGTCAAAGGCAGGTCAGGCTGATAGTTTACACAGCCGTAACTGTCAGATGGCTTAACTTTTTTGATGGTTTCAACGTCGTTCTTTGCTTTCCTTTTCAAAACGTTTACAATATCCCCCCTGTTGATGTTATCTAATCTTCTTTCTAATTGAGTTAGTAGTGACAGATGACTTGTTCCATTTATTTGAAAACTTACTTCATCTGTAAATGACTGGGGATACTTATTTACAATTTTTTCAGCCACAACAGCTAAAATTTTCCTGCCTGGCCTCTTTATTTGTTGATGTATATGGTCAGAAATAATTCTGACCATTTTTTGTCGTAAAGTTGGCTTGGGCCTTTTATTTTCGTCAAGGGATCTTAAAAGCTCCTCAGGCATTGATTCCCAAGGAATATTGTAGGTGTGAGGGTTGAAAAAGCTTCGTTCATGTTCATTCTTTGGTTTGGATGTTGAAGGAACAGTTTCAATTGGTATAGGATTTTCTTGAACTACAACTGTTGCCTGATTTGTGGATTCTATATGTTCCTCTGAAAATAAACATTAAATTACATCAGTATTAATTTTAAATCTAGGTGATTAATATTAATACATTTAGATTTGTATTAAACTCACAATTTGTTATCATTGGGAAGAATTGAAGAGCTGAGTAGATGAACATGTCATGCATGCTACATTTTCTAAAAAAATTTTTTATCTTTTGGATGAAAGCGTTATGAGGTATCCTATCACATGGTGAAGCTAAAATACTAAGATTCTTTTTAGTCTTGAAGATTTAAGACATTATTCATTAATATTTAATAATGTCAATAATATTAATATTTTTTAATATTTGAAAATTAACTATGAATAAGTTTTTCTGAGAGAGTTTAGTACCATACCTGTTAATATTTTAAACACATGGCATCAAACAGAAAATAAATCATTAAAATTTACAGCAAAAACTTTCCCTTCAAATTTGTTCAAATGTAGTTTTTGTTACTTAACATGTTCTTCTACTTAGCTCTTCAATTATATTAAAACAACATTTGTATATTTTTCAAGCTACATTGAAACTTCTAGTTGTGAGCGAAGAAAGTTAAACAGAGCTTTTTCTTTGAGCTAAGCTTTGTTTCAGGTTTAGTCAGACTTAATAACCAAAAAAGCTTGATTATTAAGCATAAATATATTTGGTAAAAAGATTGTGATTACCAGTGATATCAGAAATATCTTGATTTTTTGTTTCAGAAATAAATTTGCTTCCTTTATGAAAAACCACTTTAAGAAATTGTAATCCTCCCCTTCTAAGAAATTTTGTCGCTAGCAGATAAGGTACTTTTCTGTTAGCTGGGCATCAGTATTACATATAACAGAAAAGTACCACAGATATATTTTTTAATATCCAATTTTTCCATTTTAGTGGCTGCCAGTATTGCCCCAAATACATTTGACATGCCTCTAATAATTATCAATTATTTTTAATTGAACATTTTAATGCTAGTTATTTCCAACTGTGTTTTTTTAATATTAGGTACTTTACATCTATATTTTAGAATTACTAAATGGCATTTTTAAAATACAATAAATACAAAAATAAAATTTTTACTAACTGTTCTTTCTCCATTCTTTCACCAGGAGCCTCGCTTGAATCTTTTTCAGAACTGGAGTCAAATCACTTTCTTCCACTAACTCTAAATGATGGATATCATCAACACCTAGGTCAACTAAAACCGTTAAGAGGCTTTCTAAAAGCTCATCAGTTATGGCCGGTAAAATTGTTTTAATTGAAGATTTTACTTCTTCCATTCTAAATGAAAATACACAACTTCATTAAAATTTACTATGAGTTCATAAAAAAAGGCCAAACACAGATTGGAAAGAATGAAGTCCCAATCTAGAAAAAGTAAAATGGACCAAGTACAGTTTTTACAAAACTAAAATGTTGTCTTACCACAACAAAACTCAAGATATAAAAAAAAAAGGAAATTAACTATTAGAACTTACAAGGATAACCCTTAAATTAATTTTACCAATCAGTGAAATAAACTAGTAATGAAATATTAAATGAAAAAAAAAAAGATTCCTGCAATTTATTTGAAACTTATTAATCATTAAATGAACATACATTGCACTTAATAAAATGAATTGAGAGTTAACAATTAAAATTTATATAAGACATTACTATTAATTTTGAAATAAAAATGGAGGTGTGTTGTGTTCTGGCCCCCTTTTAGTAAATTTTAACTAAACAATAACACATAATTAAGTGAATCAAAATTTAATTTTAATTATAAAATATATTCCCGAACCATGCACTTCGCATGATTCCTTGAATTCCCTTACCAATTAGATTAAATGTTGCCAAACCATGCACTTCACATGATTCCTTGAATTCCCTTACCAATTAGATTAAATGTTCCCGAACCATGCACTTCGCATGATTCCTTAAATTCCCTTCACTAATAAAATTAATCTTTTAAAAGTTTACTCATTCTACAAAATTTCATTAAATTGCTGGCTAAGATCAGAGACAGTCAAATTTAAACAAAAACTACATATTAACATTAAATCTACATATTAACATCACTAACAAAAAGGCAAGAATAATCAATTTCAATTCATATCAGTCATATTAATAATTAAATATTTGACTGTCTCTGATAGATTCTCAAATTGAAAAATCTCTTAAGTGAAAAAAAAAGCACTGCAGGAAATTATTGTTTACACTCCAAAAAATTATTATTTGTATTTCAGTAACTGTAATTAATACTTAAATACATTTTGAAATTAAACATTCTAAAATTATCGTACACAATAAAATTAATTGAAATTAATAAATTTCAAAATTCACAACTGAAAAAAGAAAGGCGCGCAACTTCCATTTGACAAGTGTCAATAATTCAACCATCATTCCAACCAACCCATTGTTACAATACATAAAAACAAAACAAGCTATTTCTATTAATTGAAATTCAGATTTGGTGGACAGTATGCAATTTTTTACCATTAGTTAAAACAAAAATTCTGTGCCAAGAAACTTAATAATGATAGAATTTTATAATATTTAACTAATTACTCACTATTGACATAACCCTAAAATGTAAACAAACAGATTGCTACTTTAGTAAACAAAACTAAGATTGCGATTTTGTAACAAATTGGCCCCATAATTAAAATTAATGTTTTAAATATATTGTTTTTAAATTAAGTTAATTTAAAATTTAGATATTCGTGACTTAACAAAATATAGTATAGCTATCCAGAACATAACCTTGTGTACGCCACTGTTCAAATTAAAAATGAAATACAAGGAAAAATAAATACGCATGTAAAGTAAGAAAAATTATAAAGTCATTTTTATTCACATGTAATATCTCTTTATATATACTATAAGTTCAAAGATACCCTTATGTTAAAATTTCAGAACTGAGTGAACCAAACAACATTGCTGCAAGAAATCACACTAAACAAAAAACAGTTAATTTCACAAAATTTCAACATGCATACAATATAAACGAAACAATATTTAAAAAACAAAAAAGGGTACTTTTCCAGCATAGGCACCTTAGTGAGAAAAGAATTTGGCAACGTATTCACTGTTTAATATACACAAATACTTCAATATATATAAAATTTATTTAATATGAAAAAGCCATTTATCCATGTTTTTATATAAACACAGGTAAATTGTACATAAAAAGTAAAAATAACATTTTATCTTACATACAACCAGTAGCAGAAAGTTATGGTTGTGTCTGCAACAGCAATTTAGTGAAATAAAAATTGACTGCAGGAGTAGCATGTTTCAGTTTTCTTACTCATAATTATTAGAAAATTACAGCTATATTTCAATTCAATTATAATCTAACCTAAATAAGTAAATAACAAAACTAATATTTATGAAAAACTAGATAATTAATGTAAAGTGATTCCTTAAGTTTGAAGTTAAGCCTAAATCTATTTAAAAATGATATTGACACTTTTTTTTTCATACGAACAAGTTCGCAGAAAAAAATCTGAAATTTCCTCCAAGAATCACTGAGAAAATGGGAATTTCGTCAAATGATCGCAGAAAAAATGCTAACTTCGTCAAATGAACTCATGTAAAAAATGCAAACTGTCAAATGATCACGTAAAAAATGCACATTTTGTCAAATGATCATGTAAAAAAACGCGAACTTTGTCAAATGATCGCGTAAAAAACACGATTTCAACAAAGTGTTGTGTAATAAATGCAAACTTCATCAAAGGGTTGCGTAAGAACGCGAATTTCATTAAAGGGTCGCAGAAAAAACTAATTTCTTGAACTGATCGCGGAAAAATGTGAATTTTATTAAAGCAACGCAGAGGAAATGGAAATATTTTTAAAGGGTTGCAGCTGCGAAAAAATGCAAATTTCGACAGAGAACCGCGGAAAAAAAAAAAAAAAAATTGAATTTCAGCAAAGAATTGCAAAAAAATGCGAATTTTGTAAAAAGGCAGCGAAAAAATGCAAATTTTGACATATGAACGCGTAAAAACACAAATTTCGACATAGGACCGCATAAAAATGCGAATTTCATTAAAGGTTGCGGAAAAACAAACTTCGTGAACTGATTGCGAGAAAATGAGAATTTCGTCAAAGCATATATCGTCAAAGCGTATACTGTCAAAACCGTGAATTTTTTCAAAGGGTAGCGGCTGCACCCCCCCCCCCAAGTTTCGACAAAGGATCACAAAATTCATCAAAGAATCGCAAAAATAACGAATTTCGTCAAAGAGACGTGGAGAAAACGGGAATTTTGTCAAATGATTGCAAAAAAAGGGCGAACTACGCCAGCAGATGATTGCATAAAAAAATCAAATTTCAATAAACGATCGTGTAAAAAAAGGCGAATTTCATTAAAGGGTGATGTTAACAATGCAAATTTTATTAAAGGGTTGCGGAAAAAACTAATTTTATCAAAGGACTGCAAAAAAACACAAATTTCGACAACGAACTGCGGGGAAAAAAAAAAAAAAAAATGAAATTCATCAAATGATTGCGGGCAAAACGCGAATTGTCGCAGAAAAATCGCAAATTTCTTCGAAGTGTCACAGAAAAAACGCGAATTTCATCTAAGGATCGCGAAAAAATGCGAATGTTGTCAAAAAGCAGTGGAAAAACACCAATTTCCCCAAAGGATCGCAGAAGAAATGCAAATTTCATCAAAGGGTCATGGAATAATTGCGAATTTCGACAAAAGACCGCGAAAAAAAAAAAAAAAAAAAAACGTGAATTTAGTCAAAGTATCTCAAACAACAAAAAAAGCCCACAAATTTCGTCAAAGGATTAAGGTAAAAACGTGAATTTCACCAAATGGTCACGGAAAAACCACAGTGGTCTCTTTGGAAAACAGCACACATAAAAACATCTATGTTTATTATTACAGTTTTTAATCTGAAATAATATACTAAACTTACTTTTGAAAAATCAGGTTAATAACCCGAACCCAACTTGAAGGAATCTAGACTCAGCCTCAAATCTATCCAAATCAAAAACTCGATGGGCAACAAAAGTACTTGGTGCCGGGAGTCAGGGCCGAAACTAGCCTTTTTTGCACCCGGGGCAAACAAGGATTTTGGGCGCCCACCCCCTTCTTCTGCAAAGTATATTTATAAAGAGAATTTTACTAATTTTCGATAGCCGACTTATTTTAAAATTTAAAATACGTAATACTGAACTACGTAATGCACAGTGGCGAATCCAGGGGGGAGGGGGGGGGGGGGTCATGACCCCCCTCTGAGCATCAACAAAAGTATTCTAAAGATCATTTTTAAAATGAAATATACAGTAGAGTACCGATTGTCCGAGTCCCGCTTAACCGAGTTATTTTCTTCTGATGGACTGATGACTTTCATTACTATGAAACAGTCGTTATGAATGAAGTGTTAGGTGAAGATGAAAGAACAGTAGTAAAAAGTTAGAACTCTGATTTTCTGGTCAAAATGGGGGGAAAAAAATGGCCATAATTTTTTTTTGAAAAAAAAAAAATTATGGCAATTTTTTTTTCCCATTCTGACGAGATAATCCCTGTTCTAACTTTTTACGGCTGCTCTTTCATCTTCACCTAACACTTCATTTATAACGACTGTTTCATAATAATGGAAGTCATCAGTCCATCAGAAAAAAATGATCTATTCCAAAGATATAATCCTTCATTTGGCGCCTGGGGTACATGCTTCCTCTGCCCGCCTTTAGTTTCGGCCCTGCCGGGAAGGAATTTCCTCCCTCTGCAATAACCTTTCAGAAAATTTGCTTTGAATTTCAGAATTTTCCTTTTACTCAGAATCACCCCTGCCTTCTTATCATGGATTTTTTGTTTAATTTTTTTTAACCAAAATAATTATTCTTTAATTAATATTAATTTTTAATTTAAATGGAAATTCTTTTAAACTACTATTTTTAATTCATATCATCAAAATAAAATAAATAATTCTATTAAACATTAAATTAATTTGCAGAAAGTTTTTGACCCATTTGTGTGTGCAGAAAGTTTTTGGTTTTATACAAGTCTGCAAACAACTAAATATTTCGTGATTTTTTTTCCTGTAACCGAATGAGAAATTTAACGATTTTTTTTTCATGAAACCACTGGGCAAATTTCAGGTTTTCTTCTACAACCGACTAATTTCAAGATGTTTCTCTTCTTTATTTTTCTCTCTGAGGAAACGTAGAAATAAATCTCATGAATTTTTCTCATGGCCGACTAACAAATTTTTCCAGCAACCGATATAGCACAAAATTAGCACTTGCCACTCGTCGAGTAACACTTAAAATGTGGCGAACTTTATTGTTATCTCGCCAAACGCGATGGTTGAAGATGTATCAATGCCAGGGAGGAAAGGGGGAAATTCGTTCAGAATTTATGACATCTAGATCGGGGATTCCCCCGAACGTAAGAAAACAAAGTAGTAAGGGCAACTCTGTTCCAAATTTCCCCCCCCCCCCAAAAAAAAAGACATCAGTCCAAAAATTCAGACATAAAAAAATATCGCTAATTTCGACATCGCTGTCGGAAAAAAATCGATTTTGTCAATCATTCGTAGAAAAAAAAATCACCAATTTCGTCAAAAAAAGCGAGTCTCGTCAAAGAATCTCGTTGGAAAACGCGAAATTCGTCAAGAGATTGATGGAAAATGCAACTTTCATCAAAAAACTTGAAAAGAATGTAAATTTCTTTAAAAAATGGTGAAAAAAGTACAACTTTCGTCAAAAGATCAAGAAAAAACTCAGATTTCGTCAAAGGATCGCAGAAAAAAATGCAAATTTCGTCAAAGAATCGCAAAAAAATATAAAATTCTTCAAAAAGATGGCGAAAACACCCCACAAATTTCGTCAAAAGATTGAAAAAAACCAGGGTTGTAGTGGGTAGCTGTCCAGCTACCCGCCTGGGCTGGGTTTTTTACAACTATAAGGGGTAGCTGCCCGGGTACCCACCCAGCTATCCACCAGGGCTGAGTTTTTTACAACCCTGGAAAAAACACTGATTTCGTCAAAAAATTGCTAAAAAAGTAGTTTCGTCAAAGAATCCCAGAAAAACGTCAAATTATCATTGAAAAAACTCAAATTTTGTGAAAGAATTGCTAAAAAATCTGCTTTGAGTTATTTAAGAAGAGGATAGTTATAAAACTTTTTTAATTAATAAATTTTTAAATTTCACGGCTTCTTCTGTGAATGAATAAAATTTTCTTAAATTCTAAAAAAAAAAAAACATTTTAAAATCAAAGACAAATTGTGGAAAAATTGGAAGAAAAGTTGTACAAGATCATATGTTATTTGTTAGTCAAGAAGGGAATAAAGTAAATAAATAATACAATATATATTCAAATTTTATATGGTGGCAACTCAACAAGAATAACTGTTCTACTCCCTTTGATTAAGCAAGGAAGTTTTTATCCTAAATCAGTGTCTGGAGTGGGCGATCATTTTAAGAGATTGACACTGTTCTTAAAATCTTAGCAAGAAACAGATCATTTACTGGACAATGTTCTGGAACTTACATTTGTACATGATTAGCTAATTCTCATGAAAATCCTCATGATTGGTTAATTTTCTTAAAAAATGCTTAACAAACAGTAAATAAACATTATCTTTTATTTTATGATTCTGTTTCTAATTATTCTGAATATCTTTATAAGTTGACTGTTAAACGTAGAAGTTGCATACGGTTGTTAAAAATTAGTTTAATTTTTTTTTAAGTATTCGGTTTAGACGGATATTTTGATATTTGGCATACCGAATAGTTTGATATTCGGCCAAACCGTATATTCGGTAACATGACCAAATACAGAGTAGATATCGAATATTTGGTGCATCCCTAATTACATTAAGTATGTCTAAATATCTAAAATGTTTGACTGCAGTAATTTCTTGGTTATATTTTTCTGTTAGATATACCAGTTCTTTTTTCGGTTGAGTGTATTCCTATTGAAAGGTAAGTAAATGATATTAGCAAATTACAATGTTGATAGTTGGAGAAAACACAATTTTATATGAAGTGTTCATAACTTTATTACTGGCCAGTGGTTACAAAAATCTGGCCAGCGGCCACTGGGTAAAAATGTTAATTTTGGCCTATAGCAACCGACTGACGAATTTTGTGATTTTTCTTTAAGCGATGAACTGACAGATTTTGTGACATGACTGATTATTAAATTTCAAGTCATGATTTCTCCACACATCCACCCATGTCCAAAATTATCTTTACATGCATAAAATCATGAATTTCTCAAAAACTGTGAATTATAATTTTATGAATATGTGTGGAATCGTAAATAACATTATAAAACACAACAACAAATTTAAAAACTACGACGATAACTGCATATTATATAAAGCTGTAGCATGAAACAAAAAAGTGGGTACCTTTTTAATTATCCCGACAACCAATTTCACCAAATTATATAAATCGCCAAATTCTACACATTGACATAATTTTTATTTTAAATAACGAAAGAATGAATAAATTAGTAAAACATTAATAAAAATACAAATAAAACGTTGAATTAATGGCTTTATTGGCATTTAATCTTACAATTTGGAGGCAGTAATTTGGTCAACGGGATAACTAAGAAGTACCAAAAAATGCAATATGTGACAAGCAGTGTTAAAAAAAAAAAAAAGAATAAATGTAAAGATAAATTTGGTCATTAGTATATTTGCATCAATCTCAGAAACAGACAAAACATAAAAGACGATTTCAAATAAAAAAACTGAAAACTCATTCCTGTAAATAACTAATATACTATTTTTAAATTATAACTCAAAAGCATGTATTATTGTAAAAACAATATTTTCAGTATAGCAAACTAGGGATGCAACGGATATCCGGCATATCCGGCTGATTTTTCAATATCCGAAATATCATCGGATATCCGAATCACAATCACCGGATATCCGACTTCTCTGCCGGATATCCGGCAAAGCGAATATATAAGGATAAGAGAAATCGTTTGACCCAAACAATGACGAGCAACTTTTGTTTATAATACAAAATATGAAAATAAGTCCACTATTCATGAGTAAAAGGTAATTCTCAAAAGTTTAAAGAATTACCAGCTTCCCTAACATTGGTATTTGAACACTTTAGAATAAGTTTAAGAATTTACGACTACATCTTTTAGAAAATTGTACCTTTACTTTCAGAATGTGAAACAAAATTTGAAGTTGTTTATTAAAGTATGACTTTATTAATTTTCTTTCTCTCTTTTAAGTTTAACAATTAAACAGGCCTATTTTTACTTTCTTCTATCTTCAATAGAAGAAGGTATTGTAATTGAGATTTTTTTAATTTCTGGTTTTCGGCAGTGTAGAAGTTTTAGGGGTCAGAGATCCCAAAACATGTTTATATAAAATGTCTGTCTGTCCATGTGTCGCCATCTTACCATCAAACTAGTTGGATGTGCCAATCCCAAAACTTTCTTCTATCTTATACATGTTAATATTTCAAAAACTAGTTACACATGTTAATACTTCAATATTAGTAGTTCATTACTATACCAACTTTGATTTTCTTATTAAATTCCTGCTTCAGTCAATTAAATGAACTAAAAACGAGTAAATCTATATCATGATATTTGTTAAAATTAATAGTTTTTTCTTATTCTGTTGTTATCAGATGTTTGCGAATAGCCGGCTTAGCAGGAAGTGAGTTCCCGCCTCTGCACGAGCCGCCGATGGACAATAGAACTACGAAAAATCAAGAAAAGTATACAATAGTAGCTATCACTGAGCCCCTTTACCGCGCGATATTTCCAAATTCAAGGAGGACCTGTTGGTCACAGCCAAAAACATGCACAAAAAATTTGGTTCAATTGTGTGCATAATTTTATACACTTTTCGACTGTACAATAAAGAAAATGGTACAGACATCGTAATTATAGCGCACCCTTCCAGCGGAATTTTTCCAAATTCAGGGAGGACCTTCATGCCATGACTAAAAAGAAACACAAAAAATTTGGCTCAATTCTATGCATAACTTCATACTCTTTTCGATGGTACAATATTCAAAATGGCACAAAAATCGCTATTAAAGCGTGTTCTACTGGCGAATTTTTTCCAAATTAAGGAAGGACCTACTTGCCATAGCCAAGAACTTAAAATAAAAATTTGGTTCAATTCTATGCATAACTTCATACACTTTTCGATGGTTCAATATGCAAAATCGCTATTACAGCGCCCACTAGCGGCGAATTTTTTTCAAATTCAGGGAGGACCTGCTTGTCATAGCCATAAACTTAAAATAAAAATTTGGTTCAATTCTATACATAACTTCATATACTTTTGGATGGTACAATATTCAAAATCGAACAAAAATAACTATTACAGCACCCCCTACCAGCGAATTTTTTCCAAATTCAGGTAGGATCTGCTTGCCATAGCCAGAAACTTAAAATAAAAATTTGGTTCAATTCTATGCATAACTTCATACACTTTTTGATGGTACAATAGCGACAGACGGACAGACAGACATTTTCTATAAACATGTTTTTTGGGATCTCTGACCCCTAAAACATGTAAATCCGTCGAAAGCCGGAAGTCGAAAAAAATTTCGATTACAATACTTTCTTCTATTGAAGAAAGTAAAAGTGTATGAAGTTATGCGCAGAATTGAACCAAATTTTTGGTGAATGTTTTTGGCTATAGTCAGCTGGCCCTAATTCAATATTGGAACATTCCACTTGAAGGGGACACTGTAGTCGCGATTTTTGTACCATTTTCATAATTGTGCCATCGAAAAGTGTTTGAAGTTATGGATAGAATTGAACCAAATTTTTTGTGTATGTTTTTGGCTGTGACCAGCAGGTCCTTCTTCCATATGGAAGCATTTTGCCAGAAGGGGGTGATGTAATTGCGATTTTTGTGCCATTTTCATTATTGTACTATCGAAAAGTGTATGAATTTATCCATATAATTGAACAAAATTTTTTGTGTATGTGTTTCGCTATGTCCAGCAGATTCTCCTTGGAAATATTCTGCCAGAAGGGGGCGCTGTAATAGCGATTTTTGTGCCATTTTCATTCTTGCACCATCAAAACTGTATGAAGTTATGCATAGAGCTGAACCAATTTTGGTGGGTTTTTTGGCTATGGTTAACATGTCTTCCTTCAATTTGAAAATATTTTGCTGGAAGGGGGCGCAATAATAGGGATTTTTGTGTTATTTCCATTATTTTACCATCAAAAAGTGTATGAAGCTAAAGTATAGAATTAAACCAATTTTTTGTGTATATTTTTGGCTATGGCGAGCAGTTTCTCTTTGAATTTGGAATTATTCCACCAGAAGGTGGCACTGTAACAGCGTTTTTTGTAAAATTTTCTCAATTTTTCGAATTTTTTTTTTTTTTTTTTTTTTTTGTACTCTATATTGGTGACTCGTGAAGCAATGGGAACTTCGCATCCTGCTAAGCTGGCTATTCACAAACAGCTGATGTACAACAGAATAACGAAAAAATTATTGATTTTAATAAATATCATGATCGAGTTTAACTTATTCTTATTTTGATTAATTGATTGGAGCAGAAATTTTAGATCAAAATCAAAGTTGGTAAAATATTGAACTAATAATATTGAAGTATTAACATTTGGAACTACCTTTTGAAATATTAAGATGTATGAGACAGAAGAAAGTTTTGGGATCGGCACATCCAATTGGTTATTTTTGTAACTTCATTATAAATATTTAAAATTAAAAGTAATTTTTTTTTTTAATTATAAATATCACAGTAATTTAACTTAAAATAAAACTAAATGTGACTTAAAGCAAAACAGTATTAAATAATTAAAGCAGAAAAAAGGCATCAACTAAACTTATGTTTGGAGAAAATAACTCTTTAATCATGGGTATATTAATAGATATTTTATGCTTAAATTATAAACAGAACACATGTATTTCTTTGTGAAAATACTCTACAATTATAGGCATATTATTTGGTTAAAATTTGTTACACAAATTATCAGCATTTCATTGTACAAATTAATTAATTATTAGCAATTATCAATATAGTCAATCCCATATCCAAATCCAGTAGCAATTATCAGCATTTCATTTACAAATAAACAGAATATTTTAATGTTCAAATTACATTTTTTATACAACAATATTAATATCCATTACAGGGCTTGAATTTCGAGACGGGATGGCAGGATTCGCGCCTTAAAGAATATTGGGGGCGGTAGGCTCCTGTTTTAAAAAAATCATTTTCTGAAAATGTTTCTTTGAAAAACCACGATGAAGTCTCGGGACCGACTGACAAATTTCGTGATATTGTCCACTGTCGATTGGCAGATTTCACAGTTTCTTCTTACAACAAATTGACAAAATTCATGTTTGTTTTTCTACATCTGACCGAAAACTTTTGAGATTTTTCTCCAGGACCAACAGATGAATTTCATAAATTTTTTTCTCGCGATCAATTGACAAATTTAGCAATTTTATTCTGTGACTGATTGGCAAATTTCCCTGTTTGTTCTTGCGACATACTGATGAAAGTAACCATTGTTTTTCTGCATCCGATTTAAAAATTTTGCGTTTTTTCTCTGCGACCGGCAGAGGAATTTCACGATATTTGCTTGTGACATATTGGCAAATTTCACGATACTTTTACGTGATCGACTGACGAATTTTGAGATATTTTCACACTTTCGATTTCCCATGAACTTCTGTTTTTTTCTCGTGAACAATCAAAAAATTATTTTATTTATTTTCACCATGATTGACGAAATCAGCGATATTTTTCTCTACGACCGATTTATGTATTTTGCGATGTTTTTTCCGTGTGCCTAAAATAGGAAACAATTAAAAGGGCAGCAACAGCCACCGGAGACTGACTAAACAAAATGGGGTTACACTTGTGGTGTGCATGAAAAAAACACTAAACAAAATGGGGTTACACTTGCGGTGCGCATGAAAAAAAAACTTTGATGAACTTAATGAAAATACCAGGGATTACAGTTTTGACTATAATTCCATTAAAGATATAATAAAACAAATTTGTTCAGAAGTGACATATCATCACTGATATGCATTATTCATGTAAGTTAAAAAAAATTAAATTTAAAAAATCAAAAAACCGGGCTGCGTAAAAAGTGAACTAATTAACTATTTCTCATCAATGTGAAACTATTTTTTTTATATTACATACCTATTTTTTTATTTACTTGTACTGATTACTTTTACGTTGCGTTTAATGGTTAGTTCCTATCTATAAACACTGTTTTGATGAGGCCTATAGATGTCTATGATGGTGTAAAGCAGATTGCAGTAAAGCTAGATCCTACCTATACAACTTCCAGGTTGTGTAATATTTAAACGGAGCTTCTGACTGTAAAATAGTCAATGAAACATCGTTTAAATTTTTGAAAGACCTATCCAATGATATGCAACTCAATAAGGTGTGTAAAAAAAAAAAAAAATTCGTCTCTACCGCTATTTTGTATTTTACGGCCACCATTTTGAATTTATAAAAACAAAACCTATCCTATAACTATCACACGATTAAGACGAATTGATTGAGACCTCATTCATTAAAATCCATCCAGCCGTTGGGATGTTTCGAGGGTATAAAGAAATCCACATACACAGATACACGTGAAATACAAAAGCCTTCTTTTCAGTCGGGTAAAAATTAATACACATCAGGTTTTGCAAAGTTTTCTAAAACTTTTTAAGAGAGCATAACCATGTGTTTCTGATAATTTCTAAAGTTATAAAAGTTGCTCTGTGCTGTTTGTCAAAAGTGTAACTTGTGAAAAAGGCTAAAACACGCAAAATGGAATAAAATCTAAATTAAGAAATTCATTTAGCAACCCAATTGTTAATTACCCATAACATTATGTGAAAGTTGAAAAATAGATATGGTATATATAAAGCTTGATTATGCTCCTTTGTTTTAATAAAAATAAACATTTTGGATAATTATCTTGAGTTGTTAATTTAAATTGTTTCAATGGTATTTTGTCATGTCTGTATAAATGTAATTCTTTAAGTGGCACATAAAAAATAACACAATTTAAAGATTTTTTTTTTTTTCCCTTTCTAACAGTTCAACTCCCCTGCATTTATAAATTTTGGGCACGAAACTCCCTTCCTGGGAAAACTTGAATTTCAAGCTCTGATATTAAAAGAGATAGGAGAGGTGGGGGATGAATGGGACATTTTCACAAAAATATTTTTTTATTTAAGTTACTATCAATATTATATATCACATTTCATACATTAGGTATTTGCCAACATATATGAACAATATTTATTCTAGATTATGATTTATTCATAAAAATATTATGAAATCAAAAAAACGTTCCTCCCTGTCCCAATCATCCCCACAGCAGGGATGAATGGGACGCTAATAGGGATGGATTGGACACTAAGATTTTCCTCCCTGTATTCAATTTTACAAAATTAAAATTTATAATTATACCTTATATGAAAATTATATTTGTAATAGTATATGATTTTACAGCTCGAATCGATATGTTTTTTTTTCAATAACTTCTTTTATTGCAGTTTTAATTTTTAATGCGGACTTCGGCTATCAACCTGTTCTTTTTTTCCACTTATGAGGCATTTTAGATTTGAAATGAAAGTGTAAAATGTCTTTTAAATATAGCATAGCTAATAATTTTCAATCATAACGTATTAATTAATATTAAATAAATGTATCGTAGAAACATGCAGAACGGAAATTATTGTGTCGATCGGAAAGTCATGTCGTGTTGGGAAAATCAATTCGTACCGGAAAATTCTGCTCGATAATTATTAGACATTAGATACCGGAATCAATGTCTAATAATTAAATGATTGAATTTTCCAGTACGAATTGATTTTCCCAACACGACCCGACTTTCCGATTGACCCAATATGTTAGTGGTGGGGATTTATTTGTGCAACATTTCAAAATTCAATATAATTTCCCCCATTTGATCAATACACATATACTATTTTTATCAATTTTATCTATTTTGATTAAGTTTTAGTACCAATTTTTTGATAATCCATTAATAATTATTACAGTACAATAAGTAACACTCAGAAATTTTAAACAATAACAACTCATATAATACTATTTAATACTATTAATTGACGTAAATTATTGATTTATCATCCTATATAATAGTACTATTTAATTAATAAATAAAATTTTCAACATCTCTAGGGAGGAGTGAGAATGTCCCATTCATCCCCATTTGAAATGTCCCAATCATCCCCATGATGCATAATATCCCTTCTCAGCCATTTTACCTCACAAATTATTTTGTCACAATGGTTACTATTCATTTATTTTAATTATTGATATTGAACTTTAAAATAAATAACTACAACATAGCTTAATTTTTTATATTGCATAAGATATTTCACATCTTCAAATGTAAAAAAAAAACTTACTTTTAGCAGAGATTTCAGAAAATGCAACTTTGAAGGAAAATGAAAACAGCAATGTGGTCCTACTTTTAGTTCTGAAGCACACTGTGGTAGAGGCATATGGGGTTAGGAAGCAATTTAAAATAAATGTTTATTGCCTGAAATATTGAGAATGTCCCATCCATCCCTTGTCCCATACATTCCCTAGCTCCCCTATATAGTTTTTGTAAATTATATTTCAATACATTTAAAATGTTTTAATGATGTTTTAATGATGTGTGAAACATGTTTGTAATTTATTGTTCTGAGATGACATTATATAGAGAAATAATTCACCATATAACTAAAAACATATCTAGTGCCGGATATCCGATCGGATATCCGGCCGGATATCCGAATCCGGCAGGCAAAGGAGCTTCGGATATCCGGTATCCGATATCCGGCAAAATCAATATCCGGTGCATCCCTATAGCAAACTAATATTTAATTCTATATTAATAAAAGATCTTTAAAAATTGTTAACCCATTTTCGGCCAAAAGTGCATAAACACACCATTTTGATAAATATTTTTTTATTAACACTGTGACAAATATTTTTCACTAATTTTATTTTTCTGCTATTGCTAAGGGTTCTGGAGACATCTATAAAATATCAGCAATTCAACTGGAGCAAACACTTTCTGTTGAGAAATTTTCAAAATACGCTAGTTTTTTAAAATTGAAATGGTTATTGACAAATTCGATTCTTTGAAAATGTATAATTATTCCACTTGAGATTAATCGTATGTTTTTATAATGGATTAAAGTTGCAAGTTCTGTAAATAAAATTATAAAACAAATGTCATAAAAAAATATATTTTAAATTTAATGGTGCGTTGGTGCACACAATTGACCGAATACATTTTGTTTCTCAAATAAAATATTTTTCATGTACAAAACTTTTTTTTTTATCTTAATGAATGTAAAAGCATATTTCAATGAAAATAATACCACATTTTATAAAATTTCTAGGCTTGGCCTAAAATGGGTTAAACTGTACAATTTGTCATTAAAAATATATTCCTATTTACAATAAAAACACTGTAATAAAAGTATTAAAGTACATTGAGGCACAATACAACAGTCACACCCGCAAGCATTAAATTCCTATAAATGAATGATGTAAACATAAATGAAGACCCTTGTCTACATTATATGCTACCAAAGGATAATAATCCAAAACATCTGATAAAGGGATGCAACTGATATCAGGTTGCATTTCAGAAGTAAATTGCAGAAAATAAACACCTAAATCTTCAAGGTAAACAGATTGCACTTTTTCAATGACAAAATATAATTCTGAAATATTGTTAATGAGGACAAACAAAATTTTACCAAATATAACACCATGCAAATTTGTAGATAACGGTAAAAAAAAATCTTTACAATATTGTATTCCTTCTACTGTAACATCATATGACATGATCGTGTTTAATGAAGAAATATTTGAAGGAATAGCATTTTGAATAGCAACACTGAATGAAGCAGCACAAAAATTTACACTGCCATTTATACTTATTTTCATAGGAAAAAAATTTCCTTCATGAACATAAGCCTGTAATAGCTGGTGATGAACAGCCAGAGTTGAACAAATGTTTTTAAAGTTTTTACACTGTTTTGCACATTTCTTAAAATAAGCATGTTTACTTTCAAAGCGAAGAGTCCATAATCTAATTAATAATCCAAACTGAGAAATCAAATAAGGATAGTGTAACAAGAAATGATGCTTAGGTTTCAGTGGAGTTAAAAATATTTCGGCTCTCAGTTCCAGATACTCTTCAACAAGAACATACAGATAACAAACCTGCTCGATACTAATCCTTGGAGCACAAACCATCTCTACAATTTTACGTAGGCGCAAACACAAATCCCAGACTGGGTTATTTTTGTCAGATATTTTGTGACCAATTAAGATTGGCAATAATCTCATGAGACACCAATTTTGGGTTGCATGACCATTTACTTTGGAAGTTTGCACATTCATTGGATTTGGTTTGTTGCGTGCATCTGTGCCCTTATAATGAAACGAAGCAATTCTACGGTTCAAATAACTTGTTGTGAACCACTTTTTTTCTTCTGTGAAATAATTGAAAATTAAATGAAGATCATAAGGAACAATTCCTTCAAATAGATCATGGGCTAAGCATGGTGGGAGACCAGGCTGAGACACATGAAAAAAATCTAAATCATTAAAAGGTGATTTAAGTTTGATTCCATGATGGTTCTCGAAATTCAGAAGTTCTGATAAACTTGAATCGTATAATTCAGGGGTCCTAAGCTTGTCAACTTTGTATGGTATACTTTTAAAATGAGATTTTGTAATCAAACAAAAGCGGCAAAAATATTCACCATTAAAATTTTCAAGAAATCCACCTATCATGTGAGATCCAAGATTGTCGCCAACTATTGAACAAATTGTCCCTTTATGATTGACACCATTAATATCAATGCCTTCTTTTTCTAAGATAGAAATGTCCGTGATTAGATTTCTAAATATTTTATCGACCCCAAAGAACTTCAGATCTTTTTCACGACATAATAGTGCTAATTGAATATTATCTACATTTGATCGCTGCGAAGGAGAAAAATTAGCTAGGTGAAAGTACACTCCTACAATGCTGTGTATTTTTCTGGCAGAACCTAAAGGGTTTACAAGCTCAAAGGCATCTTGGAAAAAAATAAGTGCCAGAGATTCAGGGTTACTTTCAAATAACTTATTGTGTTTATACGAAAGCCCATCCTTCACATCTGTCAGTACACCTGCAGGAGAAATTTCTTGTTTATACTCTTGGAAGTGCTCTTGAATTTTTGTATTTTGAAGTAGAATTGTTAATGTTTTGAGAACGGGGACATATTGTATGTAACAATCTTTTTTAAGATCATTTTTGCCTAAATAAATTTCAACTGGTGAAATATAATTGAACTGCTTTTTGTAATAATTTAGCCTTTTATAACTTGTTCCCAAAATTGAATTACTTGATTGTAACAGCTCATTATTGCGAATGTGAGACAAAATTTCACTGCTTTCAGTTTGAGGAAGTAGAGGCGATAATTTTTCTTTTAAAGTCTCACAAGTCCAATTTACAGCTAAATCATTTATTTCAAAAATTTGCTGATTTATGCTTTGAATAACAGAGTTTGGGAGAATGTTTTTCGCTTGCAACTTTAAATTAAATAATGCAAGACTTCGTATAATATTCTCTTGAGAATTCCCAGATAACTCAGAATTAATTTCAAGATTTTCAACATTCTCTTGAGAATTCTCTGGTAACAACTCGGAATTTGAATTAATTTCAAGGTTTTGATCTCCCTGTATAACACTATCAACACTAGTCGATGCTGGGTTATGATCATTTATAACATTTCTAAAACTTTCATATGATATATGTTTGTGATAACGTGTTAAGTGACTTGTGAAAGATGACTTATTCGTGAATGAGGATTTACAATTTAAATACGGACAGTCAACTTTTAAACCTTGAAGAATATGAAGCCTTAAATGTGAAAAAAATAACTTCACATTCCCGAAATGTATATTATTACATACTTCAAGATTGCATTTCACCAACATCCGAGGTTGCTTAATAAATGAATGAGAATGATCTCGTAATACATGTTGGCGAAATGACGCGTACTTTGAAAATCTACGATTGCAAAATTTAATCGCGCATGGAAACTGCACGTTGTGAACATTCTTGTGCAATCTGTAATGCGTAACATATGAAAGTCGGGATGAGCAAGCAAATTGACATAATTCGCAGACAAATTGCAGTTCGCTCATATTTAATAAAATACATGGAATTAATAAATATTGCAAGAATAGAAAAAAATAATACTTAGGCTGCGAAATCAAAAAGATGAACAAGACACGACACACGAGGTAGAAAACAAACAGCGAGCACAGTCTTAGAACACGAGGTAAACAAGTCTAGTGTAAAGTAGAGATCGGCGGATTGTAGATAAGCCACTTTATCGGCAACTCAAGTTCAAAACGAAGAATCGTATGACTACATAACTTTCCGCCAGAGGGCGGAAACGATATCTGCACTGAGTAAAGAAGAAACTCTGTAGTTTACATAAAACAGAGATGCTCTGTTAAAAGTAGTGTAGAATATTTGTTAAAACAACAGTTTTTTTTTAGAGTGTGATGGATCCCAAAGTCCACAGATTTCAAGGTATGAAAATAGTTAGTTCAGTCCGCGTTTCCTTGCGATGAGCAGATTTAAGTCTAAGCCTGACTTCAATAAAGATGCCTTCGAAGATTCGAAGTAATTTTTCCGGTGATAATCACCTTGTTCCGTTCACCGAGAGATTAGTCTTGACCGACTATCTCTCTGAAATTTTAGACCCAACTGATCAGATCTCACGGCCTCTTTTTGCAAACTTTTCTACCCCCTTCTCCACAAGGGGAGTATCCTTTTTCCATTCAACAGACCTGAGCTATTTTCATCATCAACAATCTTTGTTCGGATAGGCTCTGCTTAATTTTCTCACGCATATGAGCTCTCATCCACTTTTACTTTCATTTTCAACCTGTGATGTCGACCGGATAAGATCACAGGTAAAAACCATTAGCGGTAAAGCTATTTTCTTCAGCGCTCTTAAGAAATATTTGACACTCGAACTTCAAGCTAGGAAGATCGATCCGAATGTATCGTTCCTTTTGACTCCAGCCGAAATATTTGGGTACTTTGAAATAAGAAGAGGTTAAGTTTCTAACACATGGGGATACCTATGTGAGAGTGAAGTTCTCACACAACAAAATTCAGCCACATTCGTGCAAAACGGTCATGGGGAATTTCTACAAAAGAGTGCGTGTGCCATCAATCACAGCTGTGGAGGCCATTTATCCAATATGCTATTCCATACACAACCCTTACTACTTTATGAATCAATAAAAAAATTACGATTTTTAATTATAAACCTGTATTTTCTATCGAAATTACTTCTTGCGGGAATTTTGGGGCACCCTTTAATAACTGGTTCATAGGGTATAGAGTTTGAGAACGTGGTATAACTTGATGACTTTAGTGATGATGCAAAATACTTTTTTAGAAAATTTCAGGAAAGAAGCTGCTACGATTCGCAGGATCCGAATTACGAAAAATGCTCTGACAAAACTGAAATGAACATACCCATAATCAAGGCTTTCCTATGGAGAATATAAATAGATCCATTCCAAAATCAATGACAGTGAAATTGTTAGACACTGGTTCTGTGATATTACGATTTTATTGATAGAGACTTTGTTAGAGTCAGATTAGAGATAGATTAGAATAGATTAGAGATACGTTGTATTCTACATAGAGTTGGTTTTTGTTATCTAGTACTTTATTTGAACCTCTGCTAATTACATTACACTACGCTATTCGTTGTTAAAGAAGAGCATCGTGACTCTGAAATATTTGACAAATAGAAAACCTCGTATTGCTTATGAATATCTGTTAACCATATACAGAAGCTTTTGCAACACGTAAGATGTCAAATTTATAATAATAAATTATATTGACGTAATATTAATGAAGAGTATGAATAGGTCTATTCTAAAATCAGCAACAGGGAAATTGTTAAACACTGGTTCTATCTTATTGAAGATTGTACTAATAGAGACTTCTAGACTACTGATAGAGAAAATCACAAACTTATAACAATAAATTGTGTTGCAGTAATATTAGAGTGTTTCTAATAACTTATGAATGATACATACTTTATCATTCCTGTTTCATTTTGTGCTGACGAGAAAACTCATTTCACGAAGCCTTAAGGCTGTTCTTAACTGCTCTGCTCAACAAGCCCAAAACGCTTTGACACATTTACAAATTTATTTTTTAACGAAAAGGTATAAAATTAGAAAGCCTGGTCATGGAAACGATTTGAAATTGAATTGTTTTTTCCAATTTTTTTATCATTGAATTATCTATTGAGTTATAAGCCTTTTTGATCACGTGACAAACACGTTTTTCGCCCGCTCTTGAGTGCTATTTTTTCCTTCGCGCGGAAATTCGGTTCAAAAAGCCCACTTTGATACTCTTTTCTGACAGATCCATTGCGTTTACAAAAAAATTGAAAAACAGCTCAATTACATAGTTTCTGAACAACAACACCAGCTAGTTTCATGCGTTTCCGAACAAAAATAAATCTTATACTATAATGCGAGCAAAAATTGTGTGTGTGTGCATATGTAAATTTTATCTTGAAAACGGCTCTAACGATTTTGATCAAATTTTGCACCCTACCGTTTTCGGGCACGAAAAGACCATTGAGATGGGTCTCGTGTTCGAGAAAATTCGATTAGTGGGTCATTTTGGGTCATAATGGGTCAGGGTCAAGTTAATTATATCTAAAGAACGGCTGAATCGATTTTGACTAAATTTTGTATCTAACCATTTTCGGGCACGAAAAGACCATTGGGATGGGTTACGCGTTCGAGTCATTCCATGTCAATTCAACCAGACCTTGTAACCCGACTCCCAGGGATTTGGATGAAACTCTGTGTATATACTAATTCTATCATGATAGGAATACATCAGAAAATTTTCCTTCCTAGACCTCATAGTTTGTGAGATATGGGGGGTCCAATTTTTGGATTTTTCTCAAATCGCACATTTCTGAGTCTGTATTTTTAGACCTCAGTTCCATTTTCAAAAAATTGTTTCTCTGGATCTAAAATGCGAATTATCTTAAAAATATCACCGTAAGTACATTAAAAGATGCAGATTTTAATAAAAAAATATTTAAAGAATTAATTTTAAATATTTAGGGCCAAAAAATTAAACCAAAGTTGAAAGTTATGGTTATTTTTCCAAATTTTTGTGACTTTACGAAAAAGGCTCTACACAAAAAGGCAAATGAAATTTCCAATTTCTTTTTGTTTTAAATAAAAGTTTACACTTTGGGTTTTCTATTTATGAAATAAAAATGATGTCTTTCTCATGGCTTATGCAAAATTTTTGACTTATTTTGGGATGCTGTACCTATCAAGAGATAAATATCTTTAACTTTGCTTATGGTACCTAAATAATTGCTGCACATTTTAAATATAAATTTATTAATCATTTTGATTTATTTCCTAAAATGAACCCTTAAAATCAGACTGATTTATTTATTTTTATAACAGTAGAAAATTTGTATGTTATTGGTACATATCACACATTATCTGAAATTGTGTTGTTCTCAATCTTATCGTATATGTTTGTCACATAAATGTACATATATCATTGGATTCAGTGGTATAGCATTTCTATAAATACTTTCACAAAGGTAGTATGTAAAGAATATGTACAATATTTAATGGAGGGGGTGTGGATATTGAAATCATGGATTTTTTTCTCATTTTACTCAGAAAAAACAAAGCAAAAACTTTACTTTGTAAATAAAAAAAAAAAGAAGCAACTTATATTAAATAAAATCAACAAGTCATAGGAACCACAGTAATTATTTAGGTACCACAGTTTAAATTAGACATATTAGAGATATTTTTTTTTTCTTGAATGGTGCAATTTCCCAAAACAGGGCAAAATTTTTACATATGCTAGGAGAAAGACTTCATTTTTATTAAAATTGAAATAATCATTAATTAAATCTAATACATTAAATAAAATTGCTTATAAATATTTTAAAGATTTAGATTGTTGTATTTTTTTTTATGTAACAAATAAAGAATTTGTTAAATTATATGCAAATTTTTAAAGTTAAAAAATCAGAATAAACATTATATTTAAAAGATTGAAATTCAAAAATATAACTAAGCTAAATATAAATATAGAAATAAATGACGTACTTTTGCAGTATCACTTAGACTTATTTTGCAACATTCTTTCTTTGTGCAATTTAAAATTTATATTTTTATGAATAAGCAATATTGAGAATCTTCTAATATATATGGCAATTTTCCTATCTTACTGCAACTCCAAACATAATAACATAACAAATCATCGGTATATTAGAAGATCTTCGTGATTTAGTATCTAAAACACTAAATCGGTGGCTATCTCCCTCCTTCCCCTTACCCCCAGAAAAGAATTTAAATATCTTAAGGGGAAATTCTCTTCATTTTGAGAAAGGTTTATGAAAATTTGCAATTTTTATATTGTCAGAGCACCCAACACAAAAGTCAAGGACTTCCTTTACATCAGGAAATGTCTCTTTTACAAATGATATCACTTCCTTCTGTGTTAAACACACAAGAGCGACATCATGTTGCATATCATAAGATAAAATGTGTATATTGCTTGCTGATAATCTAATACTGAGAGATAGAGTGTACATAACAGTTGGATCAAGAGTGCAGCTTCTTTGGTCCAATGGTAACTTTAAGTCTCATCTTGAATAAGAAAAGTAAAATTTTTGCTTAAATCCTACAAAACGATAGCTTTTTGTGGGCCAAAGTTTGCTTTAGTTTCTTTTAGGAAATTAGATTTAGCTTTCGTTATAAAAGAGTGGAATAACATTTTCCAAATATTTTACTTAGCTTGTCACAAATTCATTTAAAGGAACAGTGCTGCTAATACTAGATTGAATACCTAGAGTTATAATTCTCAAGTTTTTTGGAAATTCCTGTTTAAAAAGCGAATACAACTCATGTAGATACACATAATATCAACCGCTTTTGTGGATAATACATTCTTAGCAATGCTAACTAAATTTTTTTTTCCAGTCATGATTCTTCAATATTCATTACAATTATAAAACTTTTCAATTATTCAATTGTTTCTGGACCTGTAGCTGTGGCTTTAACTTTTCTTATTTCTGGCATAGACAAGATTCCCTTTTCTCTCAGAAGTTGTCATGACGGTCCTGCAGCTTAATTAGTTACTTCAAATTCATCTATTATTTTCTTTTGCAGCACAAGGAAAAATAGATCCCCCTTCTATTATGAGAAACAGCAGACTAATAATAATTTGATTAACAGATTCGAAAACACCTGCCTTAACTAAAAAATTTTACCCTGCCTTTGTCAGAATTTGTTTATACAAGGCAGGTGTAGAAATATGTTTCGTACTGTAAAAATGAACTAGGCTTTGTTAAATATAAGGTACTATAAAAAACATATTTAAAATAATTAAAATTATCCAAGATAATAAGATGGAAAGTTTTAAAAAAATGTTAAATATAAATAAAATATTTTAATTCAAACACACACACACACACACAGAAAAAAAACATATTGAAAATGTGATGGGTAAATAGTTATTATTGCATTTTCTTATTCTATACCAACAAAAGATTTTTTGTTTAGAGTTATATTGCAAACACAAAATTAAGGGATTGTTTAAATTAAAAAAAAAATGTTTATAATAAAAGAAAATATATGAATGAATAAATAAGGGAAACAAGGATTATGCACAAAATTTAATGGAGGGAGGATAGGCTGCAGTCATAGACTTTTTGCCCTCTTTTACTCAGAAGAAAAAAGAAAAAAGAAAGAAAAAACTTTACTTTGCAAAAGAAAGGAAGAAAAAAACATTGAATAATATATTCAACTAGTCATAGGAACCACAGTAGTTATTTAGGTACCACAGCTAAAATTAGGCAGAGATTTTTTTTTCTTGATTGGTGCAGTTTCCCAAAACAGGACAAAATTTTGCATAAGTCATGCGAAAGACATCATTTTTATTTCATAACTAGAAAGCCCAAAGTGTAAACTTTTATTTACAATAAAAAGAAATTGGAAATTTCATTTGCCTTTTTGTGCAGAGCCTTTTTCGTAAAGTCACAAAAATTTGGTAAAATAACCACAACTTTCAACTTTGGTTTAATTTTTTGGCCCTAAATATTTAAAATTGATTTTTTAAATATTTTTTTATTAAAATCTGCCTCTTTTGATGTACTTACGGTGATATTTTTAAGATGATTCGCATTTTAGATCCAGAGAAACAATTTTTTGAAAATGGAACTGCAGTCTAAAAATACAGACTCAGAAATGTGCGATTTGAGAAAAATCCAAAAACTGGACCCCCCATATCTCACAAACTATGAGGTCTAGGAAGGAAAATTTTCTGTTGTATTCATATCATGATAGAATTAGTATATATGTTACCGTTAAAGTGTATAATCCGTTATTTCATAGAATACCTAGTTATTTTATGAAATAACTAACCCAAGTCCGTTAAAGTGTATAATACTATTAGATTCTACACTTTAACTAGTTATTTTATAGAATAACGATTGCCTAACCGTTAAAGTATAAAAGACGGCAGACGAAAGCTGTTTGAGCCGGTTATAGCTGGTTTTGTAAGTTTGGAATCGGTTGCAGCTGGTTTTATTCAGTTTTGAATCGGTTATAGCTGGTTTGCAATCAGTGTGCATTCTGCATTTCTTCATTTGCCATTCACAGTTCATGTTTTGTCGAATGTGTATTGAACTTGCAGAAATTTATAAGCGGTGTATTTAAGTTAGAGTTTTTCATTTGGAATTATTAACGAATATTTTTCCAATCTTTTTTTAACGATGAGTTCTACAGAAATGAGAGATCAAATGGTAAATAAGAAAGACTTAATGCGAGAGCGGTTTGAATCTTTGTTAAATAAGCGTCATACAAAGGAAAACAGTGTTATACTTACTCAAGGAAAATTATTAAATTTGATAGCAGAAGTAAAAAAAGCTAAAACAGTAGAGAAAAAATACCACGTGACTATTGGTTAACCCAGCATTATGATGTCCTTGAAGTTCAGGGCGTAGAAAAGTTAATTGTGCCAGTAACAGATGTGAAACCAGACGTCATATTTTATTGCTCAAGTGATATGCTTTTCGATATTTTATATGAAACTCATATATCTATTGGACATGGTGGTAGAGACCGTATGATAGAAGAACTGAATCGACGATATAAAAACATCACTCAGAATGACATAAAGATTTTTTTGAGTGTTTGTGAACCTTGTCAACAAAAAAGGAATACGGGAAAGAAAGGAATTGTGGTGAAACCCATGGTGTTTTATCATCTCAATTCAAGATGTCAAGTAGATCTTATAGATTTCCAGTCTCAACCTGATGGAAGCTATAAATTTATTTTAGTTTATCAAGATCATTTGACGAAGTTTGTGATTTTAAGACCTCTTCAAACAAAGAGAGCAGAAGAAGTCGCCGCTCAATTGCTCGATATATTTCTATTATTTGGTGCTCCATGTATTCTGCAATCCGACAACGGCAAAGAATCCTGTAACAAAATAATTGAAGACTTGAAAATAACTTGGCCAGAATTTAAGATCGTACACGGTAAACTCAGACATAGTCAGAGTCAAGGTAGCGTTGAGAGGGCCAACCAAGACATCGAAAATATGTTGACAACTTGGATGCAAGACAACCAATCTACCTCATGGAGTCACGGGCTTAAATTTATCCAATTCATGAAAAACAGAGCACTTCATTCTGGTATAAAGAGAACACCTTACGAGGCTATGTTTGGCTGTGCTCCTAGAGTTGGACTGTTAACAACTCCTATTCCAAGAGAAGTGTTTGATTTAATAGAGGATGAACAACAATTTGAAAATGCATTAAATGATCTAAGTGCATCTTTTGAACGTGGTCATGGCACCGTCAAGGAAACACCTTTGAATCAAACTGGGAAAGTGTCCTTCGAGCGTTATGATAATGTTGTTTCCATCGAAGATACACCTTCGAATGAAACTGTAAAATTGTGTGTTGCGTGTTCCGAAAATGGCGAAGACGGCCTATTTTGCTGTAAATGTGAGCAACCTATCCATGCTTTATGCCTAGAAGTCTGTTACACAGAAGACAAAATAGAACAGAAAGTCTGCAGGTTGTGTCTAAATAAAATAAATATCGAGAAAGAAAGACAAGGAGCTAAAGAGTGTTTAGAAATTCAAGCTACGAAAATGAAATTAATGTCTGACAAATCTTATTCTGAGGCATCTGTAGGCATTACAGTCCGTATTCCAGTTCCTGAAGTGGATAGAGGAAGAGGAGATGCTAGGTCGGTTTTAGGTGTCATAATGGAAAAAACTAGCGATGGATTTTTTTGATTAGGATCACGGAATGGTAAAATAAAGCAGCTGTACTCTAGGTCTCAGTTCAGTATATGCGATCAAGAATTAATTTCCATTGAAGAAGTTCCAAATGTTGAGACAACTCTGCGATCTATTGCAACAGCTCAAAGTTACGGCACTGGGCAAGGATTTAAAAAGTGTTCGTGTAAAACACCGTGTGATAGTAAAAAGTGTGCTTGTTTTAAAAATAATATGCAATGTAATTCTAAATGCCATCACAGCAATCCTTATTCTAATAAATAATGGAAAATAAAATGATGGTATTTCATAAATTTTTAAATAAATATGATGTTACATTATTGATTTGAAAAAAAAAAAAAAAAAAAAAAAAAAAGATGAATTATTAAATATTTATGTTTTTATTAAATAACATAATTGTTCGCTCGAGCATGTCATTTTTTAACAATATTCAACATTATTATTACTATTTCTTTTGTAAGTATTATTTGCATTTTGAGTTTTGGATAAACAAATTTTGTAATATTTTTTAAACAGTTTAAAATTTTTATATAGGACTAAGCAGTTTATAAGCTGTTTAAAAAATATTAAAAAAATTGTTTATCCAAAACTCAAAATGCAAATAATACTTACAAAAGAAATAGTAATAATAATGTTGAATATTGTTAAAAAATGACATGCTCGAGGGAACAATTATGTTATTTAATAAAAACATAAATATTTAATAATTCATCTTTTTTTTTTTCAAAGCAATAATGTAACATCATATTAATTTAAAAATTTATGAAATATCTTCATTTTATTTTCCATTATTTATTAGAGTTATATATTGTTATTATATATTATAATTTATTATATATTGTTAATTTTGTTTCTCAGCCCACAATTTATTACTTCAAGGCTAAAAATTTTAACTAACTTAAAGACAAATACTGCTAAGGTAAACCGAGCTCTCCTTTTTCTGTGGTCAGTTCTGCTGAAAGCTAGCACCAGGGACTTCTCCATGAACTTGCCCAGATACCAATCACAAAGTCCTAATGTGATTGTTAATACTTGTCTGATTGCTAATAGTATCATAGCTGCCAACTTGTACGGATTTTTGCTACCACTAAAATTTAACAGAAACTTCTGCCTTATTTAATTATCGAAATTCACCGCAATTCCGCGATTGAATTAGGGAAGATTTTCTATTAAATTCTAGTGGTAGAAAAAATCCGTACAAGTTGGCAGCTATGTAGTATTAACACATTGTAGTATTTACACACACTTGCCCCCTTCTGGGAAAAAAAGATGAATTATTAAATATTTATGTTTTTATTAAATAACATAATTGTTCCCTCGAGCATGTCATTTTTTAACAATATTCAACATTATAATTATTATTTCTTTTGTAAGTATTATTTGCATTTTGAGTTTTGGATAAACAAATTTTGTAATATTTTTTAAACAGCTTAACATTTTTTGCCAATAGGATAAGCAGCCTAATAATTTATGTAATTATAAGTTGTAAACATTTAAATATAACTATTTCCTCACTACATTCTGTTATTTTTTATTACTATTTAAAAAACATAAAAAATAAAATTATATAATATATTCTGTTTCTATTTATTACTTATCAATTAATCTATCAGTAATATGAATTGTATTTTTCGAGTGAATTTAACTATTTATCATCAGTTAATTTATAAAACAACGGATTTCTTTTATTATCAAATTGTTTATTTTATACTTTAACGGTTAGGCAATCGTTTTTCTATAAAATAACTAGTTAAAGTGTAGAATCCAATAGTATTATACACTTTAACGGACTTGGTTAGTTATTTCATAAAATAACTAAGGTATTCTATGAAATAACTATGAATTATACACTTTAACGGTAACATATACACCGAGTTTCATCCAAATCCCTGTCGGTCGGGTTACAAACCGTAAAAAAATTGGTTGAATTGACATGGAATGACCCGTTCGAGAAAATTAGATTAGTGGGTCATTTTTGGGTCACTGTGGGTCAAGCTATTTTTATCTAAAAAACGGCTCTAACGATTTTCACTAAACTCTATATTCTACAGTTTTGGATTACGAGAAGACCATTGGGTTAAGTCACATGTTCGAGAAAATTCGATTAGTGGGTCATTTTTGGGTCACCGTGGGTCAGGCTAAGTTTATCTAGATAACGGCTCAAACAATTTTGACGAAATTTTGCACCCTACTGTTTTCGAGCACGAAAAGACCATTGGAATGGGTCTCGTGTTCGAGAAAATTCGATTAGTGGGTCATTTTGGGTCATAATGGGTCAGGGTCAAGCTAATTATATCTAGAGAACGGCTCAATGGATTTTGACTAAATTTTGTATCTAACCATTTTCGGGAACAAAAAAACCATTGGGATGGGTCTCGTGTTCAAGAAAATTCGATTAGTGTGTCATTTTGGGTCAGGGTCAAGCTAATTATATCTAGAGAACGGCTCAATGGATTTTGTCTAAATTTTGTATCTAACCATTTTCGGGCACGAAAAGACCATTGGAATGGGTCTCATGTTCGAGAAAATTTTATTAGTGGGTTATTTTGGGTCATAATGGGTCAGGGTCAAGCTAATTATATCTAAAGAACGGCTGAATCGATTTTGACTAAATTTTGTATCTAACCATTTTCGGGCACGAAAAGACCATTGAGAAGGGCCACGTGTTCAAGAAAATTCGATTAGTGGGTCATTTTTGGGTCACTGTTGGTCAAGCTATATTTATCTAAAAAAATGCTCTATCGATTTTCACTAAACTCTATATTCTACAGTTTTGGATTACGAGAAGACCATTGAGCTAAGTCACATGTTCGAGAAAATTCTATTAGTGGGTCATTTTTGGGTCATCGTGGGTCAAGCTAAGTTTATCTAGATAACGGCTCTAACGATTTTGACGAAATTTTGCACCCTACTGTTTTCGGGCACGAAAAGACCATTGGGATGGGTCTCGTGTTCGAGAAAATTCGATTAGGGGGCCATTTTGGGTCACAATAGGTCAGGGTCCAGCTAATTGTAACTAAAATTTGGCTTAAACGATTTTGACTAAATTTTGTATTCTATCGTTTTCGGGCTCGAGAAGACCATTGGGCTAGGTCGCATGTTTAAGAAAATTCGATTAGTGGGTCATTTTGGGTCACAATGGGTCAGGGTCAAGCAAATTGTATTTAAAAAGTGGTTCAAAACATTTTTACAAAGTTTTGCATAATACCGCTTCCGGACGCGATAAGACCATTGGGCAGGGTCGCATGTTCAAGAAAATTCAATCAATGAGTCATTTTTGGTCCTAATGGATCAGGATCAAGCTATCTGTATCTAAAAAACGGCTCAAAAGATTTTGACAAAACTTTGTAATACACCATTTCTGGACAAGATAAAACCATTGGGCTGGGTCGCATGCTCAAGAAAATTCTATTAGTGGGTCATTTTGGGGATAATGGGTCGAGGTCAAGCTAACTGTATCTCAAAAAGGTTGAAACGATTTTGACAATTTTTTTTATCATACCGTTTCACAGTACAAAAAGACCGTTGGGATAGGTCACATGTTCGATAAATTTCGGTTAGTGGGTCATATTTTAAATAACGTGGGTCAAGCTTATTTTATCTAGAAAACGACTAAAGATTTTCACTAAATTTTGTATTCCATCATTTTCAGGCTCGAGAAGAGCATTGTGTTAGGTCGCATGCTCGAAAAAATTCGATTAGTGTGTCATTTTGTGTCACTATGGCTCAGGGTCAAGCTAATTGCATCTAAAAAATCAAGAATGACTCAGTGGGAATAATATACCGATATAAACACAAAGCTAATTTTGACCGAGCTTAGCTCGGTCATACCTGCTTGTTAAAACTTATGCTAGAAAGTTGCCCTTTTGGATTTGAGAACACCCTTAAAGCAACTAACATGCTAAATTTTGTTCTGGATGTTTCTGCTTTTATTTGCATTGAATTTTAATTGTCACGTACTCATCGTCATTAAAAATTGTCTATTCAGCTTATTATTATTTTTTAAATAACTTTGGAAAGATTATTTAGTTCTTATACCTAAGTCTACGCTGCGCCAGTGCATAAAGGAAAATATTGTAAAAAACACCCAAGTAAAAATTTTTGGAATGCTTTTTCTATAAGATTGTATAATCATAAATTCACAATTTCCATTTCCATATGCCGATGGTTTGGACTTAAATCTTTTTTCACCGAGTGAAAAATTTTGCATAAGCACATGTTTTGCGCTCCACCCCCAACCATCTGTGATATCGACGGGACATCTCCGAAAATTCACTTACGCTTTTGCATTCACCCCGGGTTCGTAATCACCTTACAACTCTATTCATTTTCAGAGAACGTGTTATAAAATAAAAAACTCCCTCTAAAAAGTACGGAAAGAAAAAATATATTTTTCATATGTATATAATAATAATAGTTTCATTACGCAGATGCGAGAGGACTCCTACTGTGCGAATTGAATTGGGGGAGGGGGCGTTGGAGGATGAAATGTTCGAACAATGGAATGAAAACACTGCCGGACTATCTCCCTTGCCAGTGCAGATATGATTGGGATTGTCAGAGGTGATAATGGAACACCCTCTTGATGTTCAAGTGTAATAAGAGCAAGGCACTACACATAACTTGTTATGGATAGGGCATAATCTTGATTTGTTCCATGTCACACTTGCATGTAGGGCATAGGGCCCAGGGCCGAAACTAGAGGGGGTATGTGCCCCGGGCGCCAGAACGGAAAACGAACAGGGCGTCAAATAAAGATTAGCTTTAAAGTTTCTTAAGAATCTACACTAATCACGCACTAATCTCTCAAGCTAATGTTAATTATATGGGAGCGTTCTTTTAAAATTTCTCGCTTGCAATTTTATGTTTTTAAATGCTTTTTTTCCTTAGGATAGCTGAGGTTGATCTTTAACGCTGTTAGTTTGTACATTTTCGATTTTGATTGCAGGCGTTTTTTTTTTTTTTTTTTTTTTTTTTGTAATGGGGTTTTTTTTATTTTTGGAACCGGTTCCAAAAGTACCGTTTGTCTATAACGGAATCTTGTTTTAAATGAAAAAAATACATGTTCCCAACAGAAATAATATGAACCTGCTAAGACAGAAATTTGTATAAAGCGGTTTTCTTTTTTTCAAGATTTTAATGAATAAATATTTTATAAAGTTGATTAAGTAATTCAGTACTACGTATTTATTTATTGCATATTTTAAATTTTAAAATAAGTCAACTATTGAAAACTTTGTAATTTTTTTTTTTTTTTTTTTTTTTTTTTGTAAATTTACGATGTGGAGGTGTGTGTGTGTGCGTAGGTGGGGAGGGGGGGGGTAAAATCAATGTTTGCCCCGGGTGCAAAAAGGCTAGTTTCGTACCTGATAGGGCCTGATTAAAAGCTTCTCAGCGCCGTGAACTGTATATCCTTGGAAGCAGGACGTTTCGGTACCGACACTTCGGTCCCGCCATTTCGGTCCCAAGACATTTCGGTCCCGAGACATTTCGGTCCAAAGACATTTCGGTCCCAAGACATTTCGGTCCCGAGACATTTCGGTCCCAAGACATTTCGGTCCCGAGACATTTCGGTCCCGAGACAATTCGGTCCCAAGACATTTCGGTCCCGAGACAATTCGGTCCCGAGACAATTCGGTCCCAAGACATTTCGGTCCCGAGACATTTCGGTCCCAAGACATTTCGGTCCCGAGACAATTCGGTCCCAAGACATTTCGGTCCCGAGATATTTCGGTCCCTTCTCCAACAAGCTGAAATTTTGTGCACTTGAAATAGGTGACAATTTTATAGGGGACATTGTAGAGTTTTTTAAATAAAGGTCTTAAAATTTTAGTAAACACACACAAATTTCGTATGGTAATCATTTTAAAAAACAAGGGGGGGGGGGGATTGACATTTTCTATATTTTAGTGTATCATAAGTATAAGGGTCTGATAAATTAAGACATTTATAACTCGATCTATAATTATCGCAAAACACTCATATTTTGTATGGTAAACGTAATCTTTATAAAAGGAGGGACATTATCAAATTTTTTAACTGAACTCCCTAAATTTTAGTATAACTCGAATATAAGGACTCGAAAACGCAAACACTTATAACACAGATCAAAATTGTCGCAGCCCACACAAATTTCCTATGATAATCATAATCGTTTTATAAGGCAGGGGGGGGGGGCTCTGTTGACTTTTTATATATTTTAGTGTATCTTAAGTATAAGTTCCTGATAAATTAAAGCATTTATAACTCTCTCTGTAATTATCGTAATCACACTCATATTTTGTACGGTAAACGTAATCTTTAAAAAAGGAGGTACATTATAAGATTTTTTAACTGAACCCTTGAAATTTTAGTATAACCGAATATAAGGGCCCGAAAACCGCAAACACTTATAACTCGCAATCAAATTGTAGCACCCCATGCAAATTTTATATGGTAGAAGTAATCGTTTTCAGGAGTGGGGGAAGGGAGAGTTCTGTGGATTCTTTATAGAAGCTCCTCATATTTTAGTCTATCATAAATATAAAGTCCGGACAATTTAAAAATATTTATAAGTCGAGCTTTAATTTTCATATGCAAATGCCCATGCCAAAATGCACATATTCAATTGTATATAATTTGCACACTATGTGATTAATAATGAAAAAATCTGCAAATATTTTTACAAATCTTTATTTTATCCTATTATTTAACGGCGCATCAATTTTAAATGTATTGCATTTTACATATTTTTTAAAAAGGGGGTTCTTAACATGGAATTGTGATAAAGACACATTATTTTTTAAATTCTGCACCGGAACAGACTAGAACTTTCTATTTTATTTTAATAGTTATTTTAATTTACTATTTTTTGAAAAACTATTTAAAAGTTTGCATTAATCTTTTTACATGTAACAATAATATTACCGCTATTTCTACCGGTGTCGAATGACAAGTTAAAAAATATTTTTACTTTTGAACCACTTCATCGTTTGCCCCGAGATAACTCGGGAATAAAAGCACTTTTTCCCCATACCTGTCGACGGCGAAGTGATTTGCAACAATTACAAATCCTTTTTAATATATTTAAGACTTTTATATGCTTATTACATTCAAAAACTATGAGCACAATAAACATAAATCAAAATTTAAAAATTTCTATTGTCATAAAATATTCTTTTCGTATTTAAAATTAATTCTGTATTTCAAATATTTCTTTGTTATTTATTTGACTTATATACTTAGAATTAAAGCAGCCTACATGTTTTAATATGACAAATAAAAAATAAAAATGAAAATACAAAAAAAATAACATAAAATCTCAAAATAATAATGTATAGTGAATCACTTTTACGTAAAATTTCATTTTAAATTAAGAAATTTTATAAATATATCACAATGAAGAAATTTGGAAATTTAGAATACATATTTGTCTTTTCTTGATATCTATATGTTATTCATTCAAAAGAATATTATACATGTATATATATATGTCAAGTATAGATGTCCTGGCTTCCCCCATTTGATTATGCTAAATAAAGATCCAGATAGAAGAATTATTCTACTCGCGCTCTCTTTGTTCTAGTCAGCCGGCGCTTTTTGTGGCCACGCGGCATTTTTCATCTTTAATGGCTTAAAAAAACCGGGACGACATGCAGTGGCGTAGCCATGATTTCGTTTCGGGGGGGGGGGGGTCCAGAATTTTCCCTTCATGTTATATATATAGTAAAACCTGTCAAGATGAAATTGTAAATATTGGTGAAAAATTCCGTTTTACACAAGTTTCCGTGTTATTTGGTGTATTTGTATAGTATTCTTTTCCGTAGCACTGTGGAACATTTATGTTTAAGACAGAACTCCGTTATAGGCAGGTTCCATTTTTAAAAGTTTTGTGTATTTATATAAATATACTTATTTATATCATATGAATAGAATAAAACTTGTCAAAATAGTAATTGTCTATAACAGAATCCTGTCTTTAACGTAAGCGTTACATGGTCTTAATATGAATTGCGATACAATTAAATTTGCTGAAAACCTGTCTGAAAAGGAGATTTTCACCCTTCTTTAGTGAAGCATAGTGAAACCTGTGAAAGCGGAATCTTTCTATAACGGAATCCTGTCTCAAACGGAAGAGTTTCAGAATCCCTGCGAAACGAACAATAGATCTTATTGAGGTAGTGTATCTTAGAAGTATAATTAATTACACTTCTTTACATGGAAGCCTGTCTAAAATGGAGCTTTTTACCAGTCCTTGGAATCTTGTCTTGACTGTGTATATATGATAGAAGTATTTCGAGTAACTTTAAGAATTTAGGTATATCCTTATTTAATTTCTTAATTTAAAAAAAAAAAAGCATGGATAAAAAATATAAGGCCAATCTCTATAACTGCAACTAATAATACATTCAAGTTACATTAATATTTACAAGTGAAAAAGATTAACTTATGATGTAAAAATCTGAGCGCATATTGAAGAGTTAAATTTAATTAACCCATTCGCTGTCATTCACGAGTATACTCGTGGCTTTAATTTATTGATTACTTTGTCACCACTATTTTAGAATTAAAAAAATGCCTCATTTATTGGCAGAAATTTCGCTGTATTAGTAAAGCGAAATTTATCTTTCTGAATTTGTGCTGGCAAACGACCTTCAACAAAAAATTTGAAAATTCTTAGTTTTGGCAGCGAATGGGTTAAATCAAGTTTCATATTACATAACATTTGCCTACAATAAAGTTAGGGCCAAGTGGTTAAGTGTAAAACAGCAATTTTCATGTTTAATTTCTTGCCATTGAATTAAGAATTTGTGCTGTAATAGATATTGGATAATGATTTCACATAAGTGTCAATCGCATGAGCCGTTCATGCGATCCGCCGCGCTCCCCATGGAAATTTTTGAGGTAACCCAGATAGCATGAACATTAGCAGAAAGTTTGATTTTGTCTGATATTATCTTGCCGTGACAAATTTGAATTGAGAAATTCGCAGCAAATCTCCCGCAAGGTATACCATCACCCACTTGCATGAGTAGTTTGTTGTGAAACTGATGGGAAGACTGTCTTTGATTCACGAAAGCAAAAAATCTCTCTGTTGAGAGACTCAACAACAATGAGAATCAGCACATACGCAGAAATTGCAGAAATTTTATTCGGTAGGCACCGTTTTTTCTAAACGCTATACTTATTAAATACCAAAAAATGCTCGAAATGAAAAGTACAAATATTACCTAAACTTGTTTATGGTGATAAAACCTATGCATGCGCCTTCTGACGGCGCTTTCGCATCAATAGACCTGATCAGGTCTATTGGCCCCTTCGAAGGGGTTAAACTTATAGTGTGATATGGAAAGATTATTACTTTTCAGTAAGTTTGCAGTATTTTTGATTACTTGTTTGCCGATAGTTTGCAATAAATTTGATACAGCATGAATTTAACTTGCACGACAAGTTGAAAACACTCATAGTTATATTGTTAAGTAAAAAAAAAATTCAAAAATTGAATTGTTTTTATTAAACGTATTTATCAATTCAAAATTATTTTAATTATTAATTGTTTAGATAACTAATTTATCAATTGCTTGTTTAAAAACTATTACATGAACTATATAATAGTTTTTATAGTTTAAATGCAAATGTATATTTTTTTAATTTTCGGTTATTATAACGTTATTAACTTCATTAGGATGTATAAAAGTGATAAGGGTTCTGAAGATAAACATGTTGTTTATTCATTTATTAGTTAGCTTATAATATTATTTTTGCTCTTTAATTATAATTAATTAATAATTTCTTACTTTTTGCGAATTGTAAATTATAACTGTACTTAAAAAATTAAAATCTTCATAATATCACCTAACACTGTTAAAAGGTATTTTTACGTATTTGTACAAAGTTGCATTATTATTATTATTATTATTATTATTATTATTATTATTATGTTTAATTAATTAATTAATTATTACTTAGACTTTATGTTTTTGACTGATTTTTCAAAAAATTCCTATATTATTTTTTGGAAATTATAAATTAAAACTTTTGAATAAAAACTTTCAGTGCTATTAATAATTGCTACTAATAATTGCTATTAATTAATTCTCAAAAAAGTTAGGAATTTTAGTATAAAAATTAAATTAATATTTTATTAAATATATTTTTTATTTAATGTATCCTTAATTTATTAAATTAATAACATTATTAATATACATAACATTTTTTTACTTTAAAATAAACTCAATACATAATACATTTTATATTCAATTTATCATATAGTAATTATAAAATGAAATTTATTTTTTACATGTTTAGTTATTTTATATTTAAAGTCACCGAAATTTAAAACTATTAATATAATTAACAATAAAACTAAAATAAAAAAATATTAATTTTTTTTTTCTGGGAAAGTGGGAGGAAAAGTGTAATATTAAAAATCAATAAATAAACGACAAATACAAATAAGTTGGAAATTGCTCGTCAAACGACTGGATTGTAACGCTCAAAAACGCAATATGTGATGATGCAGCATCATTTCACTTACCACAAATATGGCTCGAGCTACTCAATGAGTACGAAAATAAAATAAAATAAACATCCGTATAAAATAACAAGTTGGAAATTGCTCGTCAAACGTGGCAAATGAGGTGCGTTCGTACTATAACTAGTTTTATAATTATTTTTTGCACCCCATATTGTACTGAATGTATATATATATATATTTTTTTTTTTTTTTTGCACTTCATGAGTGCATAGCCTGTGACATCATTAAAATGCACTTGCAATAATTTTTTCCCATTCCCCGTAATGTAACGCAAAACTTTTGACTGTCTCTGTAATTAAACTATACACCGATTTTCATAAAATTTTAAATGGCTCGACAAAATTTTGTAACAATTATATATTTAAAATTTCAGACCGCTCGGAAGGCTATAACATCATTAAAATGCACTTGCAATAATTTTTTCCCATTGGCCGTAATGTAAAGAAAAGCTCTTGACAGTCCCTGTAATTAAACTATGCATCCGATATCCATAAAATTTGAAATGGCTCGACAAAATTATGCAACAATCATATATTTAAAATTTCAGACCATTCGGTTGGGTTGTTTTTGCTCTGTTATATGCGGAGACAGACGGGCAGACGGACGGACTGAACGACGACTATAGGTGCTACGTATTTATATAATTACGAACGCACCTAAAAACCTTAGTTTTGTCAGTTAAAAATTGGAAATAAAATTAATTAAAATAATACTTACACTATTACATAAAATAAAAAATAATCATCTTATTACAAAGAAATAGGCCCAGTTTCAATAAAATTAGTTCACAAAAATCGTCTGCAATGGGTGAGAAGACTGTTAAAAATGTAACCAATAATTATTTTTTAAAAAAATGAAGCGGTGGGTGGAGTTTTCTGACAACAAAATATTTTTCCTGGCACACCTAATTACCGAATCACTATTGTTTTCCCAATGTTTATAATGGTAAAGTAACTTATGAAAACAAAATTATAACTTTGTATTATAAAAGTAATAAGAAAAAATAAATATTTTTGCTTCAATAAATATATCTCATTTCTGAATTATTAAAGGAGAGGATGTAGAAGAATGATTTGAGGAAATATTTACCTACAATAGCTTATAAGTGTCCAATTGAATTATTGAAGACATTTATTATTAATCTAATTGTAAGAAGGAGAAAAAATAAGAACAGTTTTTTAAATTATTTAATTAATGATGATAATTTAAAGGTTCTAAAAAACGTATGAAAACAACCAAAAAATCATCTATGGCAGTTTATAGTATATATAAAATACCTAATATTAATAACAAATAATACAGCTTAAAAAATCCATTTTGTTAAATAATAATAATTATAAAAAGACAATGTCCCCTGTAAAATTATATCACATTGTTCAATCAAACAAATTTTCACCTCGCTGTGATTTCATTATCACGAGTTATAAAAGTTTAAATTTATCGGACTGTTATATTCAGCTTTTTTTTTAAATTTGTGTGTGTGTGTGTGGGGGGGGGGGGGGGGGTTGGGGGGTGTTAAAAAAATTTAAAAAAGGTCCCAAATAATGTTTAAATTACAGCGTTTGGCGGCCCACGAACAATTAGAATACGAGTTATAAGGTGGTGGGCACCGAAATGACAAGGGACCGAAATGGCTAAGGACCGAAATGGCCAGGGACCGAAATGGCTGGGGACCGAAATGGCCAGGGACCGAAATGTCTCGGGACCGAAATGTCTCGGGACCGAAATGGCCAGGGACCGAAATGTCTCGGGAACGAAATGGCCAGGGACCGAAATGTCTCGATACCGAAATGGCCAGGGACCGAAATGTCTCCGGACCGAAATGGCCAGGGACCGAAATGTCTCGGGACCGAAATGGCCAGGGACCGAAATGTCTCAGGACCGAAATGTCTCGGGACCGAAATGGCCAGGGACCGAAATGTCTCGGGACCGAAACGGCGGGACCGAAGTGTCGGGACCGAAATGTCGTGTACCCTATATCCTTTCATTAAGCTGTAGGTTTCATTGCAATAGAAGCATTATTTAAATTAATATAATTCTACAGATATAATCCAGTTTTGAAAGATTAAGTTATGAATAATACTTCCAAAGATTATACTCCTATAAGTAATTAACTTTTTATATCATTTAAAAAAATATCTTTTTTTTAGCAATTTAAAAAAATTACAGAGAAAACAACATTACAAGTATGCCTTTTTGATCGACGGTCAGGGGGTTTTAAGAGGCTATTTCAGTCACGCGCTAACACCCGTTCGCTAATGTAAATCCAATGGGAAATTTTTTTAAAGATATTTCATTTGCATTTGAATATTTTCAAATTATTTTTTATGCATTGGAAGATGAGGTAGATCTGTACAAAGGCCGTTTTGCACATTTTTTATTTTGTTTACAGGCATTTTTAACTAGGATGCTTTCACTTTCGGAACCGGTTTCGAAAGGGAAAGAATATTCATAAAAAAAGCCTGCAAACAAAGTCAAAAAAGTAAAAAACGGCCTTTGTACAGATCAATCGCAACTACTAATGCAAAAGAAATCATTTAAAAATATTGAAATGCGACCGAGATATCTTTATAAATCTCTTCCATAGGATTAGCATTAGCGAACGGGTCTTTTCGTTTGACTGAAGTAGCCCCTTAAGGGACGTGAATTTAAAACTCGTAATGTAAATCGAAAATGTAAAAAACGGCCTTTGTACAGATCTAACTCAACTATCCAATGCATAAAAAATAATTTAAAAATATTCAAATGCAAATGAGATATCTTCAAAACTTTCTACCATTGGATTAACATTAGCGAACAGGTATTTTCGCGTGGCTGAAGTAGCCCCTTAAGAGGTGAGTTCGAGGCCCTAAGACCAGTGTGTGCCGGCAGAACGAAATTTAAGGAGGCGCAAGATTTTCGAACAAACGTGCTTGTAATCTGCATCGTTGAGCCGCATTTTTAAAATACAAAATATAAATGTGAAAAAATGCAAAATAAGAATTTTTATTTATTTTTTCTGTTAACTCCTCCCATTTCCCCTGCAAGACGATTTTTAAAAATACCAACGTAAAAAGAAATACAGAAATGCGAAAAAAAAAAGGAGAGAAATAATAAAAATCTAAAAGTAAGATTATACGGGCTTTTTAAATTAGAAAATTTAAATAGTTTTTTTCTATCTTTTTTCATTGGGGGACTCTTTCCCCATCCCCACCCTCGCCCGTGATCGCACCTAGTTTAAGGTAATTTTTATACTCGTTAAAAGAAAAACAGAACTAAAAATTGCCTTCCGCTCAAGAGCAGGGAAAAAGGCCTACCTGATGAAAAATCCTTAGTTTCTTTTTCCTTTAGTGTTTAGTTATTGTATGTTATTTGGAAAAATAATATCTATTCTTTTATTTTCCAAAATCGTTAGATAAAAGTAAATTTTGTGTATTAAATTTTAAAATCCAATGAGAATATATGGACCTCACTTGGTCCTCTTTGTTAGGCACGGCAATATTCCCCTTCTTCAACCACTGCTATATAATTCATTCAGTATCTTTTTGCACTTTCACCCCCTTTCTTCTCGTCCACTAAAGGTAAAGAATGCACACAGATTTGTGCAAGGTCAAAGTTTTTTCTGCTGTTTTGAAAAAAAAAGAAAAATTAGAATTAAAATTTCCGTTCTGAATGAAACATACAGACGCATATTAAATTCACCTAAAAAAAGATACATCGGTCAAAGTATTTTTCTCAGATTCAGTAGATTTCTAATAATACTCCTCAACAAATTTTAATGAACTTTTTATTTCTTAATAGCAAAATATAACACCTTTACACAATATAATTTTCGGTTTGCCTATATCCATTGCGTGTGTTTCCACTAGATTTTAAAAGTGCTAAAATATGTAATACTGAACAACTTAGATTTTCTATATTTGAAAGAAAATAAGTTGAAACTGAATCAATAAGAACTAAAAGATCTTGTTAAAACACCATCAAAAACTTTTAAGGAGCATTTAAAAGTTTTTGATGGTGTTTTAAGGTTGTTCTTAACTGCTCTGCTCAACAAGCGCAAAACGTTTTGACACATTTACAAATTCATCTTTTATCGGAAAGGTATAAAATTGGAAAGCCTGGTTCTGGAAGCGATTTAGAATTGAACTGGTTTTTTTTTTTTTTTTTTTTTTTTTTTTTTTTTTTCATTTTTTGATCCATCCATTACCTATTGAGTTATAAGCGAATTTGAGCAAGTGACAAACACGTTTTTCGCCCGCTCTTGAGTGCTTTTTCTTCCTTCGCGCGGATATTCGGTTCAAAACGCCCACTTTGACATTATTTTCTGAAAAATCTATTGCGTTTGCAAAAAAATGAAAAAAACAGCTCAATGACATAGTTTCTGAACAACAACACCAGCTAGTTTCATGCATTTTAGAACAAAAATAAATTAAAATTAATGTCAGAAAGTTGTTCTTTTGGATTTGAGAACACCCTTAACAAGATCTTTTAGTTTCTATATTTCTTTCAACAATTTAAACAAATTTTACTTTCAACTTTTGGACTATATAGGTATTTTATTAGCAATATATAGGATGACATTATGTAACAAAACTTTCTGTTTGTCGATGCACATTGCACGTTTCCGATAGATTTTAGGGCGCTAAAAAGAAATTGTTGTTAAAAAATTTCTAACACCCCCCCCCCCTCTTTTTTTAAAGAAATTTTACAATCAGCTTTTGGACTACATGGGTATTTGTATAAGCAATATAGGATAATATTCCATAACATAACTTTCTGTTTGTCGATGCACATTGCGTGTTTCCGATGATTTAAAATGAACAGTTAAAAATGGAGTCAGACAATAAATCAGAAAATATCGTTAAGGGGACAAGAGCCCTCCAAACTCATTTTTATATAAATTTTTAAATCGCACTCTAAATACTACTGAAGGGCATACTGTATGTATTATGGCATATATTTATCACACAAGAAATTAAAAAAAGAAAAACTTTTTATTTATTTATTTTTATTATTATTATTATTTGAGAAAAATAAGGAATTTTCCTGAATATTTTACGCGTTATGAAGAACTTTTCAAAATTCCCCAAGCGCATTCCACATCAATTAAAATCCCCAATATATTTTTTTTATGCCAGCTTGGTTTGCATATACAAATATAACTAAATGTAATATTGTAAAAGTTAAAGGTTAGTTAAGTGCCGAAATAGGGTGCAAAATTGCTGAAAATGTCATAAAATTTAGAAAATATTTTTTTTTTCTTCTCACCTTTATATTCAAACATAAAATTCGATGTACAGTTTCATTTGTATATGTAAACCAAACTGGCATGAAAAATATTTGGGAATTTAATTGATATGGAATGAGCATGGGGCATTTTGAAAAGTTCTTCATAACGCTTAAAATATTCAGGAAAATTCCTCATTTTTCTCAAAATTTATTTATTTGATTTCTCGTGTGACAAATATATGTCATAATTCATATAGTGTGCCCATGAATAGTATTTAAAGTACAAAAAAAAAAAAAAAAAAAAAAAAAAAATTAATAATAATAAATGAGTTTGAAGGTCCCTTGTCTCCTTTAAAATTTCTTTATCTTTATATGGAAAAAAATGAAACACTAATCGCTATTTCAGTATATTCCTGCAATTATATGTTTTAAGGCTGTTCTCAAATCCAAAAAGGGCAACTTTATGACATACGTTTAAATTTATTTTTGTTCGGAAATGCATGAAACTAGCAGGTGTTGTTGTTCAGAAACTCTGTAATCGAACTGTTTTTTCAGGGTTCTTTTTTTTTTTTTTTTTTTTTTTTTTTTTTCAAACGCAATAGATCTTTCAGAAAATAGTGTCAAAATGGGCGTTTTAAAACGAATTTTCGCGTGAAAGAAGAATAACCATTCAAAAAAGGGTGAAAAGCGTCTTTGTCACGTGATAAAAATCGTTTTTATCTCAATAGGTAATTTATTGATAAAAAAATGGAAAACACAGTTCGATTCCAAATCACTTCCATAGTCAGGTCTTCGAATTTTATATCTTTCCGTTAAAAAATGAATTTGTAAATGTGTCAGAACGTTTTGCGCTTGTTGAGCAGAGCAGTTGAGAACAGTATTAAATTGTTTAAAAAATAAAGACAAAACGTTTATTTTTAAAGAACTCAGAAAACGCTGTACTATTAAGTAGTGATGTCACAGCACAGTATGCATCAGTGGCGTACCCAAGGGGGGGGCTGATGGGGCTACAGCCCCCCCCCCGAAATTTTCGAAAGTGATATAGAAAAGTGCTGATTTTTCGTCTTTCTTTTATGGAAATTTTTTTAATTTTTTTCCCTTATACAGCGGAAAAGCCATTCTCATTAGTCCCATATTATTTCACATTGACAACAAAGAAGAGAAAGGGGGGACTTACGGGGTTATAGCCCCCCCCCTACTCCTCCCGAAATAGTCAAAAAATTAAATGAAAAAGTGTTTTTTCTTACTTTTTAAAGATAAATCTGTAATTTTTTCTTCTGCCATACAGCAAAATAGCCATTCTCGTTAACACCATATTAGTCCAGGTTATATTAGTTAAGGGGCTGATGGAATTTCAGCCTCCTTCTCTCGAAATGGTCGAAAATGAAATGAAAAAATAGTGCTGAATTTTTTCTGTCTGTTTAAGATAAATTTGCATTTTTCCCCTATCGTTCAACAGACTATGCGTTTCCTTCGTTTTAGTTCCTTATTAGTCCATATTGACACCAAAGAAGAGAAAGGGGGTTGATGGGGTTACAGCCCCCCCCCCCCCCCCAACCAGAAATCGCGAAAAATTAAATGAAAAAGTGTTTTTTCTTTACTTTTTAAAGATAAATCTGTAATTTTTTCTTCTGTCAAACAGTAAAATAGCCATTCTCGTTAACACCATATTAGTCCACATTGACATCACAGCATATCCTAAGATGGGGAGGGGGCTGATGGAATTACAACCTCCTCCTCTGGAAATAGTCGAAAATGAAATGAAAAAGTAGAGCTGATTTTTTTCTGTCTATTTGAGATGAATTTGCATTTTCTCCCCTATCATTTAACAGACTAGCCGCTCCCTTCGCTGTAGTTCCATATTAGTGTACAGTGACATCACATTATACCCGAAAAGATAGAAGGGGGTTAATGGAGTTACAGCCCTCTCCCAAAAATTCGAACATGAAATGAAAAAGTTCTGATATTTTCCTTTTTGTTTGATATAAATTTGTATTTTTCCTCTATCATTCAACAGACTAGCCGCTCTCTTCTCTTTAGTTCCATACTACTGCACAGTGATACCACATTATACCCAAAGAGGTGAAAAGGGCTAATGGGGTGTCCCCTTCCTAAATAGTTGAAAATGAAATGAAAAAAAGGCTGTTCTTTTTCTTCTTGTTTGAGATAAATTTGTAATTTTTCTTCTGCTATACAGCGAAATAACACCATATTAGTCCACATTGACATCACAGCATACCCAAAGATGGGGAGGGGGCTGATGGAATTACATCCCCCTCCTCCCGAAATAGTCGAAAATGAAATAAAAAATTATTGCTTTTTTTCTTTCTGTTTGAGATAAATTTGTATCTTTTTTCTCCTATCATTCAACAGACTAGCCACTCTCTTCTCTTTAGTTCCATATTAGTGCACAGTGACACCACATTATACCCAAAGAAGTAGAAAGGGGGTGATGGGTTACAGCCCCTTCCCAAAATAGTCGAAAATGAAATGAAAAAAGGGCTGATATTTTTCTTTTTGTTCGAGATGAATTTGTAATGCACTTGTTTTCTGCAATACAACGAACTACACGTTCTGGCTAGTCTCATATCAACGCACAGTTACACCACAGTATACCCAATGAGGGGAAGGGGCTGATGGGGTTACTTACTCTTCCGAAATAATCAAATATGAAATGAAAAAAAAAATTCCAGTTTTTTTTTCTTTCTTTTGAGATTAATTTTTAATTTTTTTCTGCGACGCAGCTATTCTGGTTAGTCCCATATATTAGTGCACAGTGATGCCCCAGCATACACCAAAGGATTCGATGGGGACGGGGGTTATGACGTTACAGCTGCATTCCACCTCTGAAGAGATCGCAGTGAAATGAAAAAAGGGCTGATATTCCTTCTTTTTCAGATAAATTTGTTTTATTTTCTGGCATGCCACGAATTTGTTTTTCCTGTTAATCCAATATCCTCCTCAGTCCTGCGACCAAATTTACTTGAGACCACAAAATCCATTTTCAAATGACTGAAATCACTGTTTTACTCGATAAATGAAAACATATATACTCAGTTCAAGAGACCTACAAATAAATTCGACAAATCTAAAAGTAGTTTAATTTAAGGATTTTTTAAATTTTTCCCATAGTCGGCGGGCGCCAAGATTGTCAATGCGGGAGTATGTTAATGCACAGTAACACCACAGCTAATCTCAAGTCGATTTCGTCTAAATCGGAAATCCGGTGCGGAAGAGTTGACTGTAAAAGTAGCTTATTAACTTTCATTTTTCAGTCGCATCTTCATGCCACACCGAAATATGGGGGTGCGGAGGATTGAAGAGACTAAACCTCTTTTACCTGCCAAAACGGTCAGATTAAATGGTAAAAAAAGTTTACTTCTTACTTTTTAGATCAATTCAATTATATATATATTTGTCATGCATCGCACTTGTCTTTCTTGTTAGTCCCATATTAGTGCATAATGACACCTTAGCTAATCCCTTCAGAATTTTGGCTAAGTCGGAAGTCAGGCACACTATATATGTGCGGAAGAGCTGACTGTGAATGATATTCATTAACTTTTGTTTTTAACACTCGATTACTTCCTCGTATCTGTAAGATACACAGTGACTTCTTGTTTGACTCCAAGGACATCTTTGGAGTTCGGTAATGTCCCCTCCCCCCACTTATCTTCCTATTCAATCTTAACTTTGCAGCCAGTATTTTTCATCTGGAACGGTTTAAAGTCCTTATTACTTGTGCAATGCACAAATAATAAACAAAGTCTTTATTTTATGACTAATATTATTATTATATTTGTATGAAAATATTTTGTGTATACAAAAAATATTTTGTGTTTGTTACAATATTAATTTATTGTTAAACAAGAACCGTATCCAGAATTTAGTTTCGGGGATTGGAAGAACAATTTTATAGATTTTAAGTTATAATGACTTTCTTTTAAATGAAAGTATATAAAAAAAAACAGTAACACTTTTCAACAGATTTCGACGTGGGACGGTCTCAGGATCGGACCCGTGCCCTCCCCCTTCCCCCCAGATTTGAGTCTGAGTTAAAAAAAAAAAATCTGAAATTCTCAGCAAATTTTCTGAAAGGTTACAGGAGAGGGGGAAAGGAGAGGTAATCCCTTCCTGCTGCTAATTATTTTTGTTGTAGTTTGGGTTAACTCTGTTTATATTCAGGTCAATTTCAGTCTGAGTGGGTTTGGGTTAACCAGATTTCTAAAAAGTTCAGCAAAATATTTCAGTTTAAAAACTATACATATAATAATAAACACAGATATTTGTATGTGTTTTTAACGCGATCCTTTGATGAAATACAGGTTTTTATCACGACGCTTTGACGAAATTTGCATTTTCCCCGAACTTGATAAAATTAGCTTGTTTCCGCGACACTTTGACGAAATTCGCGTTTTTTTTTTTCGTGATCCTTTGTCAAAATTTGCGTTTTTTTCCGCGAGTTTTTGATGAAATTCGAGTTTTTTTCGTGAACTTTTGCCGAAATTCGCGTTTTTTACGAAACCCTTCGTCGAAATTTGCGTTTTTTCGCGGCTTTTTTGACGAAATTCGCTTTTTTCTCGTCTTTTTGATGAATTTCGCGGCTCTTTGACGAAATTCGCGTTTTTTTTTAAGGAAATGGTAGTGTTTTTTTGTTTTTTCGCTGCTGTTTGATTAAATTCGCTTCTTTCCGCAGTCTTTTGCCGAAAGTCACGTTTCTCTGTGGCCCTTCTTTGTGACCATGCTTTTTTTTTTGCGATCTTTTAACGAAATTTGCGTTTTTTCCGCTTCCCTTTGACGGAATGAATATTTTTTTTAGCAATCCTTTGCCAAAATTTGCGTTTTTTCTGCAGCCCTTTGAGGAAATTTGCGTTTTTTCTGCGGCCCTTTGAGGAAATTTGCGTTTTTTCTGAGGTCATTTGCCGAAATTCACGTTTTTTTACGCAATCCTTCGTCGAAATTCACGTTTTTTCGCGGCCTTTTGATGAAATTCGCTTTTTTTCTGCGGCCTTTAGAAGAAATTTGCGTTTTTTCCAGCTCCTTTGTCGAAAGTTGCTTTTTTCCGCGGGGTTTTGACGAAATTAGTGGTTTTTCCGCAGCCTTTTGATGAAATTCACGTTTTCCTGTGGCCCTTCTTTGTGACCCTGCTTTTTCTTTTTTTTTTTGCGATCCTTTAACGAAATTCGCGTTGTTTCAGCTTCCCTTTGACGAAATGCGTTTTTTTTAGCGATCCTTTGTCGAAATTCGTGTTTTTTAATGCAATCCTTCGTCGAAATTTGCGTTTTTTCCGCGGCTCTTTGACGAAATTTGCGGGGTTTTTTTCGTCTTTTTGATGAAATTTGCGTTTTTCTGCGGCCTTTTGACGAAATTCACGTTTTTCTGTGTCCCTTTGACGAAATTCGTGTTTTTCAGCTTCCCTTTGACGGAATGCGTGTTTTTTTAGCGATGCTTTGTCGAAATTTGTAGTTTTCTTTGGGCCTTTGACGAAATTCGCGTTTTTTCTGTGGTCATTTGACAAAATTCGCGTTTTTGCGCAATACTTCCTCGAAATTTGCGTTTTTTCGCGGCTTTTTGTCGAAATTCGCGTTTTTTCTCGTCTTTTTGATGAAATTTACGTTTTTCTGTGGCCTTTTGACGAAATTCACGTTTTCCAGTGTCCCAATGACGAAATTCGCGTTTTTTGCGATCCTTTACGAAATTAGCTTCTTTTTCGCAGCCCTTTGATGGAATGCGTGTCTTTAGCGATCTTTTTTCGAAATTCGCGTTTTTTCCGCGACCTTTTGATGAAATTCGCGTTTTTTATGCGGCCTTCTGACGAAATTCGGGTTTTTTCTGTGCTCATTTTGACGAAATTAGCGTTTCCTCTAGAATAATTTGACGAAATTCACGTTTTCTCCGCTATCATTTGACGAAATTTGACTTTTTTTTCGCGATCCTTTGACAAACTTCGCATTTTATCTGCGGCCGTATGACATAATTCCGGTTTTTTCCTTGATCCTTTAAAGAAATTGGAGATTTTTTTGAAAACAATTGACGAAATTGATTTTTTTTTGTGAACGATTGACGAAATTGATTTTTTTCGGCGACCATTTGTCAAAAATCGCGATAATTTTTTAAGTCCAAATTTTCGGACTGATGACCGAATTTTTCAAATTTTCGGAACAAAGTCACCCTTGCACCCCCCCCCCCCCCCCCCCTCTGGCTACGGCCTTATTGAGAAAAATGATTTCTGTTTATAACACAATGCAACGTGTTTCGTAAGATTTAGAACATTATGAAAATTTAAGTCAGCCCCCCCCCCGAAATAAAATCCTGGGTACGCCACTGGTATGCATTCAAATACACGGAGATGGCAAGCTGGTCAAATTTATAAAATCTGTCGAAAAGTTTTCAAAATATAAAAACGCCACTGTTGCAGCTAAAATGCCAAAGTCAATCTCATCCATCTCCGATACTAGCATCCCCGCTGCGCACGCACGTGCGAAGGGGGACCGTCCTTTCAAAAAGGGGGGCTCCAGCTAATTGTAGCTAATGGAATCATCGTCTTCAGAAATGACGCCTTCAGGCGTAAAAATCATTGTTAGAGCTCGAACTTTTTTTTTTAACCCCGTGCTTCATTTTGGATTCTATTTTTCCCCTATCTCCATCACATTTTTCGGATGGATGGCTTTGTTTGATGAGCGAGTGGAATTGTTTTATACACAGCACGGCTATCGTGACAGGTGAGCTGGATGATGTTTTGTTACTGGTACGTGCTCTGCTACTCGAAGAAGAATAAAATTCAAACGGCGTTGTCCGTTCAGTCCGATATGGGTTAAAGTTAGTCTATTTTCCACAAATTTAGCTCCATGGGCATCGACAAAATGAAACCCAGGGAGAGCAAGATTTTGGAACAAATGTGCTTGTTAGTTCGCAATATTGGATTTTTTTCTTTTTTTTAATCTTTTTTTCTTTTTTACTGGAGAATATAAATATGAAATAAACTAAATTAAGAATTATTTTGCCAACCCCCCTCCCATGCAAGGCAATTTTTAAAGCATATCAACAAGAAAAAAAAAAAAAAAAAAAAAAAGATTTAAAAATAAAAAAGTATTACCAAATATTCCCCAAATATGTTCCAATGTTCTACCAGCATTTTCGTAAGAGAAGAACTGAAACAATAATTCCTTTTTTCAGCCGGGAGAGGGGATTCTGCCGCCTTGAATCACCCGTTTAAGATCAATTTTAACACGTGAACACGAAAACAAAAACATAATTGAAATTGGAGGATTCAGAGGAGCAGACCCCCTCAGACAAAAAATTCTTAGTTCATCTAAATTATTTTAAGTCAATTGTAAAAAATTAAATTTTGCTGCTTACTTATTTATTTATTTTTAAATCATCTGAGAAAAGATAATTTAGTTAACTAAATTTCAAAGCCTAGGGAAGGAGAATGCTTGCCCCCTCCTCTCTTAATGGTGCCTTTGATTCCTAATTTGTTTTCGCCTTGGCACGTTTTATAAACATTTTTCATATATAAAAAAAAAAAAAAAAAAAAAAAAAAAAAAAAAAAACTAGGATCTTTTAAAACTGTTTAAACACTTTTCAAGATAGTTCAAGAATAAATTTTATTTCCAACTGAGCGAAAATATCCAGGCCAGAAGTCGAAACTAGGACTTCTGGATTAACATGGCAACGCTGTATCCATTGACATTGAGATATCCTGGACAACTCAAGCAATATATTAGTATAAGGTTCTTAGTTAGAAGGTTCTATTGTCTGTGACTCAGACCATAGCGCCAACAGACATTTGAATGAATTATATCGGCCTGAGCCCAGAATATCTCAATTGATACAATGTTATGACATATTAAACCACAGGTTCTAGGTTCCATTCCTGACCTCGCGTTTTGTTTCCCATTTGGACAAATCCCTTTGTAAGATTTCATCAATATAATTCAGCTAAAAACAATTTAACCCTTAAATGAGCGATTTATTATTTTGTTTCGAAAACATTATATGTATGATTCCCTGAAAGGTTTATTACACAGAAAAAATAATAAAAAAAAATCAAATACATTTTTCATATAATACGTCAATCTTTTCTCCTGTTGCACATCTGCAATACAAGTAAAAACTACTGTCGTGTCGGGTTTTACGCTAAAATATTGTAAATTAGTAAATATTTGAATAAGTATGTCTCCAAATACCTTATTTTATATAATTATTTATTTTATGAAATTTAACTCCCATGATAGGGTCATAATTCCCCCCATGATAGGGTCATGGGGGGAATTCCCCTTTAATTCCCATGATAGAATATTTTCTAGAAATTACGTTGTTGAGAGAATCTGACTTTACACCAGAAAGTTTCAATGGTTAATTTCGCTTTATTTAAATGCGGAATGTCTATTATTAATTAAACCATATATTGCTATTTTAATTTTCTGGTGTGAATTAGGAATATACGATTTAAAAAAATCTGTTAAATTCAAAACACTGTTGTTTGCATAGATGTAAAGATGCGCACTAAAGGGTTAATAGTCCAAAAGCGTTCATAAGCGCCGATAATTTAATATATATATTAAGCAGCATCTGGAACTCCATCTCTTTACTTTTTATAAACTTGAGATATCGAATTTCAAATATCGAGAAATTTTTTAATTTGATATCAGTCAGTTAATCGCAGATAATCAAAGCTTGTCATCAGAACTTACATTAGTAAAAAAAAAGAAAGAAAAATCTGGTTTTGAGGTGAAATTATTCTGACGTAATAAATTAGAATCCTGTTAGAGAATATTTTAAATTTCACACATCTAACCCTCTATAAATTCTAAAATACAGAATTTTTAAAACCAATAATTTTTTGTACTTTCTCACTGTTATAGACAGCGAGTCAGTTTGTGAAATACTTTATCATAAACTTTGTAATCAAAATCAGTAGATTACATATATGGTATACAGTCGGCTCTCATTAATTCGAAATCGGATAAGTCGAATCTTCGCTTAATTCGAACTAATCATGAAGTCCTGAAATTTTCAATGACAGAATAACGTTAAAAATTTTCATTTATTCGAACTCGATTTCTCTTGACTTCGTTTAATTCAAACTAACGAAAATTCCATTTTTTTATTTTTCCTTTCTTTTTCACGGAATTTGGATCCTTGAAATAACTTTCTTTCTTTCATTTTTGTTAGAATTGTTCTGAAGTATACATATAATCCCATGCATTTGATATCCGCTTTCTTAGCGCCCCGTCTGTTCATCAATGACACCTCCACCCCTTTTTCCATTATGCTTCTTCCTAATCCCTTCTCTAGCATTTAACCCAGTGACATTCCCAGAAATCCACATGGTAAACATCTTTTAAAGATAGGGAAAACCTCTTTTCAAAAGTCAAAAATGAATAGGACTAAGCAAACAACAATTGATAAATTTTGTCATAGTGATGATAAATAGTGTAAATAATTTCTTAAATGTTCATCTCATTTCAGGCAAGAAAATTATAGTACAATTGATAAAAAATTTAAAATGCAGCTGGTTTATACTGTACGAGGGTGGTTCAATAATTATTGTCCCGAGTGTGTATAAAACATTTGTACTGCGATTGTTGATGTGGAATATTGAAGTCCATTGTCTTAGATGCCTATATGCTCAATTCCAGAGCCCTAGCTGCTATATTAACGAATATTTTTCGTTTTAGGTGTGAGAGGTGGAACCTAGCTTGAAAGGGCGGGGATGGGGGAAAAGCTGGTATGGAGCCAGACATGAAACAGTTCTGCGATAGTTTTGTGACAGTGGATGAACGTCACTACATCACTATGATCCAGAGTCCAAACGACAGTAGCCACGTCTCATTTACTGTTACCCCCCCCCCCCCCTTTCAAGCTAGGTGCGACTTCTCATACCAAAAAGGAAAAAAAAATGTTAATATAGCAGCTACAGTTCCGAAATCGGTAATATAAGCATCTAAGACACCAGGCTTCAATATTCCACATCACCCATCGCAGTACAAATATTTTATACACACTCGGGACAATAATTATTGAACCACCCTCGTATTACTATTTTTTATGTTTTATTTATATTCTTTTAATATTAATAATAAATTTATGTATTTATATCGTTTAATTTATATTAAATCATATTCTAACGATAGCAGTCAAAATAAATAAATAAAAAATATTATACATTAATTCCTTTGTAATAGTACCCCTTTAAATATGTTTTTCTCTCATACTTTTCATAATTCGAACTCTGGATAATTCGAACATTTCTTGTGGTCCCGACGAGTTCGAATTAACGAGAGCCGACTGTACTTGGAATTTGATATACAAAAATACTTTTGAATGCTACCGAAGGGAAAAGTCAAAAATCCAACAAATGTTTGGTTTTTATATGTTTTAAAATTTCACAGAAAAATATTTTTCGCACTGTTATTCGTTTCCTTTCGAAAAGGTTCTAAATACTTCGACCATTGTTTTAAGGAAAAGCGATATAAAAGTTTCGTTTTTTTCATCGGCAACACCCCACTTCAGGGGGCTGGTCACTCAGCTTCCGATTTCCCCTCACTAATGTAAAGTCTATGGGCATTTCATGCATTCGTATATTTAAAATATCTCCTCGGGAAATTCATATTTTTATATTTTTTGTATTACACTTCCTAAAAGATGTCTCTTTTTTTTCTTAGTTCTCAAAACATTTCTAAAGTATTAGGCTTAATTTTATAGGAAGTGTTAAAATCTGACTCACAGTTCGCCCGCTTTTAACACACAAAATATTAAATTCAGCTTAGATTTTAGAAATATTTTGAAAATTAAGAAAAAAAGAGACATCCTTTAAGAAGAGTGCACAGAAAAAGGATGTTAAATATATGAATTTCCCGAGAAGATATTTTAAATATATGAATGCATCAAAAGTCCATAGACTTAACATTACAGAGGAGAATTCCGAAGCTGAGTGACCAGCCCCCTTAAAATTAAAGATCGTCCAAAAATTCGGTTTCGTTTTCATCCCAAAATCTGAATTTCCCAGGAAATTCGTTTTCTCCGAAAATGATGCTGAAAATTCTTCCGAACCGAAAGTATCTGTATTCCAAAAATGTCATTTCTTCCTTCGGAAATGTTCAACAATACTCATTAATTTGAACTGTATCGGCTCAAATGAGACACTCTTTATTTATTTGCTTCTATATATGAACTTCACTGTTTATAGTTATCAGTCATGACTGACACAAGACGCGAGTGCAAATTATAAAGCAAGCAATGCCTATAGGACTAAACTTTGAAGATGTTTGTCACGTGCTCATTAAAAGTTTCAGACTTAACAGTAATAGAAATTTTTTAGTTTGACACCGCAGAAGTGTTTCGAATACTCTTTGAGAAAGTTCTAGTATAACAGAGGATCATTTACAGAAATCATTATAAAAGATAAATCGAGGTATGTATACCTAAAACATTTTTTAATTGTATGAAATGCGAATAATTGAAAATCATTCTGCGTTGTTAATGAATTAATTAAATTTTATTTTATATGAAAATAAAAAGTTTTTGTCAGAGGCACAGAGAGCCAATTTGGGTCCCAGAGATAGAATTTTCACACACCGGCGCCGTTTCAAAACTTTATTAGGGAGGTCGGGTGTTATTTATGTTTTGTTTTTGTTTGAAACTTATACACACACATACATATATATGTGGTGACAGAAAATGGACTCTGTACCGCAAAGCTAGGCAGATTCTTTAGTGAGGCTCTGTGGAAGATAAACATCATCTACCGAACAATAAGAAAAGTGCTGAGCCTACAAGTTAAAATCGTGAGAATTAAAGAAGCAGTCGAGATCCAGACTTAGTCAGACTGACTAAGGGATGCGGCAAAATCTCCGGCCAGATACACGAGCTGCGCTTTAGTAATGTTTTATAGGCAGGCGGCCTAGTGTAAGTGAAATTTCTCATCGATGTTTTATGGAAACGAGAAAAGTCAACAGACGGTTGGCTATGATGTTTATAATTACCCTCAAACTGTAAATACCTGTTCTGTTCTATATATGTTCAAGAATATTAAATTTTGTTAAGATTTCGTCAAAAATCTGCCTGGACTTATTATTACTATCCACTAGTCACCGACCAAATATATTCTATACATAATATGTGTTTGTTTGTTTGCTAGAAATGTGCTTCTATATACACGCATAAATTTAATGTCTCACATCTCGCTAGAACGTGTTGTATTTAAGCCCGAAATGTAGACAAGACTAAGTGTTCTCAGTAGATATCAAAATCAAAATTGCGTACAGTACTTCTGAAATACATAAGTAACTTGAAATTCATTACACTGAATAGGGTTTTGCATCTAAACGAAGGAAAATATTCAAAAATCAAACGGATGTTTATTGAATTACTTAAAATTTCAAAGTGGACTCAGTGCTATTATTCGCTTTCTTACAAGTCAGCGTTGTCAACCGCTCCTCTTGTAAACCTTGAAGATAATTGAGAGGCTAGGCTGGAATTTTACTGATATAAGTAGAATATATAATATTTCGTGGTATCTTGAATTTCATGCATTTATTATCTCCTATAAGTTCCGAGACACAGAATTTAAGAAAAATCGTTGATTTTAGCACTCATTTCCCGACGAAGTTACAATTGACTCTGTTGTGAATCACATGATAACAGTGATTTTGAGCTGAAACTTTATTAGTGCAATAAGAATATTGATTTAGATTAATTTTTAACACAATTATTCAGTTGGTAAATAAATCATGAGTTGTACATTTCCAGGTGGGTGAAAAAAGTCCGGGCCAAGGATTCGAACCAGGGATGCCTTGGCTGAAGCTGTCAATGCTCTACCAACTGAGCCATCACGGACGAATCTTGAGGACTACTGCAGTTTCAAAATTAACCTTTGATTTATTCTGTTGAGCTGATCAGATATTAGACAAGATGCTGTGATCGTTAAAGTTTAGTTGGGTGAATTAGTCCTCCACACTCTCAAAAAAACTTTCTTCAATTCATGGAAATTCTGCTGGCAGCAGCGCTGCTAGCATATTTCTAAGAATTAACGAATATTCGTGTTCTTTTTCGTTTTCTTTTTTCTCCGTTACAGGAGGTAAAATATCCGTTAATTGGAGAAAGCAATAGTGGCTGGTGTTGGATTCGAACCAGCCATCTCAGCGTTTCGAGACGAGCACATTAGCACTGAGCTATTTGTTGCACAGCAGCGAAACGCTTTGAAGTAAATTTGTTTGGTTCAGAGGGATATGGCTTGATTAATTTCTTTAAAATACTTTTAATTTTGAAGTTCTTTTCGGGAAGATTTCGTCTTTAATGAGATTGTGGTCAGAGTTTTTATACTTTAGTGTTAATATAGCATAAAAATATGAAATGTAAGTAGTTTTACGTAGATTGCTAGAGATAAAATACGAATATTATATTTTTATTCGATAAGTTTTTTTTTTTTTTTTTGAGTAAAATCGATTTTTTTCCATTTAATTTTCTTAATTAAAATATCTTTTAAATGTGATCATTTAAAGTATATTTTAACTGCGAATATTTATTTATAAACAACTTTATAAATTAATCTTTAACTTTATTCAACTTATTCAAACTTCAGAAATAAATTGTGAGTACTTTTGAATAAATGAGAAAAGTAATTGTTGTTTATTTTGAAATTCGAATTTTTTTTTGTCTTTTTTAATTAAATCAGAAATTTTAATCTATAGAATTTTTGTTTTTTTTCATTATTAAAACAAATTCAGATTTATTATTATGGCTGTTCTTAACTGCTCTGCTCAACAAGCGTTTTGACACATTTATTCATTTTTTAACGAACGATATAAAATTGGAAGGCCTGACAATGGAAGCAATTTGGAATCGAACTGTGTTTTCCATTTTTTGATCAATCAATTCCCTATTGAGTTATATGCGATTTTGAACACGTGACAAGACGTTTTTCTTCCTTCGCTGACTGGTTTTTCTGTTTTCTTCGGAACTTCGGTTTAAAACGTCAACTTTGACACTATTTTCTGAAAAATCTATTGCGTTTGCAAAAAAATGGAAAAAACAGCTCAATTGCATAGTTTCTGAACAACAACACCTGCTTGTTTCATCCATTTCTGATCAAAAATAAATTTCAACTTATGTCATAAAGTTGCTCTTTTGAATTTGAGAACAGGCTTAATAGACCCAATGCACACACATGCGCGCTAGGAATGGACGAAATTTCTCCCTCTTTTTTAGATGTTCGGGGAGAATTCACGGATAAAACATGTTTTCTAAGAGTACGGAAATTATTTGTTAAAAAATGAGGAATAATTTAGTGTATATTGACGAGTTTTGTTTGACAGTGCAGGTTCGTACAGGATGGCTCAGTTGGTAGAGCATTGGCGGCTTCAGTCAAGGCATCTTTGGCTCGAATCCTAGCCCATACTTTTTTTCACCCACTTGGAAATTTACAAGTGTTAAAAATATTGTTGTTATACAGCATCGCAAATTTAACATATGTGAAACATCCAGTAAAAAGAATTTATCTATCCCGGCAAAGCTATAAATTTTAAATTCTAATTGCCATTTCTTACATATAATTAATTATAAAGTATCAATCCAAATAATTTTATCGCGCTCTATTTTTTTTTTTCTTGACTTTAAAACAGTTCTCAAATCCAATCAATCTACTTTCCGACACATTTCTGAATTCATTTTTGTTCGGAAACGCATGGAATTGGCAGCTGTTCCTTACTCAGAAAATACGTAATCGAATGACGTTTCCATTTTTCGGTAAAGGTGACAGATCTTTCAGAAAATACTGTCAAAGTGGGCGTTTTGAACCGAATTTCCGGACGCGATAGCGCAGGAAAAGTTAAAAATCGGTCTTCACCTGATAAAAATTGCTTATAAATCGATAAGTAATTTATTTATCAAAAAGAGAAAGTCGAAATTTGATTCCAAGTCACGTTATTTTCAGACCTGCCAATTTTATACCTTTACGCTTGAAAACCTTTCAGAAAACGTATCAAAAAGTTTGTTGAGCAGGGAATTTGAGAACCACCTTAAGGCTGTTCCCAAATCCAAAGGAGTTACTTTCTGAAATCATACTTTCCGAATTCATTTTGTTCGGAAACACATAGAATTGGCAGATGTTGTTATTCAGAAACTATATAATCGAAAGACGTTTTCCTTTTCTTGGTAAAAGCAATAGATCTTGCCGCAAATATTGTCAAAACGGGCGTTTTGATCCGAATTTCCGCATAGATATCGGAGAAAACCCGGTTGTCACGTGAATATACAATTGCTTATAACTCTCGATAAGTAATTTATTTACTAGTAAATCTGCAGATCAGGAGCCTCAACGTCATCTTTGCAAGTCATTGTTTTTTAACACTCTTTGTGTAATATTCAACTTCCTACAATCGTTTTTTAAAGTTTTCAAATTAAATATTTATAAGCGTACAAGATACTTCGTAAAGTTTCAGAAATTAAAAGTGTTAAACAAGTGGTTATACATTGATGTTCTGAAATTCTGATGAGCTACTTATTCTGGTAGCTTTTTAAATCAAAAATTGCATTTCTTCAGGGGACAGAGCCCCCCTGAACCACCCGTAGTCTATTTAATTTTAATTCGTAATTTTTTATTGATTGTGCGGATGGTTATATTATATCTTAGATTTTTTTTTACACTGTGATTTATAAGGATAAGCATAAGTTTTTTTTTACAAATTAATAAAATTTAAATTTAAAATAAAATATTCATGTTAACCGTACGCAGACAATAAATCTTGAAGTGACGCCAAAAATGTAACCCTAAAATCCGCTACATTCGGCACAACACAACGACGTGCTTAAAAAAAAATAAATAAAAGAAAATTAATCCCTATTTTAATGCATTAAAATAAGAATATATACTAGAGAACAGGAATTCTGCTTTTTCAGAATTTAGTGTCGCCCCGGCATTTCCATTACTTCATTTTCTTCTGGTGGACTGGTGGCTTCTATTATTATGAAACAGCCATTATAAATGAAGCGTTAAAAAAAATTATGGCCATTTTTTTCCCATTCTGACCAGAAAATCAGAGTTTTAACTTTTTACGGCAGATCTTTCATCTTCACCTAACGCTTCATTTATAATGGCTGTTTCATAATAATAGAAGCAACCAGTCCATCAGAAGAAAATAACTCGGATAATCGGGACTCTACTGCAAAACATATTTCAGACTTAAAGCACACGCTTTTATGTTATGTAAAATGACGTCATTTGCATTAATATAGATACTTAAAATTAAATATAGTTTATAATAGCTCCCTGTTTTATCATAAATCCTTCATTTTTATTTTTCTCAAAGTAGCACGTATTTTAATTAATTTTTTTTCAATTTAATTTTTTTAATTAATTTCTTTTTCATTTTATGAGAAAATGGCAACAAAAAAGATATAATTGCTATTTTTCAGCAATTTTTTCTTTACTTTCTACAGAAATGGCGTACTTGAGTTGCCAAAATGAAACAAATGTCGTTAAAAACTACAAAAAAATTAATATTTCAAAAACAAATAGAGATGCAGCTTTCAAACAAATTGCATTAAAAAGTACTTTTTTTTTCCCAATACGATGGTATAAAAATTAAAAATGTGCGATGTTTAAAAATTTTTAAAAATGCTATAGAGTATTTAATTGTACAATGATACATATACTTTGTTTATTGCTAGCGTCTGTAAGCTAACGTTATTTTTTGGACACAAAATAAGCTGGGAGAAAGAAATAGCATACCGTACCGGGGCTAAAAAAAAACAAAACAGAATAATATTTTTAGTAATACAGTTTTTAATTCATAATACATTAAAATGCTACCTTAGAATGCTTATTGCTTAATTATAAGCAGATCATTTTCATTTTACAGAAAAAAATGCACGGATGAAGCCAAAGAATTCGGTCCCTGTTCCACATGCTTGTTTTGTTTGGGTCGAATGAGAGCATTTAAATCTGAGCGATAACGCACATCGTATTGCAAACTGTTTTTACGGAATACTGCATCTCCATCTATCTCTTTCCTCCGTGAATAATAGTTAATTTTATTTTACCCAAGATCTTTTTATTCCAGCATCTTTGTTTTCGATAAATGACGTCTAATTCACCCGCTATGCGTACTTACTCAAAACTTTTCATTTTGTTATATTAAGAAATACTCGAGAGTTTTCTTTTTATTTCCAATATGCCGTTATATTAATTTTTCTATTCTTAATTTTATTTTTCATTTTCCTGTTACACGACAAAACATTTCAATTGAAAATTGTTTAAAAGAAAATATTATTCCGTGTTTGATTTTCTTGGCAACAATTAAAGAACTATTGGTAAATGTTATGGAAAAATGTTACGTTATTCTCTATGAAAATAATGAACTTTTGTATTTTTAAGCAAAATATTTGAATAAAATAAATAAAATAAATGAAATATTGCCTATTTTTATTTCTGGGCTAAAATCCATCTATATGCAAAGATACAAATGCATTAATTCATCCGTTTTGACGTTGGCTTTACTCAAACATTATACACGCAACTATACTAATATTATTAGGACCAAATACGTTGCTAGGCAACAGATGAAAGAAAAGGCAAAAAATGAAATATGCATTATGTCAAATTGATAAAACAAAATCCTTTATATTATTGGAAAACATGCATAAAATTAACCCCAAAATTATAAACCTAATTAAAAAAATCTCGCAAATATATTGACAAAATTTCAAACTAATTGGAATAATTTAATAATCTTATTTAAAAATTTCAGCATCAGAAATTTACCATTTAAATCCATTTTTCATATGAGCCATTTCTTTCAACAAATGAAAATCTGAAAATCGTCTGACTTGCAATAGAAAAGCATTATAGAGAAAAATAAAATGTTCCATATTTCCCGAACGAATGAACCAAATTTAACCAAAAACTGTACAGCTAAGTTCGGGTACCTCATCAACATGTCCAGTGAATTTCAAGCCGATCGGATGCTTTTTGCGGCAGTTATCGCGGAACAGACAGACAGACTAACAGACAGACTAACAGAAACTAAAACTTTTCGTGTCTCCACAGTAAGCCTTCACTGACGTTTCGGCAACTAGTAAATCTGCAGATCAAGAGCTTCAACGTCATCTCTGCAACTCATTGTTTTTATCAAACTTTGCGTAATATTAATCTTTCTACAAAAACAAAATTTAAACTATTTAAATTACACAAACATTTATAAAAGGAAAAAAAATATTTCGATGGTTTCAGACATTAAAAGCGTTAAATTAAACACGTTGTTATGTAAGGATATTCTGAAATTCTCACGAGCTACTTATTCTAGTAATTTTTATATAATAAAGCAAATTTCTTCAGGGGGGCTCTGCCCCCCTGAACCCCCCGTTGTGTAATTTATTTTGCATTTGTAATTTTCTACTGATTGAGTTAATGATTACCCTATATCTTAGATTTCTTTTTACACTGCGATTTATAAGGATAAGCAATAATTCGGTCAAGCATTTTACGTTATCCTAATATCCATACAGCAGTATTTACTTGCCTGCTAACCACAAATACCTGTATCTAATGGATAAAGAACTTTTGGAAATGTAAACTGAAACATCTAATTTAGAAATCTAATACCTTTATAAATTTTGTTTATAAAAAAATAATTTTGATTACCATTCTGCAATATTTATATCTAAGATCTAATCTAAATATCAAAAAATGTACTCGATAGCATTAACTTACTAAAATCACCCTAAAGTAGGGGGGCTTCTAAACCTCACAGTTAATAATTCATCATCGTTAAATAGATAAACATGATTTTTCGCCTTTAAGTATTTTTTGTGATTTTCTTTTAATAGTATCTACATTTAATTTAAAATCGTGATGTTACAAATACCGTTGAAATTTGACGCAAACCTATGTTCAGGTCAAATTACGAAAGGTTAACTAACATTTCATTTCCCTTAGCCGGACTTTCTGTTTCCTTTTTCGTAATAAGGATTATTTTAATAATTTAATTTATTTTACACTCTACAAGCTGTTACACGGACGTTGTTCACGTAGCATTAAAATAGAGATAAATGCATTAAGTAAAACATTTCACTCCCCACCAGACATACCAATCTCAAGCTTTTTGCACATTACTATTATCTTAGAGAAAATGTTCTTTTAAATCGGGCAAATGTTTCAATTAAATAAAGTAACATTTTCTGTATTAAAATACTGGTATCCAGAACGCCGGAGGCTTGGCAGCTCTGCTCCTCTTAATAAAAACATATATGATTAACCAACACTTTATCACATTTTATAGGAGACAATACGGAATTTCTTATTTGTATGGCCTTACATATACCTCAGTCATAAAAATGTAAAATTTTGTGCCAATTAATGCACGCAATTGCGCAAATGAAATCGCAAAGAATGAGAAAAGGAAGGCCAAGTAAAATCGTGTAAATCGAGGAATCTTTCTTCGTAGTGCTGGGAAAATACTGCTACAAAAACTATTTTAGGTGGTATTTGGTGTGAAATGTTTATATGTATTCATTCCTGTCCTATATATCCTTTTTTTATTTTTTATTTGCTTATTCCATTTTTCTTTTGCACGTGAAAATCTTACAAATTAAAATTAACTCTTTGGGAGAAATTGTTATTCATTTTTTTTTGGCAACAATAAAGTTTATAAAATTTAACAGAATAATGTCAGTTTATTCTGTATGAAAATAACGAACTTTTTCATTTATAATCAAATAGTTGAATAAATAAATGAAAATATTATTCTATATAGTATATAAATAATATTTTCATTTCTGCGTTTAAATAAATCTATATGCAAATATCTATACAAAGGCATTCATTAATTCATTTGTGGTGGGTCGCTCGTATAATATAATCACTCACTTAAAAACACTTTACTACCTTTATTCGTAGAACATTGATAAACGTCGATTCTGACACTCTTCGTATTCGAACACACAAAAACGCAATGTAAACATTTTCGTCTGCGCTGCTATGACAACGGCTCTGGCCAGCTGCCATTCCGAACGAAGAATTTTCTCCCTTGCCTCCCTGCGGCTGCCACAGAGTATCCCCCCAGTGACGTAGGGTACCGAAGGAACGATATACCAGTGTATACTATTTTTTTTTTTTTTTTTTTTTTTTTTTTGACTATCTGTGTCAGAATCCACGCTTGTGGAGAAAAATTACAAGGATATTTACATGAAATAAAATTGCAATATATAACAAAATATAGGCATAATGTGTAGTATGCAAAATGAACAATTTATCAACAATTTCAGTAAGTAATATAAGATGCCAGTTTTTTAGGAAAATGGACATGTCTGCCCGAACGTGTGACAGTTTTTGTTTGGTCAGGGTTACTGTCCGCTTTAAGAGAGAGTTTTAATTTAGAGTTCTCTGGAACAGTTTTCGTGGACAAGTCTGAAGTAGAAATCAAATGAGCTGGCTTCACTCGATCTATTGATACCGTAGACTTACGACCTTTAAGCTCGATTGTTATAGTTTTCCCAGTTCTACTTAGGACTTTGTGAGGACCAGTATATGGTTGACACAATGGAGGTTGTACATGATCCACTCTTAGAAAGATGTGTGAACAAGATGTCAAGGAAGGGTGTATATAGAACTTCTCTTGGCAGTGAGATGATGTAGCAACTGGACTTAACTGCCGCATGGTGTTTCGTAGTTGCGTGACGAAGTTATCGTTGAAAGGTCGGATCTTGTATTCATCCAGCATATCACAGGGCAATCTCAACGTAGTGCCGTAGACAAGCTCAGCGCAAGAAGCTTGTATATCTTCCTTCACTGCTGTGCGAATGCCTAGTAAAACTATCGGTAATATTTCAGTCCACCTACTGGTTTCGTGAGCTTTGATGGATGACTTTAAATGTCGATGAAATCTTTCGATAATGCCATTCGATATCGGATGATATGCCGTTGTGCGGATCTTCTGTGTTCCCATCATTTTCGTAAATTCATCAAATATTGCTGATCGCATTTGTGGGCCTTGATCCGTGGTTATGAGCGAAGGGCAACCAAATCTTGATATCCAATGCTTTAATATGGCACTACAAATTGTTTTAGCTTGTGTATCAGATATAGGTACGGCTTCTGGCCATCTGCTAAATCGGTCAATCATCGTTAAAAGATAGCTGAAACCGTCAGATGGAGGCAAGGGACCTACGATATCTATATGTATTTGGGAAAAACGTGCATCAGGAAGAGAGAACGTGCCAAGAGGTGCTTTGGTGTGCCTCTGTATTTTTGATCTTTGACACTTCTCACAGCCACGAACCCAGTTTTTGATGTCTCGTTTCATATTTGGCCATACGTATCTGGAACAAATTAGTTTTGTGGTAGCTGCTATGCCTGGATGGGCTAGGTTGTGCAAATGTTCATATATCAGCCGACGAAAGAAACTAGGAACTAAGGGTCGAGGCGTACCTGTTGAAGTATCACATAGTAGGCTACAATCAGAAATGAGGCAAGGTTTCAATTCCAATTTGAGCAATGTACTATTATGCAGGTTCTGTAGCTCTGAATCATTTTCCTGAGCTTTTGCGAATTCCTCAAAATTTAAGATTGGAGATTTTGAAATAGAATCAATTTCAATTCTTGAGAGGCAATCTGCAACAATGTTTTCGGAACCTGGTACATGTCTAATGTCAGTGGAATATTGGGAAATGTAATCTAAATGGCGTGATTGCCGCGGCGAACATTTATGGGGATTTTGCTTAAATGCATAAATTAGCGGTTTTTGATCAGTATAAATTTGAAAAATTCTCCCCTCTAGCATGTGCCGAAATTTTTTTATTGCCGAATAAATAGAAAATAATTCCCGGTCATATGTTGACCAATTCCGCTGACTGTTGTTTAATTTCATGGAGAAAAATGCTAAAGGTTCATAACGTTCCTGATAAAACTGCATAAGGGTGCCGCCGATCGCGACATCTGAGGCGTCAACCCATATACTCAACTGAGCGCCTGGAATAGGGTGCCGTAAAAGAGCAGCCTGAGATATTGCATTTTTGGCAGCTACGAAAGCTTTTTCAGCATCTTCGTTCCAATTAAGGGGTTCTGTTTTAGGAACACGGGAACGAGATTTCTTTTTGTTTGTATGGCCTTCTAACAATTTCACTAAAGGCGCAAGTATGTGTTCAGCTTGATATATGAAAGACCTATAAAAATTAAACATACCCAAAAATCTTCGAAGTTGAGATAAGGTTGTGGGCTGCGGAAAATCGATTATGCATTTAACTTTATCTGGAAGTGGTTGAATACCATGTTCAGATATTCGAAATCCTAAGAAATCAATGGTAGGCTTACCAAATGTGCACTTGGATACATTTATGCACAAACCATATTCTGCTAATTTGGAAAATAGTGCTTTTAAATGATGATAATGCTCCTCGGCATTTTTAGAGGCTATGAGTATATCATCAACGAAAGCATAGACGCCTGGTAAATCACGTATTACCTCATCTATGAATCTCTGAAATGTTGCAGACGCATTGCATAAGCCAAATTGCATGCGTGTGCTTTCGAACAATCCAAAAGGTGTGCATATCGCTGTTTTGGGAATATCATCAGGATTGATTGGTATTTGATGATATGCTTTGATGAGGTCAAGTCGACTAAAAATTTTAGTGTCACGTAAATTAGCAGTAAAATCAGCTATACATGGTATCGGGTATCTGTCTTTTTTGGTTTGCGCATTCAAGGCACGATAATCACCTACAGGTCTCCATTCCAAAGTTCCCTTTTTTGGAACCATGTGCAAAGGTGATGCATAGTTGCTACGTGAAGGTCTTAAATGTCCGAGTTGTATCATATTTTGAAATTCTGTTTTAGCAATTTTCAGGCGATCCGGAGCCAACCTGCGGGGTTTTGCCACAACTGGAGGTCCTTTTGTTGAAATAAAATGCATTGTGTTGTGTTTGACAGGCTGATTGGGATCTGGTAATTTTGTAATAGATGGGAATTGTTTAAGAAGTTCATTATATATATTATCAATATTGATTGTTTTTACTGAATGAATTAATGCACATTTCATGTGACCTGTTGTTTCAAATTTTGTTTTTAAATCTCTTAGACATTTGTGGCGGAGATCTGGAACCATTTCGAAATTATGGAGAAAATCTGCTCCCAAAATTGGTGTACTAACATTTGCCACTAGAAAAGTCCAATTAAATTTTCGTCTTAACTTAAAATCTAGAGAAAGGGTTTGTTGACCATAAACATTTATAGGGGAAGAATTAGCAGCCAAAAGCGTTTGTACGGGTGGATTCCGTTTTTGTACATTGTTGGCAGGAAGGATTGACACGTCCGAACCGGTGTCGACCAGAAAAGAAACATTTGTAGTCCGGTCTCTAATGAACAGGCGACGTGACTGTTGAGGCAAAGAATAAGTCGCCTCTACTCTTTGCTGGTTTCGTTTCCCGCCCAAGAACACGGCTTTATGCATTTTTCTTCCCTACATTTTTTTCCAAATCGTCTATGATACCAACAGATACTTGAATCCCGATTATCACTATTACTTCGCCCTCGAGGTTTACTCCAGTTTCTGCGGTATGGGGACCGACCACGTGAAACAGCAAGCTGATCGATGCGCTTATTTAATTTTTCGATTTCTTTCAATAATTTACCCTCTATCGCCTGTTCATTCGAGCAGGACACGGCAATTGCAGAAGCTGGGGAAGGGGTAACTTCTGAAATACGATCTGAAATTTCCGCTGCTTTATCAAGGGTTAATTCAGAAACAGCCGCTAAAATTGTCTGAACAGAATTTGGTAATCGTTGCAAAAACAATTCTAACATTAAATTGTCTGGAACATTTAGGGATTCCGCGCGACGTTTCATACTACGTAATAAATCTGAAGGTTTCCGATTTCCTAGTTCTTCTCCAGACAAGAGCTGTCGTATCTCTTGCTGGGATGATTCACCTGAGCGCGCAATTAATTCCTTTTTTAAGACACCATAAGGGTCAGTATCATCTGGTTGCATTAAAATATCACGAATGATTGATGCAACAACGGGTGGAAGATGCGAAACTATATAATTATATTTTGTAACAGATTCTGATATTGCTTTGGGGGTAGCTAAAGCAAATGTGCTTTCGCACATCACAAACCATAGCGCAGGATCTGATCTGTTATATAATGGAATTTGAACAGCATCGACACTAGACATGATTTATGGTAATAAATATATAAAATAGTACAATCAAACCAAAATAAATTCGCGAGTTAAATTTTTCTAATAAAATAACAGAAAAAATATCAGGAAAATGACTCAGAAGAACTTATCTGCTTTCCATCGAGCCGCTGTAGAACGATGTATTCTTTGAAAGATGAAGATGATCGGATAACATTCCAACTCATCTAGGAAGGCTGATGCTCTATATAAGAACAGTCCATGGTCACCATTGTGGTGGGTCGCTCGTATAATATAATCACTCACTTAAAAACACTTTACTACCTTTATTCGTAGAACATTGATAAACGTCGATTCTGACACTCTTCGTATTCGAACACACAAAAACGCAATGTAAACATTTTCGTCTGCGCTGCTATGACAACGGCTCTGGCCAGCTGCCATTCCGAACGAAGAATTTTCTCCCTTGCCTTTCTGCGGCTGCCACAATTCCTTTTGCTTTGATTTGACTTCAAAAAACCATACATACTTTCACATTTATGATATTTTTAGATGAGATGCTGTTGCTACGCAACGGTTAAAAGAAAAAATGAAATATAAGTAAATTCATAAAATAAAATGTTTTATATTATTCGAACACATGTATAAAATTCTATCATAAGTTATACACCTAATTTAAAAGCTCTGACAAATGTTTTGACAAAATTGCAAACTAATAAGAATAATTTAATACTCTTATTTAAAAATTTCAGCATCCAAAATTTACCATTTAAATCTATTATTCATATGAGCGATTTCTTTCAACAAATGAAAATTTGAAAATCGTCTGACTTCCCATAGAAAAGCATTATATCACAAAATAGAATGTTCTGTATATTCCGAACGAATGAGCCAAATTTAACCCAAAACTATACAGCTAAATCCGGGGAGCTCATCAACATGTCCAGTGAATTTCAAGCCGATCGGATGCTTTTTGCGGCAGTTATCGCGGAACAGACAGACAGACTAACAGACAGACAGACTAACGGAAACCAAAACTTTTCGTGTCTCCACAGTAAGCCTTCACTGACGTTTCGGCAATTAGAAAATTGAAAAACTCATTTCGATCCTCGAAATCCCTTGAATAACGCAGGCAATAGCAATAATAGTATTCCAATAATAAACAATAATAATAAACAATAAATTTCCTGCTACACGTTAAAAATTTCTGTAAAAACACAGAAAAAAAAGGAGACTCTGTAAATTTACACTAGTTTTCGGTTAAATGCATTCGATTGCGACTCTCGGTCATCCTTTTACAGACATTTTTGTTTCTTATATCAAATTCCCTTAGGGATTTCCTTGTCTTTATTTAAAGATATTTTTACCTTTGTTATAGTCTGTAATTCAAAATACACACTTTTAAAATTCTTTTGCAATTTTATTAGAAATATTAAAGAAGAAAATTTGATTTAAAAATTATTTTATTAAAAAATCGAGAAAGCGAAAATTCGTTTCTGCGGGGTTAGCGGGGATTTTCATAGACAATCACTTTGCAGTTGTTTCATTCCCCATGTGCAAGCTTTGGGAATATTAAAAGTAAATTAAAAGTAGTATTTTCCCGCTGAATCATAAAAAACATCCTTTGCATATGCATTTGTAACAGCTCGTATAACACATTCAGTAAGGTGTTCGTCTCCAATCCAGGTAACTCGGGATCCAATCCCGGGTCGGCTGGGAATATTATATATATATATATATATATATATTAAATGGCCGTTCAAATTCACTCGAAAAATTCACAAAATAAATTTAGAGTGTCTTGGGTATTTTTCTCGATGTAAATTTACAGAATAATTTCTCCGTTATTATAACAGAATATCTGTTTTCCTAATCTGTGTAATATCTATATAATAAAAGGCAGTGTAACGCATCCGGGGCGAATCCATCAATCTTACCAGTCTCCGAGGAAGAGACTCAAGAGTGAAAGGTTCCATTCTCCCATTGGTTGACAAGAAACAAGAATCCCGCTATTATTTCTCAAGGTTACAAGTTCTGATAATTGAGCAGTGGTAGACACTTCTTCCTAACAAATCAGAAGGCACATCGCACTTCACCACCAAAATAAATCGCCGAGATTATTTCAACTATTAAGTTGCAATCATGTTAAATTTTCTTTGCGACATGTAAGGAATTTCTATTTATTTCTCATATAAAGTGATTCACGGAAAATATATCCTTTTAAAAATATCCTTTTTTTTCCCCTGCAAAAAATTGAAAAAACTAAATTTCTTTTAAAAAAGTAATCAATTTAAATATTTTAGACTTATTATTTTATAACTTATTTTTAAATTACACATTACTTATATTTTCCTTTTCTATATACAGGTATATAAACATCTCATCTTTTAAAAGTATATTTATACGAAAAGTAAAATTAATAATTTTTGATTTATAGCTTTGCATCAGGAGGACAGAAGCTTTGGGGATTAAACGGTTGGGATTCAATCCGAGATACTTATTTATTAATCAATATACATATAAAAAAAAAAAAAAAAATTTGGAGGGGGGGGGGGGGGTAAACGATAAAATAAAATTTCAAAGTGTTATTAAAAAAAATAGTATTATTTCAATAGTTGCAGCAGACTGTTTTAATTACGCACTTTTATTGCATATTTATTAAATTTTTGTTTTATTAAGAAATCTTTTGTTATAGTATATTAGCCAAAAAACCTGGTTTACCCAGAAATATTGTAAATGCTAATTGTGTGTTTATTAGAACATAAACCAGCCGAACTTTGCTCATCTAAACGCTTCCATATTGTCATTTATTTTTTTATCAGTTTTTCAAATTTTAAGTGAAAAACACAATTTTTACCCACCGTCCTACGACGGTCGTTTACATTAGTTTTATATAAGACTTTAGGTAATACATTACCAGTAGATTCTCTGCAATTTCACAGAAATATTTTCAACAATCTAATTTTATGACTTTACTTTTAAAAATGAGTCAGAAAATGTGTCTGAAAGTTTCGCGTTGTTGAACAGGGTATTTGAAAACCGCCTTAAGGCTGTTCTCAAATCCAAAAGGGCAACTTTATGACATAAGTTTTAATTTATTTTTCTTCGGAAATGCATGAATCTAGCAGGTGTTGTTGTTCAGAAACTATGTACTAATGAAACTGTACTTTCCGCGGAGGTTTTTTTTTTAATTCAAACGTAATAATTTTTCAGAAAATAGTGTCAAAGTGGGCGTTTTGAACCGAATTTCCGCGCGAAAGAAAAATAATCACTCAAGGAAGGGTGAAAAACGTCTTTATCACGTGATCAGAATCACTTATAACTCAATAGGTAATTTATTGATTAAAAAAAAAAAAAAAAAAAAAAATGGAAAACACAGTTTAATTCGAAATCGCTTCTATAGTCAGACCTTCCGATTTTATATCTTTCGTTAAAAAATAATTTGTAAATGTGGCAAAACGTTTTGCGCTTGTTGAGCAAAGCAGTTGAGAACAGCCTTAATTTTAACTGAAAGGTATAAAATTGGGAGGCCTGACTATGGAAGCGATTTGGAATCGAACTGTGTTTTCCATTTTTTTATAAATAAATTACGTATTGAGTTATATGCGATTTTGATCACATGACAAGACGTTTTTCTCCCTTCGCTGACTGGTTTTTCTGCTTTCATCTGGAAATTTGGTTTAAAACGCTCACTTTGACACTATTTTCTGAAAGATTTATTGCGTTTGCAAAAAAACGGAAAAAAAATCAGTTTGATTACATTAGTCTCTGAACAACAACATCTGATAGTTTCATGCATTTTCGAACAAAAATAAATAAAAACCAATCCTACTCAGACGTAATAACCTTGCAAACTATAAAGCTCATGAAATTATTGTATAGTTACACTTAAGGCTGTTCTTAACTGCTCTGCTCAACAAGAGCAAAACGTTTTGACACATTTACAAATTCATTTGTTAACGGAAAGGTATAAAGTTGGAAAACCTGGCCATGGAAGCGATTTGGAATTGAACTGTGTTTTCCATTTTTTGATCAATAAATTACCTATTGAGTAATAAGCGTTTTTGATCACTTGACGAACACGTTTTTCGCCTGCTCTTGAGTGATTATTCTCCATTCGCGCGGAAACTCGGTTCAAAACGTCCACTTTGACACTCTTTTCTGAAAGATCTATTGCGTTTGGAAAAAAAAAAAAAATCTAAAAAACAACTCGATGACATAGTTTCTGAACAACAACACTAGCTAGTTTCATGCATTTCCGTACAAAAATAAATTAAAACTTATGTCATAAAGTTGCCCTTTTGGATTTAAGAACAAGCCTTATAGAAATATCGAATTCGAAGATAAATATTTTTCTGCATCTACATCGTTTTTTGTTAAACGAAGGCAGCCATTATACTCCAACTGAATTGAGGTTATTTCGTTACCTTATTGCGCAGTAGTCGGTAGCTGCTGTGCAGTTCATAACATTCACCTCTAGTAGACCAGATAATAATAATAATAATAATAATAAAAAGAAATCTATAAAATCGTCATTAATCTCTTCTGTATGAATAAAAAGGATTTATATAAATAAGCCCCTGCGAAGGCATCCTTTTGCAGAAGGCGTGATAGAGCCGGAAAGGATCCCTTTATCCGCAAAAGAGACACCAGTGTGAAAGAAGCTCTTGGGGGGGCTCCTTTGATCAGCAGGGGTGGTTGTCGTCCCTGTCATCAATCGTTATAGAAAAGGGAGTGCAGATGCGCCTTTTAAAAGGCTGTAAATTTAGCGGAGTGTACGGTTTCCAAAAGGCGGGAGGGTCATCTTCACGCCCTGCACTCCCTAGGGAGCTCTTTAGCGCACTCCCTGATGACTTCGTCGAGAGAAGAGTTTATAAAAAGAGGAATAAAAAATATCGATGGAGATTTTTAAAAATGGTTTTAGGTGATATATATTGGATGAAAAAAATGTAGAGAGCTTTTTCGATATCAACATCATTTTATAATAATTTTAATGAAAGTCTAAAATTAAATTAACCTTCCAGCACTCGCGTCGAGACTTTTTTGTCCGGGCAACTTAAAATGTGAGGTTTAAAAAAGGTAGTAAAACAACAACAAAAAAAAAGGCGCTCACATTTTGTAAAAAGATTCAAATCTCGTTAATTTGAATATAAAATTTGCTCAATAAACCCACTCTTTGTATTTTTATTTTGGTGATCCGGTGCGACGAGTGTTGGAAGGATAAACAAGCGAGAAATTACTTGAGATGACACTAACAACTTTAAACGGCCCCGCAGTTTGACAACTTCAAGTATAACAGACTCAGGGAATCATTCTCTTACAAGGAAGATCTCCATCAGTGTATATCCAAAAAAAAAAAAGTGAAAAATTTTAAGTAATTATCTTCTCATATGGGTATACTTGTTATATATCTCTTCTTCTTTTTTTTTCTTTTTAAGAATCTCGATTACAAGGTCGTAAAAAAATATAATGAAAGTTTCGTTATTTGGCAATTTATAGCTGATTGGAGACAGAGTGAAATATAAAAAAACTGCTGCCTTGTGGTCGTTGACATTCTATTCCACGTCTTGGGTAAAATGTACCCAAGAGATGTTTCTACTCTATAACCGCAGAACCACTTTAAATAAGTTTAACAGTATAAGTTTTTAGACACAAGTACATTTTTAAAACTCATTTCGACAAAAATATGATTTTTTTGTTTTATTGAATTTTAGCAGTCTTATACAATTTCGAACAAAATTTAAGATGTTTCAAAAAATTTTAAACACAAAATTACATTTAAAACATGTGTAAAATTAATACGAGTGAACGCTTTTGAATCGAATTTCCGAACGCGACAAAATGTAATTCATTTATAGAAAAAGGAAAAAAACTGTTAAATTACAAATCACTTCACTAATCATGCCTGCAAGTATTATGTTTATACGTTTTAAAATCGGAACATAAATGTGTCAGAGAGTTCTGCTTATTTGAGCGAGAAAAAATATATTTTTGAGAATCTCCCTTTAAAAAAACGAGGTTTGACTAGAATTCCGAAAAACAGAATTTATCATAAAAAAAAGTTTGCTAAATGAGAAAAAGATTCGTTAACTTGAAAGTATTTTTCTTGCAAAATATCCCTATGTTCAAGCTTCCGAAAATATCTCGTTATTTAAAAAAAAAAAAAAAAAAAGCTAAATGGAAGTTCGCTAAACAGAAACGTCACTGGATTATAACTAATAATAAAAACTTAGAAAATATAAATAATATGGTTCACTTTCATCTGCCGCTGCCCAAATATCCTTTCTGTATCATATTTCACATTTTTTTTTTTTTTTTTTTTTTTAGCTCGCACGTGGAATGCTGTCATCCATCTTTGGCCATTTCTCTTTTTCTATGATTCAGTCAAAAAATATAAATTCGGATCTATGAATAAAGTAAACTGACCCCTGGACACTATTGTACTTTTTGGTCTCAGCGGGTGACTGTGAAATGGGAGAAAGGAGCCCTCTCCATTTTTTCCTTCTTCACCCTTTTTTTCATATTTATGTGTACAAAGAGCTTCTTTTTGCGCAGCTGCTGTTTATATTCTGGGTAGGAGTGGGTGTTTGTTTACGCGCCTTTTCACGTTTTAAATGGTGCTTGTCCAAAATCATTGACTTTGAGTACTTGAATAAACACATTGGGTTGAAGCAACATACTGAGAAAGGATTATTAGTTTTAGTCCTTAGAAAAACGTTTAGTCGTAAATGGAGCAAAGACTTAATTTTTGAATTTCCATTTTTTTTGCATTTCCGTCATTTACTATAAAGTAGGGGTATGCAGGGCCGGAATTTCCAGATCCGGCCCGAACGAAAGCTATCTTTGCCCGATCCGGCCCGTGCTAAAATTAGTATAAACAAGCCCATTTCAACAAGTGCAAAAATGAATGAAAATAGACCCAACTCAATTTCCCCAGAAAATACCGATTTTTCTTCACATACAATTAAGATTTTTTCCTATGCATATTTATGGGAAATTTTCACATTATACAGTACTATATGTTTTATATTAGTATTATACGAGGTGTGGCTATTTAATAATGAAACTAATGCTTCTACAGAAAGACTGCGCATGTGCTAATTCGTATGACCAATGGTTGTGTAGAGCAAAACCTCTTGTATCGATTACCCTGTCTAAATTGACTGTATTTAAATTAATCTGGCAGTGACATTCATTTGTTCTGGACCTGTTTTAGTATTTTGCCGGAAAAATGTTGAGTGTTTTAAAGGAGCAGCGAATTAATGTGAAATTTCTTTTTAAACTTGAAAAATCCGCTACCGGCTGTGCTCAACTGCCTTAAGGCTCCTGTCCCTGCCGGCGAAAGCACTCACGAGCTAATGCTAATCCTATGGGGAGGGATTTTTCTAATATCTCGATTGCATTTCAACATTTTTAAATATTTTTTTTTTTTTTTTTTTGCATTGGATAGCCGAGATCCGTCTCTACATATTTTTTACTTTTTCGATTATGGTCGCAGATATTTTTTAAAATGACACTATCATTTTCGGAACCGGTTTTGAAAGTGAAAGTAACTTTTAAAAAGTATCTGCGACCCAAATCGAAAAAGTAAAAATGGTACGATGTAGAGACGGACCTCGACTATCCAATGCAAAAACATTTAAAAATGTCGAAATGCAATCGAGATATTAAGAAAATCCCTCCCCATAGGATTAGCATTAGCTCATGAGTGTCTTCGTCGGCAGGGACAGGAGCCTTAAGGCTGTTCTGATAATGTACTGCCTTAATGTAATGTAATGTATGTAATGTAACTGTCTTAAGATAATGTAAGCCTGATCCTGGTCCGGACCGAGCCTAAAATAATGAAGCCCTGGTTCAGACTTGGATGCAACTGCTGCTCTACGCTGGGCATGTTATATTTCTGTACTGATGTCAATCTAGCATCGGTTCGTGCAGCATATTTATATTCATCCTCATCTCAGACACGTCCATTGAAAATTGTTCACATTTTATTGGCTTAGTTTGATCGATCCTTTTAAATTCTATATCGGGCCGAATTTCTTTTATCGTCTCGGTCCGGCCCCTTAAAAAAGTGTCTTTAATCCGTCGGCCCGGCCCGTTGGAAATTTCCCCTTCATTTTGCATATACAGTAGAAGACCTTTATAACGCAAACCTAAAAACGCAAGGTTGTGCGTTATATAGAATTTTGCGTTATATGGATCACATCATTAAATTCACCTTGTAAACATAGCCAAATATGTCTGAAACACATCAAAATACATTAGAATATCTTTATACTGCAATCCTTGTTACCAAGAGTTATCCAAATTATAAATTTTTACATAATATAGGTCAGACATTATTAAATTTACTTTATAAACATGATCCAAATATAACTGACACAACCATCCCTTATATTAGACATTTTCAGAAATGTTTATTGTATAATAGCATTTTTTCACTAAAAAGGTCTTAAATTAGAAGATAAAGTTGAACTAATGTATCAAATTTAGTCCTCTAGAGAGTAGCAATATTTTACAATGCGAAAGTGCAGGTGCTTTTTAACTGCAAAAATCATTGTTTACATCTGAAAAGTTGTGCGTTATATGGAGAATTGTGTTATATAGAATTGCGTTATAAAGATCCTCTACTGTATCATCATAAAATTGTAAAATAGAAATGTAGTGCAACACACAGCTTCGACCAGCATCACACGTAGAGAAATGACAGATTCCAATGAACAAGCATTAGGGATCGCCTCATTAGTTTTTTTTTTTTTTTTTTACAAAATAATAATAATAATATTTTTTATTATTAGTGTGCTTTGTATCTATGTTTATGCATAATTTTCAAACAGATGTTTTACCAATTTCCTGATTATTTTATTGCTGAAAAGAGTTCGTTTCCTATAAATTTTATTGGATTCCTAAAAACTGAATGTTTGCTTATTTGAATTAATTGACAAATAATATGGCTGTTTGGCCTTTTATTTATTTATTTATCTTTAATAAAAGGGAGTTTACGGAATCTTGATTGAATTTCAAAGACTATGCGTGAGGTGGGGGAAATTAACAGATGTCGAACAGTTTTTTATTAATTTCTCGAGAATTGGACATTCTTTTTAATCTTTTGGAAGTTATTATTTTACAACAAACTATTTGATAGCTATTATTTGTTTTGTTTGGTTTGTGGTTATTGTATTTTGCAGGCATGAAAGTGAGAAAAATTTCCCCCAATTTATCTATAATAATAATGACAAATTCTGATAATTTAGACATATTTTAACATATATTTATGTAATAAAATTAAATATAATTTTACATATGATTGTTATTTTCTTTTCGTAAATTATAAAGTATTAAAAACAAATTTAAACTAACAATACATGTATGAGTTCGTTGAATCAAAAAAAGAAAAGAAAGAAATACAATTTGCTAAAGGAGTAATAAATGAATTTATGTGAAATACAGTGATTATTTTTTCAAAATAAATATTATTCTGGGTGCTTTGTCTGATTAAGATCCTTCTCCTTCTTTCTTTGATTTGATGTCTCTTTTACACAACAGTTCAGAAAGAAACTCCAAGAATTTGAGTAGACAAAATGTCTGGTTATTAAATTTTCCAGACACCCCACCTGCTGTATATGCTTCCAATATTTTCTTTGCATTTTTGTATCAATTCAGAGAATGGCCAAAATTGCTTTAAAAAAAGGCGGCATTCCTCCTTTAGAAGGAACTCTTTCATGCCTGATTTTTAATGAAGAAGTTTTGTCTAGAATACCTTCACTAACTGGGAGGATATTTCCAATTTTCGATGAATTTGCCCCGTGTTTTCCCTAGCCTCTACTCTACACTACTCGTCGTCCGATCCGATTTACATGTGAAGAGCCCACTCGACTGACAATACCCATTTCATCTCTCTTTTCAACATATGGCGCAAACTGCTCGTTTCTGCGCAGATATCAAAAGCGATACCCGCTCTCCAAACTCCAGTTCCCCATTTTAGCACTCTTTTATATGGAGCGTAATAATTAGGCAGCTTCTGTTCCGTCCTCTTTTGCTTTGAGCATCCGCTCCTGTTTTACAAATTTGCATTTATAAGCCTGAGACCTTATTAGTCGTAGATATTAGTTTTGATAAATTATCAGTTCATATTTCAATTGCCTTGCTTATACATATATAATTTTGAAAATAATTTTTCTAGAAAATTTCACACACCTATAATTTTAGTAATTTGAAATTTTAATTGCTGTATTTTTATTCAACTTGTCTTAGAGCCGTAAAACCAACAGAGTTTAAAAGTGTCCAAGCCTGGACTCGAACCAGGGTCATTGACATTATGCGCTAATGCTCTACCACTGACCTACTTGGAGGATAACAGGCCTAGAACTTCTTACTCTTTACGTCTCTAAGTCAAGTTGAATAAAAATTCAGCAACTAAAATTTCAAATTACTGAAATTATAGACGTGTGAAATTTTCTCGAAAAATTTTCAAAATTAAATATACAGTAAACTTTGTCTAAGGCGGAATCGATCGGGAACGAAGAAATTTTCCGTAGTAGACAATATTCCGCCTTAGACAAATTTTACTGCATGTCTATGGATTCGCAGGGACATGAAAATCTTTCCGAGTTAGATTTCCGTCTTACACAGGGTTTACTGTATGTATATTCAATGTCATCTATACTGGATTCTCTTTTGTTTCGTGGTTGCCCCCAGAGTTGGTGGCTCATGAAAAATATTCCATCGCGTGTGCTACGGTTGCAGCCTCGTCAACAGATATAGAGTGAAAACTGTTAAGCCTGATATCGTCAGGTAGCTCAGAGCATTGGAAGGCTAATGACCCTGGTTCGAGTCGGGGCTTGGACTCCGTTGTTTTCAAGCCTCTCAGCCAAGTTGAATAAAAATTCAGCAGTTAAAATTTCAAATGCCTTGCTTACTTTCCTGTTGAAAGTACGGGATGATTCATACATGGGTGCAAGAAGTCCATCCAAGTCAACACTGAAAACTTTTGTATGTATTAGAAATAACCAAATGAAAATAGGCTAGAAGATTTTTATGCCTTGCATTATGGTTAAACATTGACCTCTTATGATACCAGAAAGTTATTAAAAGTTCTTGATAGTAAAATTACTATTATTTACATATATGCGGCATTCTCACAATCTTTTGACTTTCGGGTTATAAAAAATCTGGTGAAATTAAAATTGCTAAAATAACATTTTAATCTGATAGACGAATGCCTTAATGATTCAAAATAAAGAAAAAATGGTCAGCAGCGAAATTTTTTTTATTTAACTGAGGTTTAAGTTAAACTTGCGAGTTTAATTTTCCTTACCATTTTAGCACTATAACTTTCTATTTTCTTCTAAATTTTTACTTATACTGAATTTGCATAGTACCCACAGGACATTCAAATAAGAAATAATAACAATGTAGTATTTTTAGTACAAAATTTTGGTATAGCATTGTCTTAAAGAAGGGACGGACGAAAAAAAAAAAAGGATGGTAAGGATTGGACAATAAGGAAAATTACCACTATTTTTAGGTAAATCGTGCTATGATTAAGTGATAGCCACAATGTTCATTGATTTTCAGAAACAGTTATTTACATTGGATTAAATTAAAAAAAAAAAAAAAAAAAAAAAAAAAAAAAAAAAATAGATTAATTTACTTCGAAAAGTGCAGGAATAAACCTTGGGAACGGTAAGACTATACCAATAAAGCCACGATGATTGAAATTGATATTTAAATGCTGATTTAAATTCTGCAGTAAATTTCCTGTCAAAAAATTTTAGACTATTTCTCTAGCATACTTCTGCATGAGAAAAAACTTGAAAAAAATTCTGTGGCTGCATCTGAAGTGATTTTCTGTATAAGTTTATCAAGAGGGATGGTAAGGAATAACCCAGGGACGGAGTTCAAAATATAACATCAACCGTAAAAATGTGCGCAGGTTAATTTTTTGCTACATATTTATAGAAAACAATTGTTCCAGTTTCGGAAAAAAATTACACCGAAATACTTTTATTGAAGCAATTTTATACAGACAGCTCCAAACTTAAAAAATCAGCATCATAACAACAACACCAGCTAGTTTCATGCATTTTCGAACAAAAATAAACTTATGTCAGGAAGTTGCCCTTTTTGATTTGAGAACAGCCTTAAAAGGGTGTTAAAGAAGGGACAGTAAGGTAAAAAAAGGAGAAGGTATAGGAAAAAAGGGACGGTAAGGGGGGGGGGGAGGGATGGTAAGGATGGGACGGTAATGAAAATTACCACCTATTTTTAGGCAAATCATGTTAAGACTAAGTGATAGCCCCAATGTTCATTGATTCTTAGAAACAGTTATTTACATTGGATTAAATTTTAAAAATAATTTAATTTACCCCCGAAAAGTGCACCTTGAGGACGTTAAGACTACCAATAAAGTCACGATGCTTGAAACTAATATTTAAATGCTGATTTAAATTCTGCAGTAAATTTCTTGTCAAAGAATTTTAGACATTCTTTCTCTAACATACTTCTGCATGAGGAAAAACTTGAAAAACTGTGGCTGCATCTGAAGGGATTTTCTGTGTAATTTTAGAAGGTTGACGGTAAGGAATCTAAAATCCAGGGACACAGCTTAAAAAAATAATATCAACCGTAAAAATGTGTGCAGGTTAATTTTTTGCTACATATTTATATAAAACAATAGTCCTAGTTTCGGAAAAAAATTATATCGAATTACTTTTATTGAAACAATTTTATACAAAGAGCTTCAAACTTAAAAAATCAGCATGATAGGGACACGGGAAGGTATAGGAGTTTCCTGGATATTTGGACCCCCAACATCGTCCAAAACTTATTTATCTCGTTAATATTGTTATGCAATCATGCAATGAGATGTTCCCCAGTATATGAAAAAAAAAAAAAAAAAAAAAAAAAAAAAAAAAAACACACACACACACAAGAATATGTACTAAAATAAAAATTATTATTCATGGACTTAAAAGTCAAAAGATTGTGAGAATGCCCCATATAAAAGAAGAGTTACTATCAGTCCAAAATCTCTCCAAGATTGAAATCAGTTCTGAGACAAAGTCTTGCATCCATGGATTCAAAATGATTGATTACAAATTGCAGTAACGTCATTGTAAACAGCAACAGAAATAAAAAGTCTGAAAATTTGTGCAGAAGGACATTCTAAGTCTTGTCTCTTGTGTGCGCAGTACATCGATTCTCCTTCGTCACACGGACAACATAACAAACTGTATATAGTTCATTTCGTGCCAGATATTCTGAAGCAGGTTCGTAGTCAGACTCGGAATCACTGATGCCCCATTAAGGCTGTTCTCAAATCCAAGAGGCAACTTTTTAACACAAGTTTTAATTTATTTGTGGTCTGAAATGCATGAAACTAACAGGTGTTGTTCAGAAACTATGTCATCGAGCTGTTTACGTTTTTTTTTTTTTTTTTTTTTGCAAACGCAATAGATCTTTCAGAAATAGTGTCAAAGTGGGCGTTTTGAACCGAATTTCTCGCGAAAGTAGAATGAGCACTCAGGAACGGGCGAAAAACGTGCTTGTCACGTGACCGAATTTGCTTATAACTCAATAGGTAATTTATTGATCCAAAAAGGGAAAACATAGTTCGATTCCAAATCGCTTCCATGGTCACGCTTTCCAATTTTATATATCTTTCCGTTAAAAAATGAATTTGTAAATGTGTCAAAACGTTTTGCGCTTGTTGAACACAGCAGTTGAGTTGAGAGCAAAACAGTTCGATTACATAGTTTCCGAACAACAATACCTGCTAATTTCATGCATTTCCGAACAAAAATAAATTAAAACTTATGTCATAAAGTTGCCTTATTGGATTTGAGAAAAGCCTTAATATAGAAAACCTGTGAAAACAGAACCTGTCTATAACGGTATCTTTTAATGATACAGCCGAAAAGAATACCGTACAAATCTACCTGCTAATATGGAAACCTGTCTAAGACGAAATACTTTATTTAGTCCCAGGCGATTCTGCTTTCATAAGTTTTATTGTATACTAGTACATTGTTTATTAAAACCTATGAAAATTGAACTAGTTTATAACGGAATCCTGTCTTAAACGTAAAAATTTCATAATCCCTACGGAAGGAATACCACCCAACTAATATAACTGTTCAATCAGAAAACCTCTGTAAAGCGTGACTTGTCTCGGTTCTTAGCGATTCCGCTTTTACTAAGTGTAATGAAATCTACTAAGACTAAATTTCGAGGGACCGAAGAAGAAATTCCGTTTTAGCCTGGTTTTCGTAACAGCAGGTATAATTGTACGGCATTTCTTCGTATTGACTATGATTTTTTTTAAGTTTAAGAGAGAATTCCGTTACAGACAGGTTCCCTTTTTTATGGCCCAATTTAGAAGCCGTTGTCCCGCTTTTTATGATAAGTGACCTGGCAGCACTCCCAGAAATTTGTAAACGTGGTAGCGAACCACACTGCATATAGTCTTGATAAACAGTCAGTCTGTTCCAAAAATTTCACGGTATATCACAAAAAAGGGCGGTATTCAAAAAAATATTTTCCCACACTCAATAACTTCAAATTTCTTGACACATTTTCAAACTGATTTTGAAAAGTAAAAACATAAAACTTACTGCTACGTGGTTTTTGAACAGATTGTATAAGCGACCAGTGCTTTTATTTTTCGTTCAATTAATTAGAACTTGATTGATAAACAATTATTTTCGTTTCCAGCACTATCGCTTCGGGAAATTCAGTTCAAAATGCCCACTTTGACAGCATTTTTTGAAATATATTCTGCCTTTATAGAAAAAAAAAACAACCCATATGGCACATTATATAGTTTCTGAATTATATAGTTCTGAACCTGCCAATTGGAAGTATTTGAGAGCAAAAATGAATTTGAAAATGAGTCAGAAAATAAGCAAATTGAATTTGAGTACACCCTTTGATTAAAAGATTCAATTTTACATTTCTAAGATATTTTCATATTCTTATAAGAATAAATGGTAGCCTCAAAAATTTTAATGGGATTATTTAAATTGTAAAAAAATAAAAGTTTTAATATTGTACGCCTCGAGATCTTTGAAATCACAATGACTGCGTAATTTTGTGCTCTAAAATATTAATAACTGTGTTTTCAAACTTATTATTTAGAGAATGAAGCAAATGATGATGATGTTTTGTATTTTCCTTTTTGCATGTTTTCCTTTTCGGTAATGAGTAGGGGAAGACGGGGTACAATGAAACATTACTTGTAAAATCAATCAAATTTGTCATAGAGAGTTGCAGTTTATATATATGTTATACAACTATATGTTCCAATTACTGATGTGATTTGGATACATTCACACTTCTACAACAGTAGCAATAGAAGATTATTGCTTTTACACCATTGAAAAACTTTCTTTACTAAAAGTAATTTTCTTTTTTTTTCCTTGTTGTTATATGTAATAATTATTTTTTCTATACATTGGTATCTTTGGGTTGTTGTCTTCATTTCTCCAAAACCAAACTAAAAAAAATAAATATTAGAAGTTTGAAAATAAATTTTTATTTAGTAACCTCAGTGAGGGGTACAATGAAACACTTGCAGACGTTGTACAATGAAACATGTTTTATTATAGTAATAAAAGTAGTAAATGGAATATATTAGAAGTAAGAGTAGGAAAACTGAAAAAAAAAAGTTTTGTTCTAACCAGGTCAGTAAAAATGCTCCTGTTAAGCAATTAAAAAATAGAAAGAGAGAAAAAGCTAAGAAGGGATTGTTTTGAAAACAAACTCTGCCTGCTACAGACTCTGATGATGATCCAAATTTTTTTTTCAGGCCCAGCTGGTCATCAAGGTACTAAGAATGAGATATCCACACACAACATGTATGGCACAAGCAGTACCCGTATAAATGGAAACGTAAGGAAATATATACTGTTGGAGAAATCATACATTTAAATGAAGTCAAATGTGAAGTACTTGATATAAGAAGACTCAACCTAGTTTTAATCTTTTTTTTTTTTTTTTTTTTTTTTAGAAACTTACATTTAAAAAAAAAGCTCATTGTGTTGAAACTACCACCTCATATTCCTTCAGGAGCAACTGAAATATAAGCAGAAATGCTAATTTTTGAATCTGACTTGAGCCAATTTAATATAAAATGAAAGGTATTTCTTAAATTAATAGAATTTTCTTAATTTTCACCTTAGACTATAATATTTTTATCAAGTTTCTTATTAATCAAGTTTTGTTTTTGTATTTATCTCATTTTTCATAAAATAAACTATACTGGGTAAAATTGTTTCCATCATTTGGAGTGTTTCATTGTACCCCGGTATGTGTTTCATTGTACCCCGGCATACGGGGTACAATGAAACACTGTAAGACATTTATTTTTTGTTATTTTTCAAGCATAAAGATATTGTTTAGAACCTAATAAAAATTTATTTAGATGGGGAAAATACAAGATTAAAAATATGCATTAATTATATTTTTGTGCATGCAAAATTGTGGATACGAAAAAAGAATTAGTAAATTTTGTTTCATTGTACCCCGTCTTCCCCTAATTTTGAAATATGCTGGAAAAGGGAGGGGTCTTCTGGTTAAAAAATTGTCATTATCGTCCAAACTCTTTAAAATCTTTAGGAGTTAAAAACATAATATTTTCATAGCTTTTGAGAAGCAATCCAGAAAAAATATTAATATTTAGGGATAAAATGGCTTGTATAAAACCTTTTTTTTTTTCATTTGGTATATTTCAGTCCTTAATAATATGTATTTAATTTCCAATAACAGAAAATTTGGAATGGAGGAGGAATATGGCTACCCAATTTTATCTTTGAAGTATGGTGGAGGAATAGACCTGAACTATCATATGCATTCGCTATCCCAGTAGCAGAAAATTCTCAAAGTGTCTGCAGGAGTAACTACAGAGACAGAAAATAATCTGCAGGTAAATTTTTTGCAATTGCAGTGTTAATTAAACACCTACCTGTAACGTTTTTATGTCTTTTATTCACATTTATTAAAGAGAAACTTAAGTTTTTGCATTAAGTTAAATATAATACAAAGCAAAAGAATGGTTTGATGGAAAAATAATCTGCAAAAGAGAAAAGAAAATCTGTGACGCTAGTCTCCATTCTTGAACTTTTTGCTACCGAACTCGCTACATGGTTATATAAATAGTGGATTTGACTGAATATGAAAAAATTTTTTTTAATTACACATACACTGATCATAATTTCTTTTTTTAAATTTTCATAAATAAATAAAATTTAACACAAATTAAAATTGATATTTTATCACTTTTTTTTAATTAACAGCTTGATTTATTCAGTGTAATATTTCAAACACCATAATGCTAATAATAAAATAATGGCTTTTGCTTATTACTAATAGTATAATTTTATCTGTAGATGCATTTAATTCACATATAATTTAGATAAAATAAGGGGCTTATTATTATCATTGTTAAATGTACTTTTTATTTCTTTCCAGTTAGAAATTTTTAAAAAACTTTTTAACCCCTCCCCCCCTGAATAATCCTTATATATATATATATATATATATATATATATATATATATATATATATATATATATATATTACCATTAATTAAACATAACCTGCCACCGTCAATTATTATGATTTAAAGCTGTAAGTATTAAAAAAAAAAAAAAAAAAATTATTATAAGAATTATGGAAGAAAAAAGAAAAAAGTGGACACCGACAAAAATTGAAAAGCTTATACATTGAATTACGTTATCGAGGGCACAGAATTCAATGATATAAGCAAAATGGTTGTTTTCTGTGGGAGAAATAAGCTAAAGCTAAAATTAATTTTCCCCTGTGCCCGAACAACCACTAAAATCAAGTGAATTGATTAAAAATGAAAGCAGAATAGAAACAAATAATATGAAATGGAAGAATCAATAAAACGTATTTAAATATTTATAGGATATAAAATAGAAATAATAAACACCATACCGATTAATATTTCAGTATTTTACAAAAATCCATGTGCACATGTCTCCCAGTATATCAAAAAGATTAAGGTGAATAAAACAGTTAAGAAATCACAGTAAATGATACCAAAGGATGCAGTTAATACATTTTGAATAATATTTGAAATACCTTGTAAAACAAATTTAATCTAATATAAAATATATAGAAATTAATTACATTATTTAAAATGCACTATTAAATTAATAGATAACAGTTTAACAATATCGTCAAAATTTAGCTAAAAATACACCCTGGTGTATAAAATATAACTAAAATGGAGCTAGAAAAATTAAAAATAAGAGCAATATGAAAGATACAATTTTAGTGCTGCCATCTATTAATAATTATATTAAACATCTATCGCAAGATAAAAATTTGCAAGCTTTTGAATGTAAATAACTGTTTAAACAGCAAAACCAAACAAATCCGTATATATAGAGAATTATAGAACAACCACTAAAATCAAGTGAATTGATTAAAAATGAAAGCAGAATAGAAACAAATAATATGAAATGAAAGAATCAATAAAACGTATTTATATATTTATAGGATATAAAATAGAAATAATAAACACCATACCGATTAATATTTCAGTATTTTACAAAAATCCATGTGCACATGTCTTCCAGAATATCAAAAAGATTAAGGTGAATAAAACAGTTAAGAAATCACAGTAAATGATACCAAAGGATGCAGTTAATACATTTTGAAATAATATTTGAAATACCTTGTAAAACAAATATAATCTAATATAAAATATATAGAAATTAATTACATTATTTAAAATGCACTATTAAATTAATAGATAACAGTTTAACAATATCGTCAAAATTTAGCTAAAAATACACCCTGGTGTATAAAATATAACTAAAATGGAGCTAGAAAAATTAAAAATAAGAGCAATATGAAAGATACAATTTTAGTGCTGCCATCTATTAATAATTATATTAAACATCTATCGCAAGATAAAAATTTGCAAGCTTTTGAATGTAAATAACTGTTTAAACAGCAAAACCAAACCAATCCTTATATATAGAGAATTATAAACCTAATATAAATTACACAAAGTATTTAAAACTATTGTTAATAAAATTTAAAAGCATACAATATGTTCTATTAGCTAAATTATTTAAACTAAACTAAGAGTTTAAATAATGTTAGAACATTGATAATATATAGCATATATCTATATGCTATAAAACAAAATAAATTCAGTAATAATTAATATAAATAATTATTAAAAATTATCTAAAAATTATTTTTTAATGAATTATATTTAAGATATTTATAAAATGAACAGGAAATATCAAACATGTGGAAGTATATAGAAGGTTAAATAATACTTAAAATCCCTTTACTTAAAACGCACAAATATAGAATGTGGATTATTTTCAGACATCCATAAAAATCCATAAAGTATGAATATGGGACATTCAAAAACATTAAACTAAGAGTGGCATACTATTAGTAATTAATATGATATTGTCCATAGTAAATTAGAATTTAATAACAAATAATTGTAAATTAGATTAATGAATAATTAAGCTAATTATAATATTAATGAAAATCTCCAACTTACATATAAAATATCAAATCAACATCCACATAAAATACATAACAAAAAAATAGTAATAATACAAGAGCCCCGCTTTTTTTTTTTTTTTTTTTTTTTTTTTTTTTTTTTTTTAAATAAATAATTAATTATTGCGTATTATCCAGACAACACCACCCTCCTCCGTACTCTAACATCTACCCACCCAACCAACCTATAATATTTTTTTTATATTATTTTACAATTTTTAATTTTTTATAGATATTTTTTTTTTTTTTATTTTATAATTTTTTTGTAATTTTGTTTACGCATGTGTTAATTTGTGTTTATAGATCATGTAAGAAAAGTACTAATTGTATATTAATGAATATATGAATTTTTTTGGAAAACCATGATTTAATGCATCATAAATTAGTTTTTTAATATTATTGTTAATTAGAGGAGAAGAACATAAACAATTTATTCTATATAAATGATTAAGTATTATATTACGAAATACAGAATGATGTAGACAAGATTTAAAATTTGTAAATGTATTAACTGTGAATTTAAATTCTTTACGTTTGTCATACAAATCTGTGATTGTTTTATTGTCTTTTATTGTAATTTTAAGATCTAAGAAGTTAATTGTATTGTTAGATAAAAGGTTTTCCGTTAATTCCAAATTAGTGGGATAATCAACTGGAAATCGAGTAATTGCAGATTGATCAGTTTCAATTAAAATGATGTCATCAATATAACGATATAAATGTAGATTATTATTAGTAAAATTGCGTTCATAATGAGATAAGTATAAGTCTGAGAGTAAACTGGAAGTACAACCGCCTTGTGGTATACCGACATGCTGTAAATATAAAGTATTATCTTGCAATATATAATTATTATAGATAATGAAGTTAGTTAAAGATTTAAAATATGCAATATCTATATAAGATGGTAATTCCAGTTTTTTATAATACTTTTTAAATAATGCATTTATAATTTTATGTAAATCTAATAGGTCTATATTATTAAAAAGATCTTTGAAGTCATATGTCGTTATATTACAAACAGAATGAAGATTTTTTAAAATCTTAACAAGTTGATAGCTATTTTTTATACAATGTGTATTATCATTGTTTGTAGTAAGTTCATATATTTGATTAAGAATTTTTAAGAGAAGTGTATTGGCTTTATTATTATATGTATTACAACCAATAGTAACAGTCCTAAATTTAATAGGTGTTTTATGAAATTTGGGAATAAGAACTAAATATGGATAATTAAAATGAGTAGATAAAATATTTAAAAGTTTATAATAACTTCGAATTTTACGATTATTTACAATAACATTTTCATTAGTTTTTTGAAAAGACTTATTAGAAGAAATAGAATTTGTAAGTAGTTGGTGATAATATGATTTACATATAATAGCATAATTGTTAGGAGATTTGTCTACATATGTAATAACGAAGTTTTTTTGTAATTTAGTAATTTGTTGGAAATAATGCTGTGTATTAATAGAAACCAAATCAGCAATATTATTTTTTAAAACCATAGTTAATTTTTCAATTACTAATATCTTCCATTGATTAAAATATTCAATAGGCTTATTATAAGAGATAGAAATTTTATAAATAAAAATATCAATATCATATGTAAACTGTTTGATAATAGATTTAACATTAAATTTAGATGGAAGTCTATATTTAGTACCATAACCCATTAGTTGTTTCAATTTAAAATCATGAACAATATCAAGATTTCCAGTGATTATATGTCCATGATCATTGTTTATGTATTTTTTTAGAGTGGGGTCTTTGCAGTTACACGGAAAAGTACTTGCAGCAGATGTATTTTTTGAAAATGTATTATAGTTAAAAATTTTTATATATATATATATATATATATATATATATATATATATATATATAAAGAAAAAAATCATGATTCCCTGCTCCTCATAAGTGCAGATTCACAGTCACCAGATGTCACAAGGCGACTAAATTGTTTGCTGTGACCCCTAACTTTCACCGTCTAAGTCGCTAAACGGTAGAACTGAGAAATTGAAATTTCATTAATAGCCAGTAATAAGAGTTTTATAAGTCGCCACTTTTTTATATAAAAGTACTAAGCAGTAAACTTTTGTTAAAATTTATATTGGTATTAAGCTAAAATTAAATAGCCCATATAAATATGTTAATATAAACATAATGCAAACAAGAAAAGTACAATCCATAATAAAATGCAAAAAAATTTTAGTCTGTCCTTGTAGGAAAGGGACCATAAGGTGGCCGGTGACAAACAATTCTTTAATAGCCACTTTTTTGTTTTTTCTCATTTAGTGGGCCGGTGGCTAGTGTTAATTTGGCCTGTATAAGTTGCCATATATATTTATATTTTTTTTGTAAGATAATCTCTCCTTATAGCAAAACAAATGACTGAAGTCTATTTTGATTTTTATAGCGTTAAATAATCGGACACATTCTCAATTTTTTGTATGACAAAATCAAAATAAGAAATATTGTTTTCCTGATATTTCCTACTATCATTTTTGCTTATTCTCTACATATCTTGCTCAACTTTATCTTCTGACAGTACGTAGTTTAAGATTTATATTATACTTAATATACAAATTTCCAGAATTTTCTGCTTAATTAAATATACACATTTGAAGTAATTAGTCTGTGTGTTATTGTACGTGTGTTGTTCAATTATTTTTCATTTTTTTTAATTCCTGAGTTTTTTTTGTTTAGTTTTCTGTATATAAATGCTGTTGTATGTATGTGTTTGTTTCACAATGTGGCCATTGTTTGTTTGTTTTTTTTTTGGTGGGGGGGGGGGGGTTAGCAGTCACTAGCACCTTACTGATTTTGGGAATCTGCACCAATACTCCTCATAGGACTTTAACTGTTTGAGTTGTTTGAATAATTTTTAATAGTAATTTATAAATTCCCAGTACAACTGAGTAAGGTATTAGAGAATGAATTATATAATTGCTTTCTTCATAGGCCTTTGGTGGTGTTCCCTTCCTTAGAGAAATCCACCTTTCTCTGCAGGAGGAGGAGGGGGATATCAGAATGCAAATAATTTCACAAGATGACATATAGCTTTTTTATTTTTTTCTAATCAATAGTGTTGTCAATTTGTAACATATTTTCTACTTTATTAGCGTTTGAAATTTTGCTAAAAATGTGTTTAGCTTTGTGTTTTTAGCAACATAATTTAAATAACTTAATTTTATTATTATTATTATTATTATTATTTTTACAAAGTTCTTGCTGATTTTTTTTTTTTTTTTTTAATAAAAAATATTTAAAATTTAAGTCAAAATATGTTGTAATAAGTATAATGGTGTATCAAAAATATATATTGCATATTTTAGTACTGTGTATTGTATGGGAGGGGGAAGTTTTTTATTTCAATGTTTCATCTTAAAATTATATGCTCAGTTAAAAATGGTAAATTTAAGCTAAAAATTATTAAAAGATTAATGTTAAATTAAATTTCTCTATTAAAAAATATCTAAATCTGTTAGGATGCACATTTTTGAGTTATTAGTAAAAAGGAAGAGTTTCTGCTACTATAAGGATAACTGCCTAGGTTAAATATAACCCTTTCTAATGTAGTATTTTAATCAGAGTCTGAAAATATAAACCAACAGGCAGATCAGTTTAAAAAATCAGAATTTACAGGATATTTTGAACTAAATAAAATACCCCCCCCCCTTTTTTTTCTTCCAATTTGTCAAATTTTTAAAATATTACTAGGTAATCATAAAACCAATAACTTTTATGCTAATCAATTCGATAGTCGGTTTCCTTTAAAAGCTATTAAGGATTTTGCTAATTCTTAATCATTTAACAAGCTAATAGGCGATTTCTTCTATCAAAGAATTTTTTGCCTAATTCTCACTCCTACTAATTTTTAATGTTGGAGATTTTTTTTAAAGTTGTATATGTACAAATATATAACTGGAAATTTTTGTAATATTTTTTAATTACTTTTCAAAATTAATTCATTAACTCAGTTGAAAAATTAATGGTATAACTGTTCTTCAATCAATTTATAAAATACTTATTTTAGTTTTGAAGTAATTAATGCCTGCAACAGTACTTCAAGGGAAGAAAATAATTTGCAGGTAAAATATTTTACAACTGAAGTGTTAATTAATCAATATGTTACCTGTAATGTCTTTAAGCGCTTATTCATTTTTATTAGTAATAATTTTAAGTTTTTTGTATTAAGTAATAAAGCAAAATGTTCAGTGGAAAAAAATCTACAAAAAAGGAAAGAAAAAATCTGTGATGACTGTCTCCTCCTGTCTTGAACTTTCTGCTACCGGGGCACAAATTAATCAAATATAAAAAGTTTTCAAGGTGTTTGTAATTCAACACAAAATTACATCTGAAATTGTACTGGGGGAGGGGGGGGATCTATTTAATTTGTCAGAGGGCTTCTAGAATATATATATCTATACTTTAAATAGTAAATATATTTAGCTCTAGATATCGCTGGACTTCAAACACTTCAAAACACTTCAGGAATAAGAGAATAATTTTTTGTAATTTTCAATTGGAGATTGTGGATGCAGACTTCTGAGAAGGACTCACAAAATCAGCATTCACAACATATTTCTTTAAAATAATAAATATTAATACTTTTAAAACAAATAGCCCAACTAGGACCAGGAAAGTACCCAAAATAAATGGGTATTTTTGTCCTTATATGTATATTTTAAAATCTGATACGGCTGCTTCAAAATACAGAATGTTTTCTCGAACTTCTTTTCTTGTTGCTTTTGGCGCCTGCTCAACAACACAAAACTTTCCGGCACATTTTGTAGTTCATTTTTAAGCGTAAAGGTATAAAATTGGCAGGCTGGACTATTGAGGTGATTTGGAATTGAAATGAGTTTTCCATTTTTTTTTATAAACAAATTACTTATCCAGTTATAAGCAATTTTAGTTGTGTGACAACTGCTTTTTCTTTTTTCTCTCGCGCAGTACCAAGCCTGGAAATTCTCCTCTAAAGGCAACTTTGACAGTATTTCTGAATTATTTTCTGCCTTTACCAAAAAAGGGAAAACATCTTTTGATCGCATAGCTTTTGAATAAAAACGCCTGCCAGTTTCATGCCTTTCTGGGAAAAAAAAAAAAAAAAAAAAAAAAAAAAAAAAGAAGAATTACAAGAATACATTAGAAATAAGCTCTGTTAGATTTGAAAAGAGCCTTAAAGAAACTCTGAAATGCTGTTTTGGACCAGACAGTTATGGCAGCATACCATCTTGTAATAATCATTATGGTTTATAAATTATAAGATGGAGTGAGTGAAAAAGAAATCATTAACTATTGCAATGATTTGAAATTACTCTGTAAAAGCTGTATAAATAGTAAAAAGAAGTGTGCTTTGTTGAGAGAATGTATAAAATTAATGATTTCAGCTCTGACATTTCCATTTTTGTTTAAACACATAGCCTTAAGAGTTTAAACTAGGCACAGAAAGAAATGTTCAAGCTAATGTTAATGCTATGGCAGTGTTCTTTACAGATTTCTTGTTTCCATTTTAATATTTTTAAATGATTCTCTCTTTTTCTTTCTTTTTTTGTGTGTGTTGGGGAGGGGGGCAGCACAGGGTATCTGAAGTTAACATTTAGTGTGCATTTCTACTTTTTCGATGTTTCTTAGTTTTTTAATATGTGGATACTTCTTACTTTTGTAAGTGGTTATGCAAGTGAAATTATTCTCGTATACAGAAATTGCTATGAAAATTGAAAAAGTACATACACACAACAACAGGTTTTGACTTCAGGTATCGCATGCAAAATAATTAAGCCTTACAAGCCTAAACTAGGCACAGAAAGAAATGTTCAAGCTAATGTTAATCCTATGGCAGCCTTCTTTACAGATTTCTTGTTCCTATTTTAATATTTTTAAATGATTCTCTCTCTCTCTCTTTTTTTTTTTTTGGGGGGGGGGGGCAGGGTACCTGAGGTTAACATTTATTGTGCATTTCTACTTTTTCAATGTTTTTTTACAGTTTTTTGATATGCGGATATTTCTACTTTCGGAAGTGGTTCTGAAAGTGAAACTATTCTCGTATACCGAAATTGCTACAAAAGTTGAAAAAGTACATACACAACAACAACAACAGGTATTGCATGCAAAAAACCAATATAAAAGTATTGAAATACAAGTAAGAAATCTGTAAAGATTTTTCCCATAGGTTTAACATTAATGTTTGCATTTATCCGCGTGACTGGCGTAGGCTCTTAAGAGTACACACTAGTCATGTGGAAAAGCAAAAACGCTAATGTTAAGTCTATGGGAGCATTATTTTCAAATATCTCGTTTGAATTTTAATATTTTTAAATGATTTTTTTGCATAGGATAGCTGAAGACGATCTACAACTGGGCTAATTTTTACTTTTTCGATTTTGGTTTTCGATTTTTTTTTTTTTTTTTAAACTTTCAAAACCGCTTCTGAATTTGAAACTATCCTAATATTTAAAAAACTATAACCAAAATCAGAAAAATAAAAGCTAGCTCGGTTGTAGATCACCTTCATCTATACTAAATAAAAAATAAAAAAATAAAAAATCATTTTGAAATATTAAAATCAAAGCGAGAAATTTGAAAATAACACCCCCGTAAGATTAACCTTTTTTTTCTTGGTGTGACTGAAATATCCTTTTAAGATGATTTTATGTAACCTTTTCTACAAGTCACTTTTGTATTTTCTTCGAAAATTTATTTTAGTGCTTACATCCATGTTGAATGAACCACTCTTTTTCTTTAAGGTACTTAAGTTGATCAATCCTGTGTGTGGAATAAACTACAGAGCAAATCAAATGACAGAGATAACATAATGCTGTAAGATGGCCAAAACTACTGGAATTTGTATATATTAGTAAATAGAAAAGAAAACATTGTATACATAAATATTAGAACTGTGTACATTAATGTAATTTAATCATTGTAATAAATTTCTTTCTATATTTTAATTGCTTGTTTTAAATATTTGTAAATCATAAGGAAATTAATTTATTTTCTAAATGTTCTAAAATATTTATGCTTGAACTTTAATATGGTTCCCATATACCCTGTTTAACAACGTAAAACTTTGACACAATTTTAAACTCATTTTTAAACATGAAGGTATAAAGTTGGCAACCCTGACTATTTAGTGATTTGGAATGAAAATAAATTTTCCATTTTTTGATAAATTATCTTTTGAGTTGAAAGCAATTTTGCTCATGACAACCAATTTTCTTTACTTTTCTTGACCTGCGTGGAGAATTCGGCTGAAAGGTGTATTTTAATAGTATTTTCTGAAAGATGTTATGCATTTACAAAAAAAAAAAAAAAAAAAAAAAAAAAAAAGTCTTTCAATTATAGTTTCTGAATTTAAAAAAATTGTACATTGGAAATTTCATGCATTTCTGAACGAAAATTGATTAAAAAAAATGTGTCAGAAATTAGCTCTTTTGAATTTAACGACAGCTTTAAATGTTTTTTTTTTTCTTAATAAATATGCATTGATAATTTTACTGCCTTTTTTAAACTATTTTAATAAAAGAAATATTCTTTGGTGATTTTAAGAAATATAAATTTTTATTTATTTATTTTTGCTATAGAAAATTGTATTTTATTTAACAGTTTTTGACCTTTAAACCGCCATTTTCAAAATCATTCATGATAGAAATATTTTCACAAAATTTTAAAACAATAACTTGGTTAACAATGTCACGAGACATCATGCATAATGAAAATCAGTGCAAACATAAAAAAATCGTATTTAATTTTATGTTTGCATATGCATGATGTCTCATGACATTGTTTACCAAGTTATTGTTTTTAAATTTTTTGTGAAAATATTTTTTATCATGAATGATTTTGAAAATGTTGCCATTTGTGCGATGAAATGTTCGTCAATCTAAATAAAGATATTTTATCACTTTTTATCGCATCATTTAGCTTAAGAAAGATCATGTCGAGTCAGACTCGACATAGAAGTACGAAGGGTTAAAACAAAAAAATTCAGATCGATAATAAATTTATATTGCAGAAGTTATGGACATCTGCATTAAAGAACATCAATGTTTCATTCTCAACAAAAATGCAGAAACAAAAATTAAATACATTTCTTAAATTTCTAAAACTGTTAATTTTTTTAAATAAATATTTAAAGTTGGAGTATACTTAAATTAAATCCAAAATATTTATGATATACTCATTACATCTTTCATTTTCCTATGGATATCCAATACACTTTTGACATTTTTTTCTTACAAACTACTTTTCTAAATTTAAAGTAACATTACCTTTAGGATTTTCAGTAGATTGATTTCAAAATTTCGGGAGGGAAAAGCTATTAAAAACAGCAGAATTTGAATAGTTTTTAAATAATAAATGGTTGTACTACAACTAATTGTGTCATTTATAGAATAAAATGTGAATATTTAGAAATTGTTTAATTTTTATACAGGTGTATTGTTTGTTAAAAGAAACAAATAACACAAAGTGAGTTTTTGAATTTTTACGTATTTAGAAATTTTTTATCGGGTAGAGCTTTGTTTAAAAAACCTTGATATGATTTGTGTATTTTTCTATATCAACCAGAAATCTAAGTATTAATAACTCATTCAGCTAAAAACTTATTCTAAAACCTAATTAATGTCTATTATTAATATTCTAAGTTTTAAACTGTATATTAAGTTTTGAAAGAATAATGAAACACCCATTTTGCCATTAAAAAAAAAAAAAAAATTACATAAGTGGCGATTTGCTTGACAGTGGCAGTTTTAAACATTTAACTGAAAGTAAGAAAATTTAGATTTGTATGTTGAGAAAAAAAAAAAAAATAAAAATTCTAATTTCCAAGTACGTAACAAAAATCTCAGAAGAAATTATAAAATTTTGGCCAATTACTAATTTTTCTTTATTCGTTGAAAATGTAATTTTTATCCTCTTCAAGCCCTTGGCGACATATGTGGATGTTTAGTTTTTGTAAATATAATTAGCCAAATAATAAAAGGGACAAAAATTTGGTAACTGATTCACTACAGAATCCCTCAAAAAGAGAAGTAAAAATTTTATGGCTTGGCTGCATCAATGTACAGTTTAATAATAATAATTTAAAAAAAAAATGTGAAGTAATTTTTTGGCAGTCAGTGTTGTTAAATTATTTGAACAAATCGTTAATATTTGATAAAAATATCAAATCTATTACGTATATTAAGTTTAAATAACTTATAGAAATGTAAGAAAGAAATTTAATGTTAGTTTTTTTATTTTATAAGAAATCATTTCATTCATAAATTACCATTAATTGTCATAATGTCCACAAATGTGGGCACTATTTTTTTGTGAATTTCTATTGTTTTTTTTTTTTTAATCCTCCAAGTGCATAGCTGCCACCTACTGTGCCTTTTATATTATTTTTATTTGCTATTTTGAAATAGTAATTTTCGTCATATATTTAAACCTAGAGTATGACAACAACAACTGTTCTAAAATAGTGTTATAAAATAAGTATAAAAAGGTGTAGTAGTTGGCAGCTATGTAAGTGTAATTGTGCACTTCATTGTTCTTAGTTACATTTTAAACCATAAAACATTGTTTTTAAACATTTTCTTTTATTTCAACAATTGATGACAGATAAAATTCCTTTTGAAACAAGTACAGAAAATTTAATATGTTTGAAAATAAAAATAAAATGGATTTTGTATACTTTTCATATGCTACATTGTTTGCTCTTCATTATATAAACAATGGCCATTTATTAATCCAGAGTAAATTTAATTTTACTAAAAGGTATTTTTCATTACATCGTTATACAAATTTATAACCTACAAATGGTCTTATTAAAAACTTTATAAAAGTATTTAAATGTATCCATACATATCTAATAATAATTTTCTCCATGATAAATTTTTATAATAAGGATAAGACTTTGTGCTTTCCCTGTATATCCGTCGATTTTGATTACAGAATAACCCATAAGAATCTCCCACATTTGACAGGATAATATAAAACAAAAAGGATTGGAGAGCGAATCTATGTTGTTTTAAAATATACAATGGGCATGACAAGAGATTAAAATGACTATGTTTTATAACTGATGTTTGGTAAGTGTTGTCCATTGCGAGCAATACACAATTCAAGACGATGTCTGAAATCTATCATCACCTGACATATCATGTCTTGTGGAAGCTGCTACCTCTGCTTGAATTACTCTTGAGGCATAAAACCTACATTTTCTCTGACCCCAAGAGACTAATATTCAGGTGGAAGTGGCAGGTATTCCACAAGACGAAGCGAGGCGTCTGTGGTGATAGATTCCAGACATCACCTTGAATTGTGTATTACTCGCAATGGACAACACTTACCAGACATCATTTCTGAAAGATAGTCATTTTAAACTCTCGTCGTACCTATTCTATATTTTTGAACAAACAAATTTCTCTCTGCAGTCCATTTTTTTATCCTGTCAAATGTGGGAGCTTTTTTGGGTCATCCTGTACTTTTACGGTATATATACCATATATTTCATTTATGGCACATATACTGATTATAAATGCTTTTACGGTACATATACTGTATATTTAACCTATGGTATATATGCTGTATAAATGTTTTTACGGTACATATACTGTGTATTTAACGTACGGTATATATGCTGTATGAATATTTTTTTTTTACGGTACATATACTTTAAATATTTTACGGTACATATACCGTCCAGTTAAATTACGGTATATGTACTGGTCACAAAGTTGCTGGTATATGTACCGTAATTTTTGACCAAATTTTTTTACAGTGTATGTTTTTATTTTTCGTTCAATAATTTGGATCTTGATTTGTGAGCAATTATTTTCTCAGCAGGATAATATTTTTCGATTCCAACACAATTGCTCCGAGAAATTCTTTTCAAAATGCCCACTTTGACATCATTTTCTGAAATATATTCTGCCTCTATCAAAAAATCGACCATTACGGCACATTATATAGTTTCCGGATAAGAGAACCTACCAATTGGATGCGTTTGAAAGCAAAAATGAATTTAAAAATGAGTCAGAAAATAAGCAGTTTGGATTTGAGTAATACGATATTTTTTTCTTCAACATCTATGTATTTTTAATTTGTTTTTGCTGTAAGAAATTTTGTCAAAAATTTGCCAAAATAAAGTTGTAGATAATATTCAGAAGATGTATAATAAATTTAAGAGGATCGAATATCTTGTGAATTGACGAAATTATGGATTTTTTTCTTCTTCACCCCCCCCCCCCCTTTTTGCGGTAAGAATTTGTCCTATCAAAAACTTGTCAATATAAAAGTTGTAGATAATATTAAGAAGATTTATAATAAATTTAATTGGATTTGATATCTTTAGAATTAACGAAGTTATGAGTTTTTTTCTCCACAAAACCCTATTTTTTGCGCCCCTTAAGCCCATTTTTAATTTTATCAAAAATCTGTCATACATAAATTTTTGGCGCTATTTTTAGAAGTAATAAAAACTTTAAACTGAGTCAATATGTATTATAATTATGAAGTTATGTAGTTTTTTCGTTTTTCACAAAACCCCTCCCTCTTTCCACCCCCTTGGTCGGATTTTGCCCATTAACAAACTTGACCGAGATTTCATGCATCAATTTGGAACAGATTTGTGCAGAATTACGGAAGTTATCGTGTCCATAAAAAAGTGATATATAAGTTTTCTACTGGGGGTGGTTTTGGGTTTTAGGCGTCATGATCGGTGCAGATCTGCAAAAATTTTTCCGAAATTCAAACATAGGGGAGAATGTAATAGGTAGTATATTTCATACGAAATCTACCTAAAAATGGAAAACTCTGTTTCGATTCGAAATCGCTTCAATAGTCAGGCCTACCTATTTCATGCCTTTACGCTTAAAAATAAGTCAGAATGCTTCGCTTTGTTGAGCAGAGAACTTGCAGATGTAAATATATATATATATATATATATATATATATATCATCATCTATTGCGCACGAAAAGGAGCGATGTTGGCAACAATGGGATTTAAAGTTAATGTAACATGGATAAAGGGTTCCCATAAAACACATCTTGCACAACCCAACTGGTTTGCAATAAGATAAAAACAATTCCTTGTAATTTTAATTACTTGGTTTTATTTATTTATTTACTTAATGCAAAATAATGTAAATAAAACACAACAGCCATTTTTTTTTTCAAGTTTCCTTTATTGGAACGAAATAATCTGTACAATAAAAATTCATCTAAGAATGCATCTTGAACGACATAAACAAGTGCACAATATCTAGACTAGGTAAACAAAGAATCACATAGTTCTGGACGAACCAGTTTCGTATATGAACAAGGGTCCACGTACATTCAAACATATTGCAGGAAGACAGCAATTATGTACAAAATACTTTTCGATTACAAAACAATTTCAGAAAAACCTTTTACAACAGAGCAGGAGAAAATAAATCAGTAAATATGAAATAAACAAGAGTACAATTTAGTAGTTTTATTTTTCCTTACATTTTTTTTTTCTTTATAACAGTGAAGCATCGTTTATATGTTTCTTCATTTTCGTGAGATTTTTGCTTTTATTTATTCCCCATCCACTCCCCCAGAAGAAAAGGCTAAAAATTTATTTATGAATAAAAAAAATTTCCCTTTAAATTATTATTTTAATAAAAATATTCAAATAAAAATTTTGTTCCCTTGAGTATTATTTTTTTAAATATATGTTTGCACCCTGGAAGAACTTTAATATTTTATTTTATTATTGAATCATTCAAAATATATTTAAACACTCATCTCTCTCATTTTTTTTTCAATGGCAATACTTTATTTTCCTTTATTCGGTGGCAGCACCCTTTAATTTCATTTCGTTAAATACATTTATCTTTATTTAGTGGCAACAACCTTTAGTTTTTATTTCGTTATGTACATTTCACTTTATTCGGTTGCAGCACTCTATGCGACATCTCTTCTGTGGAAAAAAAAAAAAAAAAAAAAAAAAGATCATTCCCTCGAAAATTTTCTAAGTACCGTTAAATTCCATATATGTTAAAATTATTTTAATTCCTCATTCGTTAAAAAAAAAATCTCTTCTCTACTTTAATGCACCTTAAAAATATATATACCCCTACTTCAACATATCTAAAAAAATCTTCGCCGCGACAATTTTCCAAGTATAGAGAAATAAAAAGATAAAACTAGTTTTTGTGAATGATTAAATGATGCAAGCTTGCTTTGAACATGTTCAATAATATAATAAACATTGTACAATATACATAATATTGGTGAAAATAAATATTACAATTTTCTGGCTATGTACCCCTTAATTACTTAATGAAATGTCACATTTAGCTTTCCGCCATACAATAATTCTTTTTCAGTTTTTACTTATTTACATTTTAAGGGAAGTCCGTTCCAAATGAACAAATGTAGCTTCACTGTATTAAAAATAAAAAATGGAGAAAGATAATCTAATTTACAGTAAATAATTTGATATACATATTAAATAACACGTTTACATGAATAAACAAGAAAGGAAAGAAAGAAATCATTAAACTTTGATTTTCAACTAGATTACTCTTATAGTTCCATATGAAACAGCTGTTGAAAGATTAAACAAATATGTTCAAACAACAGGGTTCGTACGGATACTTACATTTGCGTACCACTATTTCAGAAAAGTAAAATTAACCTTATTTAATCACACTATTCTATTATTAAATAAGACGAGAAATATACTTTATGGCAATAGCGGCATTCAAAAGTAAAGCATCCGTTGAAATAATTTAATTTTTAAAAATATCAATTTTCCTATTGTATGACTATCATTTAATATATATCAATAAGGGTTTTTTTTTTTATCGGTGGATTATAATAACAATATTTATTTTTATAACTTAATAATGAAATGGAAAGCCACAAAACTGTAATAAAAAAGATTTCGCTCACATTTTGAAAACATGCATAACCAGGGGTGGGGAAATACATCATTTTACTCGCCACTGGCGAGTGGATTTTCTGACAGGGCGAGTGAATTTGTAGGCAGTATTTAAAAATCTCCTTACCAAAGGATAGGCCAAGAACTTTTTTTTTTTTTTACTAGTTAGCTATATTTTACAACTTTCCAAATTACTGCGATGTAAACTCGGTACTAAGTTCTATTCTTTATTAAACTTTTCCCTCGTGTATATTTTTCTTAATTTTACAGGGGAAAAAAATATATATGTGAAAATGTATTATAGCAATAGTAATCAACTATTTTTGCAATCGCCTAAGTTTTATTCTAACAATTTCCAACTGTACATTGCATTTCGATAGCGGATAAAATAAACCTTTGGCTGGTAAGATTTTCTGAAAATTCCCCACCCCTGTGCATAACTTATGTAATAAGAATAACGATGAAACACCCATCAAATAGAAAGTTACAACTTTACAATAATATAATTATTTTTCTTGCACTAATGAAAAATAAATAGAGAACTTGTCGAACCAATATATTACTGAATAAGCCAAGCATCATTAAGGAAAATAACTATAAATAATTTAGTTTGATTACAGATAAAATTCGCGTACATTCCAAACAAAATTAGGATACGAAATAATTCAATTAAAAACACTCATTACTTAAAACATATGTATTAAATATAGTACTATTTGCATTTCTTGATTATTTTTTATATAAATTATGAAATATGAAGCATTTAACATTCGGATACACTACATATTAGTGCAAACTTGAACATCTAAATACAATCAAAATGATATTTAACAAAATTTATGAAAACAAAAATTAATAAAAGCGAAATTGTCAACATAAATTGTCTTCCAGATTAAATTTAGCTTTCCGAGATTTAAGAATTTGAGGTCCTCAACAGATGCGTCCATGAGGTTTAACAACTGGGAAATATGGCGTGAAAGGTAAATCTTGTAATATTAATGATAATAAATACATAAATGCTAAATTCTACATTGCAGTGAAGTGGCGATGTATTTTTACAGCCCTTTCCCCCCTCAGTCTCCCTACATGTTTAGCCATCTTTGAGTCCTTAAAAGCGCATCTCATGCAGAAGTCACATTGCCGTCTTCCATTAACAAAGAATAAAGTCAATAAAAATTCTCAATAATTAGTCGTGCCAACCAGTGACAACGCTAATATCTGCTGGGTAAGCAGCCTCAGAAACTGAAACACCGGATGAAGATGAAAGTCCGAAATATTTGCTGCTGGTATTTCAGTTGCTGGCTGAACCAGAGCGGTCGGGACTTAGCTCACTCTGTTTTTTCCGAGCCTGCAAGAAAGAAAGATGAAAAAATAAAGCACAATTATCATCAAAGTATTCAACAAATCGTTCTATTCAAAACTGGCAAAAATAAATGTTTTCAAGCTTTAGCAGATTCTGCTTTATGAAAGTTCTGAATTTTTTTTCTAGAGGATTAAAGTATAAACATTGTACATTACAAGCTAATTTTGTATAACATATAGAAATCAATTTCACCTTATTTCATTTTTTGCTATCTTTAAAATGGCGATCGTAGCCGATCATGAATGAAAATAAATCTTTGACACTATCTCATGTTTATTATACAACATTTGACTATTTAGACCCTTACTAACTATATGTATTGATGTTATATGATTTTTCAGCATTTGAGGGAAAATTAATTATTTATTCCTTTTAATTCTTCTTTGGGTTGTAATATTAGGTGATATATGTTTAATTTTTTATTAGTTTTAATATTGTTTTTATTTTTGGAAAAATTAGTTATTTTAAAGTTGTTTAAATTAACTGTTAAGTGTAACTGTACAATAATTTCATGAGCTTTATAGTTTGCAAGGTTATAACTCCTGAATAGAATTAGTTAGTAAACTTTTTATGTTAATTTTCTGCCCATTAATGCTGTTAATGAAAATATTTTCTAATTTGTTAAGGTTTTTTTGTATTAATTTTTGCTTCTCTATTGTTTTGATATTAATACTTGTGACACTCATAATATTTTCTTTTAAATTTGGTATCGCAATTGATCGGGTAATTTTAGCAAATTATGCTAATGGCATGCTTTACGCAACCAGAAATCAATTGTGTCTAACTTGTTTTGTGGAATACCCTTGAAAACGTGTTTCACAATGTAAATTTCAATTTTCTTCAAAGTAATGTTTACGTAATCAAGATTTTCACACACACACACCAAAAAAAAAAAAAAAAGAAGAAGAAGAGCAAGAATTTTCACCTAGTTTATGCTCCATACACGTTAAAAAAATACTATTACTTTGAATAAATAATACTTTTATAATTTATTTATACAGGGTTCACAGGAAAACATGACTGTCAAATACCCTGACCAAATCCACAATAAATTCCTCGACTTTCCCTGACCAAACGTGCATACAATGAAATTTGCCACTTATTTTCACAATCCTTTTTCAAAACTAAGCATTTTTTTTTTTTTTTTCTGAGATCATTTGTCAAATTTTTAGTTTTTTTTTTTTTTTTTTTTTTTCCCCCCGAGACTATATGATGAATTTCGCACGATTTTTCATTTTTTCTCCAAGACTCTTCCATGGCTTTTTAGAAAATATTTGTAAATAAATTCCCTGACTACTTTTAAATTCCCTGACTTGCCATGACGCTGGGAACCATGTTATATATATATATTTTTAATTGCTTACGTAAGAAGTTAAAATCACTGAAGTTTATTATTGTATTAGATCTCTCTTTATGCATTAACTCGTATGTTGCGTTGAAAGGCATTTTATGAGTCCCCTTTCCTCTAAGCGTATTTCAGAGACTTTCTCTTTAAAGACATAAATAGCGTAAATTAAGGCTGTTAACTGCTCTCTGCTCAACAAGCACCAAACGTTTTGACACATTTACAAATTCATTTTTTCTCTGAAAGGTATAAAATTGGAATGGAATCGTATTTTCCATTTTTTGATAAATAAATTACCTATTGTGTTATAAGCTATTTTGATCACGTGATAAAGATGTTTTCACCCTTCCTTGAGTGGTTATTCTTCTTTCACGCGGAATTCAAAACGTCCACTTTGACACCATTTTCTGAAAGATCTATTGCGTTTACAAAAAACCCAGAAAAAAACAGTTTGATTATATAGTTTCTGAACAACAACACCTGCTACTTTCTATGCATTTCCGAACAAAAATAAAATAAAACTTTTGTCATAAAGTTGCCCTTTTCGATTTGAGATCAGCCTTAAAAATTTTGAGATTTATGTTAAGTTTAGGAAGATCTATGTTTTAACGAACCACTGTCTTGAAATGAAAACCATCCCTCCACCACTCATTAATTTCACCGTTATGGACAAAAGTATAAACACACAAGCATTCATAATACTATGTGAAGAAGAATAATTTTATTTTCCCACACATGGCGATTCCATTTCCCTTTCGTCCATTCTCGGCGATATCCTTTCAGAAATTAGTTCCAAGCAGTCATTTATAGAAAAACGTCCAGTAATTTTTTTCTCGCTTTTTAAAAGCTTTCGCCCCAAATTTAATCTCCGCGACTAATTGTCGAATTCTCATCCTTCAGAAATTTCTATCCGAAATCCCTGCCATCCCACTGGCAATTCCCAGACAGTGAGCGCCTCCCCCATTTAAAACGGTCCACAACTTTTAATCCTTTAATCGCATCAAAAGATTAAATGTTAAATCATGGGGTCGTCTGTCTCTTGGCGTCAACACTGGAAGATCTCCACAAAGGCGGCTTTTTTGCCAGAGGTCTTGGACGTCTATTCAACAGTTCAACAGTCAGGGACGAGGAAAAGCTCATTGGGAGAGATTTAAATTTAATGAGAAAGGGGGGGGGGGGGGTAAAAGACGGCACGATCGTACAAAACAGGATGAAATCGCGGAGTTTCCTGGCAAAACACTGAAATCTCAGGGATGTGCGATCTTTGCAAAAAAATCGTCGACGCAGTTGTTGGGAGAAGCAAACGACAAAATTTCCAACGACTTTTTACTTTCTTCCACTCGGCAGCGCTAGTTTTTTAAGGCTGTTTGTTCTCAACTGCTCTGCTCAACAGGTGCGAAACGTTTTGACACATTTACAAATTCATTTTTTAACGGAAAGATAAAATTGGAAAGCTTGACCATGAAAGCGATTTGGAATCGAACTGTGTTTACCAGTTTTTGATCAATAAATGACTTTGAGTTATAAGCGATTTCGATCATGTGACAAACACGTTTTTCAACCTTTCTTGAGTGGGTTTTTTCCTTTCGCGCGGAAATTCGGCTCAAAACCCCGGCTTTACAACTATTTTCTTAAATATCTATTGCGTTTGCAAAAAAACCCAGAAAAAACAGCTCGATGACATAGTTTCTGAACAATAACACCTGCTATGCATTTCCGAACAAAAATAAATTAAAACTTATGTCAGAAAGTTGCCCTTTTGGATTTGAGAACACCCTTAAGGCTGATCTCAAATCCAAGAGGGCAACTTTATGACACAAGTTTTAATTTATTTTTGTTCGGAAATGCATGAAACTAGCAGGTGTTGTTCAGAAACTATGTCATCGTACTGTTTTTTCCGTTTTTTTGCAAACGCAATAGATCTTTCAGAAAATACTGATAAAGGGGGCGTTTTGAACAGAATTCCCTCGCGAAAAAAGAATCAACGCTCAAAAAGGGTGAAAACCGTCTTTGTCACGTAATCAAAATCGCTTATAACTCAATAGGTAATTTATTGATAAAAAAAAATGGAAAACATAGTTAGATTCCAAATCGTTTCCATAGTCGGGCATTCCAATTTCATATCTTTCCGTTAAAAAATGAATTTGTTAATGTGTCAAAACGTTTTGCGCTTGTGGAGCAGAACAGTTAAGAACAGCCTTAAACGTAATCGAGCATATAAAAAATAATCTTGGAAATAGCATCTTTTTAGGAGACTCAGCTGGAAACGAGTCATTCTTGGGCTCAACACAGCAATTAAGAATCAAATCTCGGTCATGGAGTACATAAAAAATAATCTTAAAAATAGCATATTTTTAGAGGACTCTCAGCTGGAAACGAGTCATTCATGAACTCAATACAGCAATTAATCCAGCCTGATTCATCACTTACACTCGTCGAAAAACCTGTTGAATTTCTCACCATCTCCCTCGAAAAACTAAGCCTACTCGGAGTGCACTATTAAACTACGACAGTACTTCTCCTGTCTTTATGCATATGGATTTATGCTAACTGTCTGCCCTTTTTTATGCAGCCACTGGAAAACGGGGGGAGCGAGCTGGATGGTCACGCGCAAGGCACCTAATCTCTCTATTGACATACTTAATTCCTGCCCTTTGCCAGGGAACAATTTTTTTTTTCTTGTAGAGACGATGACAAAAGGGGCAGGGGTCGCAAGCGTCTTATTTCCACGCGCACTGTTTTAGGTTTCTGTAATTATGCATTGGGATACAAAGGTGCTACAAGTGAAATGATTGACGCGCCACGCGTTGGCATGGTGAGAGTTAGATGGAGAGGATAAGGAAATAATATGTATCGAGTTTGTTTGAGGGGGAACGTTGACGATTTGCAACACAGAGATTGAAGTGTTAATAATGTCATATTCAATACATATCTGGGGGTATTTGATAAGTGAAATGTAATGTTGTTTGAGGACGCGGCTAAGAAATTTAATGTCCAATAAAATTGACGTTTGTCACGTTACGACGAAATATAACTAACACTACAAACTGCTAACTTTTAAAGACTAAGAAATCTTTAAAATTATTACCTTTTTCTCTAACAAAAAATATGTTTAGGTTGTCACCCTATATATTCAGCAAAACCAGAAATCAATGCTACATTATATATACAGTCGGCCCCACTTAATTGCATATAGTTGGTCCCACTGAATTATATGCATTTAAGCGAGGACAGCAATTAATGTTATCAGTATACATTATCATTTGATTATATACCACAGATATGATAAATATTAATGGACAATTATTACTTACCTAATAAATTAAAAACTATTGTATTAACTTTAATAAATAATTTATTATTACTCTATATATAACAATATATGTAATAAAGTATAAGCTATTATAACACTATTTACGGTACATGGTTTAATTTTTCATTATAATTTATGTGAAAATTAAAATGAAAGTTAAATAGAAAATTTTTGCTTTTAAATCATACATTTGAAAATAAAAGTTTCTGCACAAATTCTTTTTATTTTTCAATTATTTGTCAGTTTATTTCTCTTTTTTTTCTTTCGCCTACACAAAAAATCCTTTAGTTTTTTTTTTGTTTTGTTTTGTTTTGTTCCCCATATCTCGCCATTGCGTTTCTCTACTTCCAGCGCTAAATATTGGTCTCTTGACAGTCTCGATTCTATTTTTCCCCCGATTCCAGAATTTTTCAAAAAATACCCCCAGCATCTTGAGTCACTGCATGTACGGCAAGCTTTAAAAGAAAAACACAACTGCCCTAATTCAACACTCTCATAAGTTTCCAGAATTAAGATAAGTCATCTTTCACGACGATTTCTGCTCTTCGATTGTAAATACAACAAACCATTGTTATAAAAAAAAAAAAAAAAAAAAAAAAGTTATTCCTTCCCCCCCCCCCCCCCCCATTTATCACTATAAAAGAAATTCATAAAATCCGGATTACTAAGCAGATTCGAGATATTTATGCAATTAACCGGGGATTGTTATGCGATAAAACGAGTATATTTAACATTAGTCTTATGGGGGAACGTTTCTGTTCCACGGCATTTTATGCATATAAGCGGGGTATCAATTATCCGTTACCCGATTATGTGGGTTCGACTGTATATGTAAAAATAATGTATGTTTACTATTTTAACCTGCTTACACTATATTTTTGCTCCTTGGTTATACCCATAGTTTTTTACTTAAATATTTTTGGCAACATGTGCAAATCATTTCTTATAACCTTTTCTATTGTGTCATTTATGCCATGGATGGATCTTCAATTGGTAATACATATACTTCTTTTTTAATCCATTATATATTTTTATCTATTATCATTTCTGGCTTTTTCATCTGGATTTATTGTGTGAAGTAGCCCTTATTTTGCATTTTTTTTTTAGCTTGTTATGGTTAATGCAAAGATAAAACCGTACATGTTATTTGTGGAAATCAAAGTAATTTTGGCCTCATAATTCTGCCTTGGTTTCACAATTATTTCCATTTTTCCAATGTGTACTGTATTTTCAATTCCTTGTCGTACTTGTTATAAGGATCTGTTTCAAAGAATTCTATAATGGTTTTAGCAGGTGTTGTTCAGAAACTATGCAATCGAACTGTTTTTCCGTTTTTTTTTTTTTTTTTTGCAAACGCAATATAGATTTTTCATATAATTGTGTCAAAAAAAGGCGTTTTGAGCCGAATTTCCGCGCAAAAGGAGAATAACTACTTAAGGAAGGGTGAAAAACGTCTTTGTCACGTGATCAAAATAGCTTCTAACTCAATAGGTAACTTATTTATCGAAAAATGGAAAAAACAGTTCGATTCCAAATCGCTTCCCTAGTCAGGCCTTCCAATTTTATATCTTTCCGTTAAAAAATGAATTTGTAAATGTGTCAAAACGTTTTGCGCTTGTTGAGCAGAGTAGTTGAGAACAGCTTTAAAATAGAAAAAACAGTCATTATTTTTCACGATTATCTTACGTTCAAACGAAATATTCAAAATTAACTAGGATTAGAGAAATTTAAGGTAAGAATTGAAGACAAGCGATGAAAAATTAAATGGTGCATCGAACTTAAAAAAAATAAAATAAAAAGTTCAACCTTATAATTAAATTAGCTACGGAGATTATACACACAGTTCTTATTCTGACATCGCCTCTACTAATATGAACAACACATGAAAATGAAAATAGTTTTAAGCCAAAGCTGCAAATTTCTGTATTCTATCAATATGATCCCTTTCCACATTCAGTATACAGTTCATACCCATTTCAGTATACAGTTGCTAAATTGTAAATCTGTCAAAAATAACCAAACTAAAAAAAAAAAAAAAAAAAAAAAAATGAAATAGGGGGGAAATATCTATACGTCATGTCGGGCTTATCGTTCATCATTTAAACTTACATCTTTATGACGCACATCAGTGTGTTGTACCCATACGCTTTTCACAACTTCCCCTTCGAACGACGGTGTTACCAAACGGAAAGCGTGCGAAAACTGCTGTGAAATTCGAAGTTTAGAAACACAACTGAACTCAAAACAATAAAATTAATATTAGGGTTACCTTAACTTCCTATAAGCCCTTAATAATATATGTTACGAAAATTTCAGTGTATTTTTAAATTAATTTTTAAATATTTTTCAAATTCTTCACAAGAGGGGGGAAAAAGTTTCTTTAAATGAAATATCAATTTCATTCAATCTTTAAAATTGAAATAAAAACCTTGATAACAATTTGCTGTAAAAAAAAAAATAATAATAAAATTAAATTAAAACTTATCTCCCCCCACCCACCTGAGGTATTTATCAGAGTAGACCTTATAAACCGGGAGCCGGCAGCACAATCACCTCATCGAGTTCACGGAGGAAATTCTAGGATTAGTTAAATCTTGATTCGCATATTAAAACGCAATCGGTCTGCAAGCGGCAAATCCTAAAAATCCGATTTTAGCGGCTGACTCGTAGGTTTATCATTGTGTTTTCTTGCACCAAAAGGTATGAAAACATGGAGGACTGCGATCAGGTCGATCTCTATAAAGGCCTTTTTTTACTTTTTTTTTTTGTTTGCAAGTTTCTATTTACTTTCAGAACCAGTTTCGACTTTTTTGCATTATTTGGAAATTTAACTTTTAAATCAAATTTGAAAATTTTCGCGACATGTCTAACGTTGGGTTACCCTATCCGAACCCGACATTTCTGGCTAAAATCAACCCGAGACCCGACCAAAAAATAACTTCATCGACCCGAACCCGAAATATTTAAATTTGAACCCAACCCGAATCCGAAGTGAAAAAAAATTAAATTCAGATTTTAGTACAAATTTGAATAAATAGTCTACAATTACATCTTTAATATCAATTTTATCTTTTTTGTCTAAAAATAAACATTAATAATCAAACTTTTTTTTTTTTTTTTTAATACATTTTTTGAAAAGTTGGGTCAAATTGAACCTCACCCGATAGACTCAAATCCTAACCCAAAACCGACCCGAACCCAAAACATTTAAACTACACCTGACCCACAACAAATATACATTTTAGCGTCAACCGGGTCGGGTAAAATCGGGTTTCCCAACCCGACGCAAAACTAACTTATTCAGCGGATTTGTTTATTTATTCCGTGATATTAACAGAGGTAAAATATAACTGTCATTCGAAGAAAAAAAAGGAGGGACAGATCACATCTACCAGAGCCATCTGCAGACACGAGATTCGGCAAAAGCAGGAATTCCCATAAAAGGATGAGACCGAACCCTCATGCATTTTCAAGGGATTATCTCCTTTTCTCCCGGGTGTATCTTCCTAATCCATTTGTTCCAGCATGCGATAATAATCGGGATATTTTTTAGGGATGGGAAACCGTATTGTAGCCCTCCGGAAAGATTTTGGATATTTCTCCCCAAAAAGAATAATATCCCTCTTATTTCTTTCTCTTTTTTTGAAAGTTCGATATTTCCAACTGAAATACGTATCACTGTCCTGAATTCAAGCAATAGAGAAATAAAACAGGCAAGCAGGCGTCTCGCTTTAATTGTAATAGTCAATAACACAAGAAGAAATACAGTAGAGCTCGGTTATAACAAAATTTGGATATAATGAAAACAATTCGGGTTTATGAATAAAAATTTGGAAACTCAAGGATTTTCCCCATTTTTATAATTTTTCCTAAGCAAAGCGAGTCATTTCGCATATATTCTGCACTTTTGTTGAAACAGCAGATAGAGATTATCTTATCTGCCGTTATTAGTTTTAATTAGCTCTGTAGTATCTTTGAAACAAAGCATGTAAATTGTACCTACATTGCAATTACAATATATAATTGTACTTTTTCTTATTTAATTTAATAATAATACTAATAAAAAAATAAGTAACATGAAAGTGAAAAAAAAAAACTGCCATTCAAGAAGAAAGAAAAACTCATTTTAAATTATTTTACAAAATTGGTAATGCTTTAATATTTGTTTTATTTAAGGCTGTTCTCAAATCCAAAGGGGCAACTTTGACATAAGTTTAAATTGATTTTTGTTCGGAAACGCATAAAACTTGCAGGTTATTATTCAATAACTGTGTAATCGAACTGTTCTTTCCGTTTCATTGTAAACGTAATAGATCTTTTAGAAAATGCTGACAAACTTGACGTTTTGAACAGAATTTCTAGACGAGAGAAGAAAAAGAATCAGTAAGGGAGATAAAACGCCTCGCTCACGTGACCCATTTCGCTTATAACCGGATAGGTAATCTATTGATAAAAAAATGGAAAAAACAGTTCGATTCCAAATCGCTTGCCTAGTCAGCTCTGCCAATTTTGTACCTTTACATTTATAAATGAGTTAGTGAATGTGTAAAAACGTTTTGCGCTAGTTGACGAAAGCAGTTGAGAACAGCCTTAAAGATGTCAGCTTTGGGAACTGTTTTTTGGGTGTCAGCTTTACGGCACTGTACCTTACTTGTTTATTTTAAAAGGGAAGAAGAAGAGAGAGAAAGTGAGCGAGAAAACTCGTAAAATCCAATAAAATATGGTTGCACTCAATATACAAACAATGACTGTCGTTGGGTGATATCATGTCTTTTCAAACTGATTTTTCAGTTTCTGACCGGAAAACTCCCGTTGCTTTTGAAATTACGTTATTACCTGTAATGGATGATCATGCATTCAAAGAAAGTCACTAATGGATTGCTTATAGTTTTCTCAAAAAATCTGCTTCCCCGATAATACTCAGCAGGGGTTTGGAGTTGAACTAGATACCGTTTGAAATAACACTCATTGTTAAACAAGAGGGTGTCTTATTACAAGCATTTAACTGCGACCGTGCTCTCCCTTGTCAATGTTGGCAAACAAACGGGTGGAAATAAACCGAAAAAAAAAAATCTGATTCCACTTTAAAAAAGTCTCTAATGTCTGCCCATTCAATTTCAATATCAGACGAAGACGTTCTAAAATGTATAAAAAGCTGGGAGGGGTGCATCAACCAGATGTAAAACGAGGAATAAAAAAAAAAGAAAATTTAGAAGGACAGCTGTTCTGTTCGTCAGAGCACCACCGTCGTTCCGAAATTGAAAAGAATCCGCTTCGTCCTGTTCAAATAGCGAATGCACTCAAAAATGGGAAAAAATTTTCTGGGCTTTAATTGCTCCGTGTAGGGAGTAATTTTAAAGCGGTATCGCTTTTCACAGATATATAGGGTCGTGTGCGGACTGAGTGAGTGGGCACCAATTCGTTTTATTATTATTTTTTTTTTTTCTAAATTCCTTTTTCACTTTTATACTTAGTAAACCCGAAATATTGGACAGAATTACCTTCCACAAACCGTGGGAAAAATGAAAAGTTTTAATGAATATCGGCTGAATTCTATGTCTGTGGTAAATATATAAGTTTGTCAGTTAAAATTTTAAAAGTCTCAGAAATAAAGAAATAGACTTCCATTTTCCCGAAAGCAATATTACATGTCAATTGGTATTACCTGTATCATTTTCATGCCTGTTTATTAAATTCACATATATGCATATATTAGGGTAGGAATCGATTAAAAAGTTTAAATGGGTTAATCGAAGTTTCATGATTGATCAACCAATCCATCGATTAGAATTTTAATCGATTGCTATTTTGTTTTAGAGTATTTTAACTTTCCTTTAATTAATTAAACCTTCATTAAAAAAAATAAAGGTAACTTTTTTAACCCTCTGAGGGGCGGTGGAATATATACCACCTAATTTTAATGAAATTTTGCACCAGAAGCTAATTAAATTTAACTTTGGTGGAAAAAAATTGTAAAATTGCTTTTCATTTTAAAATAAAATTTTTCGAACATTCCGGTGTAAATTCAACATTTCAGAAATAAAATTACTTGCCCATGAAATGGGTTAAAGCTAGTAAATGCAAAGAAAATGGAAAGCAAATGGGGGAAAAGGTCTTACATTATTAAGCGTAAGTAATTTTATTTTATTAAACATATTCCCTATTGAATTTACCTTTAAGGGGGCACAGAACCTTTAATTTTTTTTTTTTTCTGAACAATATGAAAAAAAACATTAGAAAATTTGCATTATTTCTCGAGTTATAATCATTTGTGGGTATAATTGAAGGTCCGTAGATATTGAAACTTAACAGTGCGCACAAAAACGCATTTTAAAGATTATATCGATGGATAATTACCATAACAAAGAACGATAAAGAAATAATTATTTATAATATGTCAAAAAATAATTTAAATGATATTACCGTAAACATAAAATCATATCAGAATGTAAATGAATCATATATCAGAATGTAAATAAATCATATTTATTAAGTCCATAAAATTCTTAATGACGTGAGTATTGATAAAAATCTTTTCAAATTTATTAACAAACTTTTTGAGGAAAAAAAGAAATATATGAGATATTATAAGTAAGAAAACACAGAGTTTCTCCCCCACAAATACCCACAAGTTGTTTACTAAGTTTTCTGTTACTTTTTCCAATATGATGAATATCTCTGTTTTCTAACCATACGAGGACCAGAATTCAAAAATTTAAAAATGTAATACACAAAAGATCTTCGTATTGAAATAAGTTTCATTAGTTTTTTTTTTTTTTTTTTTTTTTTTAAACATTCTTCTTTAGCATCCATGTACTTTCTCATTAGATTAAATCAATTTTCAGTACAGGCGTACCATTGAGAAATTTTTATCCGAGAAACATGCGATTTAAAGGCTTTTACTGCACTTCCAAGCAATCTAAAGCGGTGACCATTCATCTTATTTTTTACGAATGGGAACAAGAAAAAATCATTGGGTGCTAAGTCTGGTGAATAAGGACAATGGTTCAGAAACCCAACTACTATTATTTGTTTGTTTGTTTCAATTAACTGATAATTCGAAATGCATTGTGTGAGCTTGCACTGTCTGATGGGTATCACGACGTTGCATGCTTCATTTTTAGAGTTCAGCAATTATTTCTGGCAAACAAACTGTTTATACAAATTAGCATTCACTGTTGACGATCCTTCAAAACATAATTCGATGTTGTTCATACGTGGCTGGATTTACGAAAAAAAACGGAACAATACTTTTCTTTGAAGCATTTCGGAGACTGACGACTTTTATTGGGTTTGATCATTTTGAAATATCCAAAGAGTTGAATGCTGCTTTATTTCCTGTTCACGAGAATTATAAAACTTTATTCATCTGTTACCGGCAACAGAGTTGAATCTTCTGAGTTTCTTTTTGTACCATTTGATCCGAGTGCCCAGAGATTAAGTTCCAGTCCGCTCATACATTTTACAATTTTTAAATAATCATGCAAAATTGAATGCACTTGGGCTCTTGAAATGTTCAAAGATGTCTCAATTTTGTCATATATTACATGACGATCTAAAGTGTTGTCATTTGTTGCAAAGCATCGCTGTTTTCTGGAATTCATGGGTGCAAGAACTCCACCCAAAGACAAGACTGAAAACCTTTCAGAATATTAGAAATAATCAAATGGGGATGTGCTGGAAGAAAAATTTTCAGCATTATTACTAGCATAAATGTAAATTCATACATATATTTATAGATATGTATTTGTATTTTTATCCCTCCTCCCCCCCTTTTAATGTTTATTTTGATTTTTTCTTATTTTGATACTGAGACATTTTTTAAAGACTTTCTGTTCTACATATGTACTCGGGTGCAAGAAGTCCATTCAAGCCAAGACTGAAAATGTTTGAGTATTGGGTATAATTAAAGAAAATGGGCTAGAAGAGCCCAATTTGCCTTGCATTATAACCAAAAATTGATCTTTGACAATGAAAGAAAGTGATTAAGAGTTCTTGCTTGTAAAATTGCTATTATTTAAATATATAATGTATAATTTACCATCAGTGAAAATTTCTCCAAAATTGAAATCAGTTCCGAGACTGAAGGTCTTGAACCACAGATTATTGTAAAACTTTGTCCAAAGTCATACTAAGCCATAGCTTGAAAATCCCTTCGACTTAACCCCTTAACTGCTGTGACAAAAATTTCGCATAAATACTGTCAAGCAGTCTCTGAGACCGCTTCATCGAAGGATGAATAAAAAGCTCGATTAATTAGCAGGATAATGTTTCTGAAGTTCAAATTTCTTAAAAAAATCCCCAGCGCATAAAAGTTTATTTTTCTAAAAACGTAAGTACTGGTCTACATACTTAAAATAATTTAACAGCTTCACACTAACTTTTAGAAGCAAAGGCTGAATACATCTTACATAGGGTGATTTTTTTTTTTTTTTAATGCTTTGGACAAATGCATTCCCAAGCCGTAATCCCCATCGCATCTGCCTTTTCGCTGCTATCGGAATAAACGTATCCCAGTACCTGCGAAAAGAAATTTTTTCAGCAGAGAGGGATGAATCCACGACGTTTTGTTTGTAGTTTCCATCGATACCGTCCTTGTTCGGGGGCTATAGGATCTGTTTGAGATTTTTATCATGGAATTCTACACCTTGATCCGAAAACAAGATAAATGCAAAAAAATCGGGATTTTTATTCCCACAACACGGAAGAAGGGAGAGCATTCGGATTATCCCTTGATGTTTCAGAATAGAGAATATGAAGAACATTGGATGGGCATACAGAAATTTATTTTTATTTATTTATTTATTTTTTTTTAGGGGGGGGGGGGGGTAGGGGCTGATTAATCTCAGATGATTTCACTAGTGTTTGTTTTAGAGTGAGGGGTGGGGAAGGAGAGAGAAATGGCATGGCGCATTTGAAAAATGGCAACACCCTTATAAAATAGCAATGATTGGAATGTGTTTCTCAGATTATTTTCGAATAAGAGACAAAAATCGATGAATGATAATCTCTTGGTCCCACCTTTAAAAATTGTCAAAAGACCAGTCTTTCATCTTTTTAAGCCTATTTAATAAAACGATTAAATATTGCTATGCACAAGAAAGGTTTTGTTTGAACGTGCCATCGCACGAACGTATTCATCCAAGTAAGTGGTGACGTCTGATAACACAAAGCATTTTCACCAGTTAAGCAAAAATAACTGCTGAGTACGTTACATTACAACAAGGAAATTGTGCAGAGTAGCTAATTTTCTGGTATGACAACAAGTGCTGAATTCGTTACTTTTTCATTACAAGGAACTTTCACTGTATCAGCGCTCTTTAATGCTGCCTATAGGATTGTTGCTATGTGTTACTGTTTGTAGATTTGCTGTGCATCACTACTACCGGCTGGTGACCTCACCTATCTGACATAAATAAATTTAGTCAATAACAGTAGGGTGTTGAGATCAGCAACAAATTTCCCTGAATTTTCTAGGTTCTATAGGGACAAAATTCCTGGTATCGAGACTCTCACAACTGATTTTCAAGTAACAATTACTGAATAGTTAAACAACTTCTTGCAAAATTTACAAATTGTTGAACATTTTACATGCTAAACATACACACATTTAGCATCAGGTTCTATCCATTTTGCCCAATCAGGATGAAATTTTTACCACATCAGTCACGGTTAAATACAGATTGCTTTGACAAATAATAAATCTAATATATAAAAATGAAAATTTGTCTGTCTGCAATCTATATAAATCCACAGTTTGGAAACGTACATGCGTATTAAAACACGGCCGATGCAACTAAAGCAATCCAGAATTGAAATAATTTATATTCAACTTTTAATTAATAAAAAACCACCTATTTCTCAGCAATTTCCTATCAAATTTAAACATTTTTCGTTATAGCAGCTGCCAACAATTAAAAATTCACAATAAAATTCTTACCACAACAATTGCCTTTCTATTGCAAGACGCATTGCATAGCACGTACGCCACGCTGCAATACTAAAAAGATGTAGCGGGTATTACGATAATTCTTTTACCTTACATGCAAATAATTAGAGCTTATTTAATTGCGCTTAATTATTACAAATTTTTAAAAATAAAGAAACACATTTCAAACATCAACAAAACTTTTTATTCTATTTATTCGATTATTCCAAAGATATCGTTTTATCGACTGCTGCCACAGTAACATGATAAATTTCATTTAAAAAAAGGGCACAGTAGTAGAAAAATATTTTACTAAATCGAAGTTATTTTTAATTTTGGCTTTAGAATTAAATTCATGAACTCCCGTGCATGAAACTGGTTAAACAGCTTGTATTCAATTAATTAAGCTAACAAATGTTCAGTTCCAAAAAAAAAAAAAAAAAGATAAGTAAAAAGACTGAAACATCTAATCAATCCCATAACATTCAGTACAAAGTTTCAGTGAAGCTAGAGTTGAAAATTTCTGAGTTTCAAGGAACGATTGAAAAGGGGTAGACAAAATTATTTGCACGACAGACTCAAATACTCTTTACAGTATTCATAAAGAGACAAATGAGATTCTCCTGGCGCTGCAATTTCAAATCCTTAGATTTAGGATCAGAAATTGTTTCTTGGAAGTTTCACATTTTTTTTAACTCTTTCTCAGAGTTTTCAAATTTCCCCGACTTTTCCTCGGGAATGGTAAATTTCCCTGACTTTTTCAGTCCATATAAATTTCTCTGACTTTCCCAGGTTATTCAGGTGGCTAGACACCCTGAATAATATCAGTTTTTTGGGGGAATATTTGAATATATAATTTAGTTTCCCAAGATAAGCTTTGCGTATTATTGATCACTTTTAAACGTATGAATTGTAAAGACGCTTAGCGACTGGTAATGGCTAGTTTCTTTCAGAATATTTTAAGGCTGTTCTTAACTGCTTTGCTCAACAAGCGCAAAACGTTTTGACACATTTACAAATTCATTTTTTAACGGAAAGGTATAAAATTGAAAAGCCTGGCCATGGAAGCGATTTGGAATTGAACTGTTTTTTCCATTTTTTGATCAATTAATTACCTATTTAGTTATAGGCGATTTCGATCACGTGACAAACACGTTTTTCGCCTGCTCTTGAATCTTTCTTCTTTCGCGCGGAAATTCGGTTCAAAACGCCCACTTTGACTATTTTCTGAAAGATCTATTGCGTTTTCAAAAAAAGGAAAAAAACAGCTCAATGACATAGTATCTGAACAACACCAGCTAGTTTCATGCATTTTCGAACAAAAATAAAAGAAAGTTGCCTTTTTGGATTTGAGAACATCCTTAAGACCATCTTAAATTAGGCTATTCTCAAACCTCTATTTCACGTTCACTAAATCAATTTTATACGAAATACTATACGTGAAACTGGAATCTGTTCAAATTCAAAGGAATCAAACAATAATAAAAAACATTTTTTTTCTATAAATGTAAAGCATTTTTTTTTTTTTTAGAAATTATTGTAAAATTTTGAGTTCGAAACCGAATTTCGAGGTATGATGATTAGAAAACAACTGACTAAAAATCAAAGATGTATTTACATTTATTTATAGGGTGCGGATAAGAAGTTTTTACGATACCCTAAATGAAAATAAATGGATATTTCAGGTATTTAGGAATGAAATAACATGAAAAAAAGATTTGCACTGTTGATTGAAGAAAATAAATCATAGAATATATCCTAAGGGTATGGTATTAAAAATATAGATATATTTATAAAATTAGCATGCTTTCATTTTGAATATAGATATACTAAATAGTTTAAGAAAAACAAATTAATGCATAACCCCCCCCCACACACACACACACACTTTATAATGGAAAAAACTATGCTACTACAATCACTGGCCAACATACGATCAATCCACATCTTCTTTTAATTCAGGCATGTCAAACACGCGGCCCGCGGGCCACAACTGGCCCGCCGACAACTTATTTGTGGCCCGCGAAGCCTTTGTCACTTTACCTGTATTTAATATATTTGTTAGAACGTGCATGCTGAAAATATACTTTACACGAAAAGACTTGCGCCAACCACGGTCTTAGAGATAGCAATAATACGAAAGATTTGTATTCGAATATTTCGAACAATTATAAAAAGTTACAATTTTCATTTTAAATCGACAAATTATGAATGTGCATTTTCAAAAGACTACCAAAAGACAAAGTGCTTGGAGTTTTCATTTGAAATTAACAGCACCTGTGTAAATTTCAACTTCAGAGTAAATTTCTTGATGCTATCTTATTATTTAATAGTAGTATTAGCGTTTTTCAATAGAGTTTATTACATGTACAAAATTATTTTTAAAAAGAAAATGCATTTCATTTTAAATATGCCAGGCATTATTACAAGCCAAGCCAATGCTTAGCGCCTAACACCCATCGAAATTGAACAAGGAACATAAAATAAATTTTTAAACAAAAGAAACGATCCGAAAAAATAAATTTCGAAACTCTGGTGGAGAATCCAGCAACAGCAGGGTCATTCCAGTGTTTGGAGGATCGGAAGCCCAGTGCTAGATCAAGATTAGTGTGCACAATAACTTTTAAAATAGATGCATTTTAGAAAATTCTATTAAATTCTATAGATTTTTATTGTAAAGTAATTTTGAATATTTTTTTTAATAAATAACATAAAATAAACAATGTATAATATTAACTTTGGAATTTTGTGCTAAAAGTTTTTTAACATGGCTGTGTTTTGTACGAAGAAATTTTATTCTATGCAACGGTAATAATATTATTTACTCTTTTTTATGTGGCCCGCGGCTTTCTATATAACGCTTAATTTGGCCCGCGGCTTTGTATACAATACTTAATTTGGCCCGCAGCAGTAAATGAGTTTGACATGCCTGTTTTAATTGTTGCATGTTGTAAACAATGTAATTATCTTGTATACAAGGCAGAATCGGCTAGCTCAACTTAAATAGTAAAATTAAGTGATAATAATAAAAATAATAAATAAAAATGAAATATATGTAGACTAAGACAAACCAATGTCTGTTTTTGTATTTACCTTGTAGCTCTTACCTCCACTTCGGCTTCATGGTGCCTCTGATGTTGCGCTCGATAAAGTCTCTGTTTCTCTTCGAAATCTCGAAGTCTTTCATTATATCGCTCGATTTGTTCTCGAAGCAGATTGTCTTCAATCTTAAAAGAAAAAAAAAGGGGGGGGGAATCAAAATTCTGTCATTAAAAAAACTTCAAGTTAAATCTAGTTAAAACACAAAGCGTCATTCGTATATTGATTTATTTGATTCAACAGAGAACAACATTTCAAAACCGATATTATTTAAGGGTGTTCCCAAATCCAAAAGTGCAACTTTCTGACATAAGTTTAAATTTATTTTTATTCGAAAATGCATGAAACTAGCTGGTGTTGTTCAGACACTATGTAATTGAGCTGTTTTTGCCCTTTTTTTTGCAAATGCAATAGATCTTTCAGAAAATAGTGTCAAAATGGGCGTTTTGAACCGAATTTCCGCGCGAGGAAGAAAGAGCACTCAAGAGCGGGCGAAAAACGTGTTTTTCACGTGATCAAAATCACTTATAACTCAATAGGTAATTGATGGATTAAAAAAAAAAATGGAAAAAACAGTTCCATTCCAAATCGCTTCCATGGCCAGGCTTTCCACTTTTATACCTTTCCGTTAAAAATGAATTTGTAAATGTGTCAAAACATTTTGCGCTTGTGGAGCAGAGCAGTTAAGAACAACCTTAAGTGGATGGTGGGTATTTTCAAGGGAGAGGGGGGGGAAAGGGGGAGAATGAATTTTGTTGCACAGCACGTATGAATGATTATCTTAGAAAACAAGCTATGCTATTCGAATAGTAGAAGAGAGTAGTTTACCTTGGGACAGCTTTATTTTTTGCCCTAAATTTTAAATTAACTCTTAGCTCTTGCAGATGCAGATAGATGACAGCACGATCTAACCTTCAGACATATTTTGTTTCCATTGATGAAGCTGGTAAGAATTTATTAAGATTTTTATTTTGAAAACATGTCTAGTAACTTTCATGTAAAAATTTGATAAGTTGCAAAGTGGAATTTGATTGAAAATATTTTGAAATAAATGTAATATGAAATTTAAAGCTTTCTCTATAAAACTGATGTACAGTAATAGTTCTAGTGCTAAGCCTAACAGCACGACATTCTAAAATTTCATAGTGGGTATAGGGTGCACCTTGGGACACAAGATATGCCTAGCTAACTTTTCTTCGAAATATTTTACCAAAAAGATATTGTGCTTAAAATATTTTTATTTAATCTTACATAACATGTATTTATTAATAGTTATTTCTTCTTTTAGGAACTCATTAGGCTTAACAATAGCAAGGATTAGAAATTTAGAAAATAAAAATGCAGCGATTCGTGCTGACAATATTCAGAAAGCTGCTACAAATATTTTATCAGGTAAAATGTCCTTTAGGAAAGCTGCTGCAGTCTACAATGTTAGTAAGACCATTCTGAATCGTCAATGTTAGTACTTTAAAAAAAAAAGTGAACAGCCAAATTTTAACTTCACATATGTATCAAAGATACAAAGTCGAAAAATATTCACCGATGATGAGGAAGGAAAGTTGGTAGACTACATTTTACAAGCTTCGAAATATCACTAATGGACTAATAATGATGCGCGTACCCTTGCTTATGAATAGGCTTCAACAAATAAAAAGAACATTCCTTCAAATTGGGAGCATGATGAAAAAACTTGGAAAGGTTAGAACACCCAAGAATACATTTCGAAGAATACATCGGGCTAGAATATTCGTTTTGCGTCCTAAAATTTAGAAAATTTACAATAGTTATCTTTATCAATTTAAATAAATTTCTTTTCCTGAACAATTAATTCATTGTATATTGTAATTCAATTCACACCTATTTTTAACTGTCCGAAGGTGCTTCACCAGGTGGGACACCTTGGAACAAAGCGCAAGTTTAATAAATATATATTTTTTTTAATTTTCCTATGATGGATATAAGATCAAAAGCTTTTTAATAATGTAGGCAAAGGTTAAAAGAATAAATGCCAGGTAAAATTTTGACAATTGATCAATATAAAAAATTTTGAAAAAAAGAAAAAAGTGTCTCCAGATGAGCACTCTCCCCTATGTTCACACCCCTCCTCCCACGTAAACACAGCAAAGTAAACTTGCAGATTAAAAAAAATATATATCAACCCATAAGAAAATATTCTTACCTGTGCATGTTCTTCGTCGTATTCGAGGCAGCCTACCCCGTCTAACCTCTCCAGATCGAGCCAGCCTCGCCACCTCACACACACGCCGTTCATAATGAAACAGGACTTTATGTGCACCTAACAAAGAAAACGTAAATTACGGTACTGATACTTTTATATACAAAATACAGGACATATAATATAGAAGAAATTGAAGAAGGAAAATAAGTAAATTGTGCGATTTTATTTCAATAGTAAGCAGTAGAATGCATGAGCGGACATGATAATAAATCCTGCTAAGGCAGATTAGCACGAGGGGGGGGGGGGGGTACTTAAAGATATTCCATTTCAAAGAGGTTTCTGTATTAGCGGTTGTTATGATGGGACGTGAAAACAAACTAACTGCTATTACTATTTGACACGAAGACATCCAATAAATATTTATTAATATTAAAAATTAAAAAGTACAGTAAACTGTCTAAAGCGGAATCGATCGGGACAGAGAAAATGTTCCGTGCAGACAATATTCCGCCTTAGACAAATTTTACTCTATGTCTATGGATTCGCAGGGACTTGAAAATCTTTCAGAGTTACACAGATTTCCGTCTTATACAGAGTCCGCCTTACAGAGAGTTTACTGTATTTACAAATCTTAACCCTTCTTCTGCATAAACACAATCTGTTATCCCGCTCCCCACCCCTCCCGTATTTTCTCGATATTTTAAAAACAATACGGATTACTCGAATCACTAACTTTTAACCAGTAACCGCTGTTAGCGGTCTCACAGACCGCTAATTTTTTCAATTTTCACAAATTTTCAGTTTTTGGTTAAATTTTGTTTTATTTGGAGTCCTTTTACTTTCACTAGAGACTTTTGAATAGCTGAATTTTAAATATAATAGTCCTGTATATGAAGTTTAATACAGAAATAGTATTTTAAGAGTAAATGTAGCATTTTATTCATCTTTAGATTAAACGGTCTGACAGACCGCTCACAGTAGTTATGCGACAATATTTGTCACTCCGGTTACGGGTTTAAAACTCGTATTTCAATTCAAATCAACACTTACAAGAAGAACGGCGAGTTTCTCATGAATACCATCGTCACGCAAGCCTTTCGATAATAAATTGCTTGACATAAATCAAATCACAGCAAGTGCAATTAAATGTAATTTAAGAACGCTCTTTTCACACGTCTGCTGCAGCAGATGAGTAAAAAGGAAATAACACCTATCACAATTTTCTCTTAATGTACATATTAATTTGAATCAATAACACCGCAGAGACGCCCTTAATACGACAAAAATGTGAGATTAAAAAGCCTCTAATAACCACCTTCAATGAGCAGAAGAACATTTTATTGCACCTTTACCAATTCACGTTTCGTATCGCGTACAAAGGCGATTACATTCACCACTAAAGGCGACGAACCGACTGATTTATCGCCACTTTTCTGCAATTTACGGCTGTAATTGCGGCAATAAAAACTCTTCGACAGAAGCGAAAAAGTACATATCCCGGGTGGTCGCAGACTATAGGTGGTTCAAGTAATAGCTGATACACATCTCGCCGAGAAAGGACTGAACGGATCTGAAAAGTTATATCTGTATCAGTTAAAAATCAATTGTTTTTTGGCATTAGTTCTGTCTACGACGTATTGTTTGGCTAATATGCTGCTGATTTAGAATTTACAAGACAATAGTACTAACATCAAGATTGTATTACTTGTTCTTCCGCCTTTAATTAGTTATTACTGGTTGCTAAGATCATATTTAACATCACATACATCTGATAAAACTTTAAATTACAAAAAAACAAGATTGATCATAGAGAGAGCGAGAGTTCCTACAGAGAACAAACTGATTAGGGGAGAAAATGCTTTATCAAAAGGCGCAATTTCTTTTAAAATGAAAAAATGTATTCAAAATATAAAAATAAAATCAAAAGCAAATGTATTCACGATCTGTATCAATTTGAAGAGAAAAAAGATTGAATCATAGTTGCATGAGAAAGAAATCAATATTAAAAAATGGTAAAAGATATCAGCTCAAATACTAAGAAAGACGCAAATTTTATTTTTAAATTTATTTATTTATGGTCACCCAAAACAGATTTCATATGACTATCTAAAAAACATTGATAGTTATTTCTGAAGTTATTTTTAAACAGAATATTGGATTTTGCAAAAAATCATGCACACAAGGCTCCTCCATTTTCTTAAATAACAATCTACGTAGAATTACGTATGTTCCATAAATTCTAAATATATTAGACTTCGAAGAATTAAATCATCAAAACATAGACCAATAATTTTATTTTTTCATTTCGTTCGTTTTCCATCTGTAATTTTTTTTTAAATTAAATTAAGTAACTAATCAATCTAAATTAAGCAATTTCATCCATGATAATTTTTACTTCTAGGTAAATAGCCCACTTTACCAGGTGGATAATAAATAGTTCTATAATGTCTCTCACATTCAACCCATCTTCACTAACAATAGTATGAAAACGAACTATGAAATGTAGATATCTTCCTCCGGTAGTTCACTTACCGGTGCTTGAAAATTAAATCAGCAGTCACGAAATTTTGCTATTAGATAACGAACACGCAAGGATGGGGCAGGTGGAAGCGAAACTCGGGTGTTCAGCATTCGCAAAATGTGATGATCCGGTGTTTGAATAGATACGAATAATGTAAACCTTAGAGAAATAAAGCTGTCAAGAATAATTTATTATTATAACAGTGTTTAAAAAAAAAAAAAAAAAAAAAAAAAAAAATACAGAGAAAAAAAACTTTTAAAAATTTGTAAACACAAACAGCAGTCAAATTACTTAGTTTTTTTTTTCTTTTTTAATTATTGTTCATAATACAATACATTAAAAAAAAAAAAAAAAAAAAAAAAAAACTAGTACTTTCGAGTATATCATGCTCACCATCAGGGTTAAAAAGAATAAAAAGTCAGAGGTTGAGAACTTTATACAGATGAGCTGATCCAAACTTCAAAGTGAAAAAGGGGTGAGGCTATGCTGTCGGACTGTTCCAAAGTTCTACAGAAGTGGGTGTACTCAGGTAACCAAATCTTTGTAATATTGTAAGATAACGTATTATTACAAGTGTAATTAGCACGGCATAGGATTTCTATTGACTCCATAATTACTAATTTTTGGTAATTTTATTTTATAATTTATTATTTTAGCTTCTTTAAAATCAATTACAACTTCTTGCTACTGATTGACTTTAGAAATAGATGTTCTACACTGGTTAAGCATGATATCTGCGGTTCTGTTAAAAGCTCTTTAAATGTTCGTGTTGTCATACCGATATAATCGGCTTTCCTTTTATTTTAATTTCAAGAAATTGATGTTTATGATACTTTTAACTTAATATTTGAAAAAACAGTTTTTTCTGTTAAAAAAAAAAAAAAAAAATGGATATCTTAAATTTTACAGAAAGAAACTTTCCCGTAAAAAATTAGATGTTTCCTGTAAATTAAACGGTTTTCCACTGGATTTTTTTTTTTCTTTTACAGTGTAGAATATTTTTCGTAACTTTTGAGCTTCATTAAAATAGAATATTTTACGTTAAGTTGGTGATATAACACAGTCCGGCCGAAAGAAAAAAGAAAAAAAAGGAACACCCCATACAATTTAATCACCAAGTCGTAAACGGGAGAAAAAAAAAAAAAAAAAAAAAAAAAAAAAAAAAAAAAAATCTACTGGAAATTGTTTACTTTCAATTTATGTTTTAAAAAAATAAGTTTAGCAGGTCGTCTACATATAGAAATTGTAACAAACTCTGAAATGTTCAATACGAACTGTATTTCTAATTTTGACAACGTGTTTGCCTTTTTCGGTATATTTCACCAATGGGGAAAATGGGAAGTCTTTCGGTCAAGGTATTCAGAAGGTTTTAAGTTTCGAACGTCTAATGGCAAATTCAATTCTAAATCGTTCCAAAACAGATTGCAGGATAGTTTTTAAAAGCATAACTCAAAAATTATTTGGCGGAACGGGGTGATTTTAGATTCGCAATTTGAAGCTTTTAGAAATAGATTTCTACTAAAAAAATGTATAGTTTACAGTCCACATTTATTTCTAAATGTCGAAAAAAATATATTATTTAAATTAATTTTCACAGACATATTTCGTATTGAAATTTTCAGAGTGTAATACAACTTCATTATGAAGACGACCCCTAAACTTATCTTTTAAACATAAATTGAAAAAAACAAAACAATTTCTATTCTAGCCGAATGACTATTTCAGGGGTTTTTTTATGTAGTAATTAGGAGATTAAAATAAGGATCTTCTCTTTTCTTCTGGCCCCTGGGTTGAATTCAGACAGTTTTCTCCGGGAGAGATTTCTGTGGCTTCGGGGAAGACATTATAGAGTTCCGGCGGGGGGGGGGGGGGGGAGATTGTACTGTTTAATCATATTGAAAACACAAAATCTCAAATTTTCAGGGGGGGGGCATCTCATTGCTCCGGGATGGGAATGCCCTCCCCCCCTCCGGGTCACCCGCTAAATTTAAACTGGATTATCATTTTTTTAAATTCTCATAGTGTGTTAATTTTTTGTATCATTTTATATCAGGAGTTTATCCAATTAAATTAAGTAACCGAAGTTTTTGCTGTAATTCGAGAAAGGTCCGACTAAACCCATAGAGGGTTCTTCGGCAAAGATTCCGTTGGGGACTCCCATAATATTTTTGAAGGTGTAATTTACATTGATTTTACTAAAAATACCTCTTTTGAAGTTTGTGTGTGTGAGGGGGGGAGGGGAGCTGCCCCGTTTGCCCTTGCGATAATCAGGTCCTGCAAATCCCTGAGTAAGGCGCATCCCACACTGAGACAACAAGCGACATGTAGCCGAAACATTTAGCGCATAAACCGGTCGAAACAAAGAACGAAGTTGTTTCAAACCTGTTTTAAACCAGTTTTTCCAGCGAATTCAAGCGACATGTCTTATGTGTCGCCTTAGTGTGGGATGCGCCTAACGCTGAATTGATATTAAAAGTAGAGACAGCTTGTTTTAGTGGATTTTTTTTTACCTTTTATACCCACACTGTGCAGTTATTCTCTTTATCAAAAAAAAGTGATAATTTTTAATATTTATAATTAGTTTGCTTATTTTAGAACAATTGCATTTTGAATATTGTTTTTTATGAGTTTATTTGCGTTTTAGACATATCACCCTCAGAATATGTCTATTTAGTCGTTCAATTAAAATAATAACATTAAAATTACAATGTTAAAAGATAAATTTCTGGTTAAAATTACGACATGAAAACCTTAAAGATATAATTTTCTTATTTGTTAATATATCTCGGTAGATGACTCAATAAAACTTTATTAGCGATAATTTTTAGCCTTTTATTGTTATTATTGTTATTATTAGTTTGATCAAACCTAATTTTGATAAGATGATTACAATTAGATATTAATCTGCACGTATTTATTCAAATTACAATACGACATAGCCATCGAACCATTTTTGGAATGAAACATGTATTTTTTGTTTAAACTTTAACTGATGTTACCGGTCTCGCAGACCGCTGCTTTTTTCGATTTTTATAGTTTAACTTGTAACTTTTAGTTTAACTACAAACACTACCGAAAATTTTGTTTCGTTTGGAACTTTAGTACTATCACCAGACTTTTGAATGTGTGAATTTTAATTATAATAGCTCTGTACAAAAAGTTTAGTACAAAAACACCATCCTATGAGTTAATCCCGCCTTTTATTCAGTTTTCGATGGAGCAGTCGGGCAGATCGCTTCACAGTAGTTATGTGACAATTTCTGTCACATTAGTTAAAGGTTAAAATAAAAGTACGAACATCTTAATGACATCGCAAAATTTATAATAATTTTTGCCAAAATGCCATTAAGTCAACAAAAAAATTATTCTTAAAAAAATTAAAAAACAGATGCTGATGGTTCTCTGGGACAGTAGTCAGACAAGTCGAGAAACTTACTTTAAAAAAGCATTTCAAAAAATTATATGGTCTGCATTTCGTAAGTATCTTCAAACAGCCAACAAAAATAAGAAGACATCGTGAGGAACATCGAAGCATGTTTGGTTGCATTAATTTTATACACAGAGGATCATGATTATCTGTTCCGACATGCTGCAGACGGCCATTAGCAACACACTCATCACATGAAGATAGTCTAGTAACTTAAAACAAAGTCTCATCAACGACTCAGTAGCAACCGGAATCGTATCCGAGGATGATAAATGGAGCTTTCTTCACCCAAACGACGATTTAGATTAACTTGGCAGAGATTTCATTTTTTTTTTCTACAGTCAAATGGCAACAGCATTAGTCCAAGCAGTGTTCATGGCCGGTCGTTAGAGCGTAAAGACAGTTATTTGCGACGTTTTTGTTTGGAATTCTGCTCCAAAAGGTGAATTACAGCGATAGAAGATTTGCCCATGTAAAGGAAAAGGTGGTGTCTGTTTTTCTGATTGAGTTCGGGGGTGGTGCAACACACAATGAGATTTTAAAGAGCCTCTTATATGAGGGAGTATCGAGGAGAAAAAAAAAAAGTAAAGTATACTCTTGGGATATATTCAATACGGATGGTTGAAGAGATGAAAATTTCACTGCACTATTGCACGAAATATTATACGCTGACTTAGCGACTAAATGGGGAATTTTTTACTTTTAAATGATAATGAAATTTCCAAGTTTTATTAGAAGGAAAAAAAAATACAAGTTTTGATTATACTGATATTTTATTCTTAAATTGCATTAAAGTGCAAAAATGCATATAAAAAATATCCAGATTTATAACATTGATAAAACAATCTTGCTTATACTTATTTTATTTTTTAAGTGCAGTAATTGCATAAAATAAGAGTTAAACCAATAAAATCAGCATAAAGATTTTGACATCATGAATGGCAAAAACGTAAATTCTCCACGTTTTATTCTTCTCGTAAAATAACAGCTGAGGTTTTTTATCAATCGGGCGTAATATTCCACTCTAATAAACCCGTGGGCACTTTTTTTCATCACACAGTCTTCAAAAGCATTTTATCTCTGTAAATTTAAAGTAATGATTCGCGATTAAAAGAAAAAAAAAGAGAGAGAAAAGAAAGAAAAGAAAAGGAGTGAGAGAAAGAGTTAAAAACGTAGCAAAGCTGATGAGCTGCGAATAAGATTTAAAACTTAAAAAGTACATTTTAGAAATATTTTGTTCACCAGACTGCTAAGAAGCATCATTTTAAAAGTGTTTAGAGAAAAAAAGCAGTAATTTTCATCTGCTGGAAAAAAAAAAAAAAAATCATTATATGCCAAAGTATAATATATAACTGCATTATATGACAAAGGTTAGGGTAGGGCTGTCCAACGCGGTGCGCTTTGAAGGTTCCTTACGCGCATCTTTGAATGGTATCATGTTAGTATTGCTTTAGCTCTTTTAAAAAAATAATAATCCATTTTGAAACATGTTTTGCTCTAAAATCATTAATGGTTGCATTTTGTTTTATTGTATGAGGCATTAATGTTTCTAGCACTAAACCTAGGAAGGGGAATCATTTACAATTACAAAATTCTAAACTTGCAAAAAGTCACATTTCTGCATTTTGATCCACATAGCAATTTTAAAGGCTTTTATTTCTTTCTTTCTTTTTTTTTTTTAATCCCCAGCAGAAAGGGGGGAAATTGCTGCCAAAGTTGCAATTTTTTCCACTCCCAGGTGCAATTTTTCTAAAACAATGTCTCATTTAAGATAAATAACAGTCTATCGGAGAATGAAACGTGATATTATGAAAACGTGATTTCTGTTCTGAAAGGTTTTCTTTCTTTAGACCTAGTAGCTTTTGTAAACTACAATTATCGTGGATCGCTGGGCAACATCGTATGTAGGCAGTTGTAATTGTTTATTTTTTCTACCATTATCTGGTAGAGCACATGGCGATTTCCAGGAGCGATACTGTGTAACTAGAGGTAACAGGGGAAAAAAATACTACGTGTCAAAGAAAATCGAATGCATTTCTTTTTAAATAACTTCATTCAACAATTAATGGGTTATTTAAAAACTAAAACATTAGGTTGAAAAAACTCAAACTCCACCCCTTTCAATGTTTAATAATTCTGGCATTTTCATACCCAGATGCATCAAATTTTCCGATAGCCTCATCCAGTGTCATAAAATTTACCTTTCTATAAATGGTAAACATTTTAAGCGATTACTCGGTGGCCGCTGTTCGTGATGCCAAGTATTAAAAATCCTAAAGAAATTATTCGATCAATGAAAAGCCTAAAAAAGATGGAGACAAATCTTTTGTTATTAGCTTTCAAATAATTAATAGTTAAAAGAAAGTTTGAGATTTTCCTTATTTAGGCCTAAGAATATTTCTCATATTTTTTTATATAAATATTTCTGCAATCTACGGTAGGTTGTTGGCAACGAAGATACTAAATTCTGTTTTAAACAGGTTTTATCATAGCAAGTAACGCATGTATTATACAATCAAACCTGCTAAAGTGAAATCCCATGGGACTGGGATAAATTTCATTTTAGGCAGGTTTTCGTCTTTACAAGTATGATTCCACGGTTATACCACATTTTTTTAAATACGGAATACTGAAAATTATCTGCTAAAAAGGTATCAATAAATAGCAAATAAAACCAAAGTAAAGTAAATTCAAAATTATCTAAGAGCGTTCTCATTCTATTCTCTCCCCCCGACCCCCCTGTCTCTCACACACAACTTTCTCAACACATTCTAGGAATAATTTTGGAGCATGCATGCATGACGTTTGCAGTACTTGAGTATTGAATAGCGTTTTTCATTTTCTCACAGATGGGATACATTTGGAATAGCAGCTTTTTGATGATGACTTTTCCGAGACTGCCACATCTTGAAAATCGGCTTAAAAAGCCAAATTTGACAGTATTTTTCTGAATTCTTTTTAATGATAAATTGTGGCTGGTAGGAAGCTTTTTGTGTATTGAAGATTCAGAGTCACTCAATTACATAAAATCTGAGTGACTCAATCTCGAATACATATGCTGTGTTTTAAATGTAAATAAAGCTTATTTCTAATCAAAAAGTCACACAACCATATAACAAACTTTTTCGTCAATATTTTGTAATGCTATGGAAATAAAATAACACATCACAGTGCTGTAACGAGTTGAATAACAAGTCTATAACATAACAAGCATTTACGTAAATTTAATGATAAAAAGGCTCAAGGCTTTGCAGTTCATAGTGAAAAGAAGTCTCAATCTATGCATTACCTTAAACAGATTTTCAATTGATAAATACAAGAGCAAGCCTTTCATTAATGTTTTATAAACTAATTAAAATTAATAACCACCACATATCACGTTTCACATAACAAAACGCGTGTAAAGCGAGCCTGTTTATAACGAAAACTTTGTCGAAATGGCTATTTCGTGGTATCTGCGAAATAACACTTTCTAAGATTAAGACCTGTCTAAATCGGAATATTATCCTAGTTTCCTTTGAATGTCACCTTTCATTACATTTTTCTAAACCTTCGTAATTAAACTTTATATTTTCTATAAATTTCGGAGAGAGCTGGAGCCTCATCAGCCCACTCCCTGAATACACCACTTCGCCACGCACTAAACGTATGGGGATTGAAAACATACGAAAGGAATGTCTAATTTATTTAATAACCCAAGCAAAACGATCCACATCACAAAGTAAAATATTTTATTTGCCATAAAGTTTTTTTTTTTTTTTTTTTTTATATCTTTTTTACAAATTAAGATTTTATGATAGGCAACACACTAGTAAACCTTTTACCAGAAATTTAAACACATTTAAGGCACAGGAAAGGCAATAGATTATGATACATATTTTTTATTACCATCATTACAGTTCTCTGATGTTTCCCACTACAAATATTCAAACACTGAAACAAATTTGCCAGGAAGTGCTATCCAGGAACACTAATCCTATCATACATATAGTAAACAGCAGAACCCAGAATGTTATATTTTAACCCATTCGGGTCTGGAGTACTATTTATAGTACATGGGTTTTCACCGAGTATTATTTCGTCAATTACTTTTGTATGCATTTTTTGGTGCGTTCGTAATTATGTAAATACGTAGTCGCCATTCGGTCCGTCCGTCTGTCCGCATATAACGCAGCAAAAACTACCCAACTGAATCTTAAAATTTTAAATATATAATTGTTGAAAAATTAAGTCGAGTCTTCAAATTTTATGAAAATCGGATGTATAGTTTAATGACGGGGACAGTCAAAAGTTTTCCGTTACATGACGGCCAATGGGAAAAAATTATTGCAAGTGTATTTTAATGATGTTGCAGCCTTTCGAATGGAATGAAAATGATATGCACTTATGAAGTGCACTAAAATATACATTCAGTACAATATGTGGTGCAAAAAATATTTATAAAACTAGTTATAGTACGAACGCACCTCATTTGCCACGTTTGACGAGCAATTTCCAACTTGTTTTATAGTGACTTAATTTATGTTTTGAAATTTAGTAATAAAAGTTTACTTAATTGTCTTTGCTCCATTGGCAATTCTTTTATTTTAAATATATATTTCACTTTTAAATCTAATGTGTGATAAAATGGAAAAAAATATTAGAAAGTTTTAATAGCTGAATATCGTATTACCAGCTGTAATACGATATTTTCCAAACGTCTCCAAAAACACTTCCTTAGCCTACTTTCCTATGAATTGAATTATACGCAAAATAACTACCATTCGATAGATTCCACAGACTTTAGTAAATTTATTTGGATAGCTTTTTATTAACGTAAGAGTAATTTTTTTTAATTGTACCCGTAAGGGTTAAATTACTTTTGTTAGTTCGCAGAATCTTTATGACTTTTACTTAAAAGTTTTCGCGGCACATCTGAGAATCTCCTACAGCACTATAGTTAAAAGTTTCTTTAGATTCACTTTTTTTTTATTCATTGATAATTGATTTTCTGACTTTGGTGAACTGTGTGATTTTCTTTCTAAGTGAGAGAAAGTAATGGTAGTTAAAAATACAAAAATCTGTTTGTTGAACATCAATTAATATTTTTAAATTTTATTTTATTACTTTCTTTATTTGTTTACATTCTGATGAGACATTTGATTAATCAGCTAAACGAAGCCCTTTCCAGATTATATATTGTTAAATGCTAATTTTTTTTTTAAAGAAAGGAAGTAAAAGAAAAAGAAAAATAGAAAAGAGTGGGAGAGGGAAAATTAAAATCAATGCTTGGACATGCATAATTTTCCAAAGTATAATACACAGAAACTGTCTCTAAGCTCTTTCTCTATCGCAAATTCTCGTAATAACGATGTTTAATCCCCTCGTTGCTACTGACAACAAGAGGCGGCCCCTTTTATGATAATTTTCTTCTAGCGAATGGCAACACCAGCTCATAAAATCGATACAATTGAATTATCCCCGTATCGGAAGGCATTCATTGTGCTTGAGCTGAAAAATGAACACTATATTGACGTTTTTTAGTTCGTTGTTGAAAGAGGCCGCCGGGTCAAGCATTGTTAAACAGAGCCACCCCTGAAACATATGATAGCAAATAAAATTTATCTCCGTATAGCAGGCTCCGACTAAAAGATTGATGGAGCTTTGGAAGCTGGCTGTTTTATCAACATATATATATATATATATACAACTTACTAGCAGAGTAAACACCTTTTCAGGCTGTATGTGTAGGCAAAGCAACATACACAGGATGATGAGATTAACTGTTTGCTGAGATTTTGAGCTAGTCGGAAAATGAAAGTTTTGATGTATACAAAGTGACCTAGTCCTATGTGTAAACTAATAGCTTTTAATCAATATTAACACATACGTATAACTTCAGCCAGGCAGCAACATTGGCTGATTTGTAGTTGCTAGGTGAAACTACGAGTAAAAATTTCTGTAAGGCTTTCGTGAGAAATTCCCGGTTTGCGATCAATTTATTTTCAGGGGTCTATGCAAGTTTTTTTTTTTTTTTTTTTTTTTTTTTTTTTTTTTTTTTTCCCGTGTGGTCCATTTTGTAAAAAGTAAAAGTTTGTGAAATTTATTATATTTTTGTGAAAAATAACATTTTGTAACGAAAGATGAAATCCAGCTACTCAAAATTGAACCAAGCATTTATTAATAACTTCTTTAAATCCTTCCGATAAAGTTTCCCTTTCTGGTGAACTTGTTTTGTTTGCAAATTTCACATTAAAAAAACCTAAACTGATGAAGAGTATGGTTTTTATGGAATGGAATTTTGCGACGGGACCCTGAATTGCCGTTCAATTTCGTTTAAAACGCCAATTTTGACAGTATTTTCTGAAAGATATTTTGCTTTTTGCAAAAATGGAAAACGCCATTAGATCACACAAGTTTTTGAATAACAGAACCTGCCAATTTCATGCGTTTCCGAGCTAAAATGAATTTAGAAATATGTCAGAAAATAATCGTAGTTCCGTTGGATTTGAGAATAGGCTTAATTATTAGGAGTACTCTGTAGAATTTTATGCCAAACTGTTTTATTACAGCTAGTATTTTATTCAGCATAGTTGACAGAATATTCTAGAGCAATATTTCAAATCTTTCTGTTTATACCATTGCTCATCAAAAACTATTTCCGATATAAATGGTTAAACAGGACTCGTATCACACCTTAAAATCTTACAACTTTGCAAAGCCGCCGATACCCATTCATGCAATTCTCACTTCCAATGACAGCATTGTAGTAAAAAGGAGAAGACAGTTTTAAAGGCAAAGGTATTGTCCGCACCGGGAAACATATTTTAGACCTTAACTCGTTATAGGGGCCGTTCAAGTATTACGTAAGCATATTTTTAGTCATTTTGTACCCCTCCCTATCCCTTGTAAGGAAAAATAAGCAAATACTAGACCCCCCCTCCCCTTTGCTTACGTAAGATTTTATGACATTCTAACATCAACACTATTTGCCATAAAAAATTACAGTTAGCGATAAATTGCATTATTAATCCAGCAAATTTACATAAACAGACACATAGGGGTTGTAGTATTGAAGGTAAAAAAAAATCGGTTTAATATATTGTTACTTATGGCAAATTCAACAACAACAAAATAAACAATTCATAGAATACAAAATAGTTTTTATATATTATTTATCGCATTGAACAACAACAAAAAAATACTTTAAAAAATACAACCGGCCCTAACTTATTTAGGCACATAACTAAAAATTTTAACAAGAATCAGGAATATTATGTGTTTGGTGTTCACATTTCTACTCTGGTGTTCAAGATCTTTGAATCCATGTTTTTGCATCTTCTATTTTTAAATTTTCAATGTAGCGGTGGGCTGGAATGATTCTCGTTTACAGTCCTTGTTTACTCCATATCTTTTATCAAGTCGTTCAACATCTGCAGAACGTTCATCCAAATCATGCTCTTTTGCTTTTTGTTGTTAAACTATAGTTACTTCGTTGTCTAATGCTTACGTAAGAATTTTCATGACCCCCCCCCCTCTCCCCATTGTCAGCAAAAATAAGCAGACACTGGACCCCCCCCCTCCCCTATTTACTGCTTACGTAATACTTGAACGACCCCATATTTATCTCGTTGACTTTGTTTTCAAATTTGAAATTGAACGAAAAAGTTGAAGGAACGAAAAGGTATGCATGAAACAAATTGTGGTGGGTAATTCAGGAATGCATAACCCTTTCTTTGAAAGATCGCAATCGATGCATATTGTGATGCATCAATTTTGTATTAAATACGTTGAATCTGTCTTATTTCTAAAATTTCTTAAATTGTCACTTTTGTAAAAAGACTCAGCTTTTTTGGAAGTGTATGGGTCTATGTGACGCAGGATTTAAAGACTTAGAGACATCACCGTGTTAAATAAAGCAAAAATGAAAGTCAAAAGAAATTATTTTTAAGATTAGATTATATTTTGGGTTGATTTATCAATGGCAAATGGTATGCTGGAATACTTTTAATTTTGTATCTAAGAAAATATTTATGTATTTTTTTAATAGTTCTTTCTAAAACTTATATAATCAAGAGTCGAGCATAAATAAAATTTAAATGACTTTTGGAGTTCGATTTAAGGCTGTCTTCAAATCCAAAAGGGTAACTTTATGATATAATTTTTGTTCGGAAATGCATGAAACTAGCAGTTGTTCAGAAACTATGTAATCGAACTGTTTTGTTTTCGTTAAAGCAATATCTTTTAGAAAATAGTGTCAAAGTTGACGTTTTGAACCGAAGTTCCCGAAGAAAGCAGACAAACCAGTCAGCGAGGGGAGAAAAACGTCTTTGTCACGTGATCAAAATCGGTTAACTCAATAGATAATTTAGTGATCAAAAAATGGAAAACACAGTTCGATTCAAAAACGCTTCCATAGTCAGGCCTTTCAGTTTTATATCTTTCCGTTTAAAAAATGAATTTGTAAATGTGTGAAGACGTTTGCGCTTGCTGAGCAGAGCTGTTAAGAACATCCTTAAAAAAGAATGCGCCATATCTTGGAAGAACATCAAGGCAAAATTTATTCTCGAGTCACATAGCATAGCAGAAACCTAAGCTTTGTCTGTAAATCAATAAGTACTCTCCCCTTTTGGGATGAAATGATCTCATCCCCATCTTTCATCTTCAGCATCTCTTTCGGCGCAGGCCTGTAAGAAACCACGCCTTCTATATCCCCTTCATCCTCCCCTTTTTATATCGATTTCCTTCGCAGAAATAACGCAAGGCAAGTATGCGGCCCGACAGGATACGAACACGAAATGCTTTTTTTTTTTTTTTTTTTAAACTACAAATGGTTATAAATCTGCTACTTTTCTTTTACATGGATTCAAATAATTTAAAAACATTCTCTAAGCATCAAAGAACCAGTTCATTTTCTTGGTAATGCTTCAAGACAAGAGTTCTAAGTTTTAAATAATTTTTAAGCTATTTTCAAAAATTAGCAAATCAAAAACAAATAAATAAAACAATGTCGCACTAGACTTCTATGAATATATATCATATATAGCAAAAACAGCGCTATCATGCATGTAAATTTTTTTAGACAAAAACATTTTACATGCATGAAAGTTTTGAGTGTTTTCACTGAAATTAGCTTTTTCAAATGTCATGCCATACTGGCTTGCTTTTTTTTTAAAAAAAAAAGATTAATGTAAAAATGCAAAGAAATCATGACCAGAAAATAAGGAGGGATGCGGGAATAGATAAAACTGCATGCAACGATCGACAAATTCTGTTTTAAAATTTTCCTTGCATTATAACATCTTATATTTAATAATAAACCATAAAGAAAAGAGCAAGATATTAAGGCGATTTTATTCATTATAACTTTTCCAGTTCCTTCAAACGCCTCAGAAACGAAAATAAATAAAAAAAGGGGGAGGGGGAGGGAATAGTTTTTAAAAACTATTCATTTAAAAGCATAAAAATAAATTATTTTTTTAATTGTATTTTATGCTCTCGATGCATGCACATGATTGCAGCTCATGTTGAGATATTAATGGTTTTTTGTTCCAGTATGTATGCATGTAGCATTGTTTGGTTTAGTTTACTAGGTATGCTAGTATAGAGTGCAGAAATTTTAACATGAGAATGTGACACATAATATAGTACAAATAAAAGGAAACTTAAAAAAATTAAATAACTTCGTATATATATTTTTTAACTTTTCCTGTATATTCATTTTATATATATTACATACATATATCAATCTTTTTTTGTATAACATATATACGTATAATACAAAACATGGAATATTTTATTCTACGTGTTCATGTGCATTATTTGTATTGCGATAAATTTGTTTCACTCATAATTCAGCTTTTTCAATGAGCTTCGTCTGATTTTATCTTAGGAACTACTGTGTTAATTACATATGATATGACATCAGAAATGCAGTAATAAAGATAATTAAAAGTAAAAAAAAAAAAGTATAATCGCATTTCTCTAACACCAAATTGCTAAGAAAAATGCCTAAAGTTAAAATCTACTTCTAAATAGCTAATTTGGAAATCAAGAAATTCTTTTCTTTCGGTCGTTGCTCATTTGTTTATGTGCTTCACTATCCACAAATAACCGTACCAGTTCCTTTTCGGCGAGTTCATTGGGTTTGTTATTTAGTTATTCTACTCTCATCAGAGCACTTCGCATGTAAATAATTCCATATTTATTTATCAGCTGATAAAACAAAGCATTAACTTTTTTTTTAAATTTTTTTTCCATTCTGAAAATAAACTATTGTCAGATAAGGAAACAAAGTTTTTAAAAACTATTCCTTTAAAATGTATAAAATTTAAATACAAATGAATTTTTCAAATAGTATTTTGTGCTCGCGATGAATGCACGTGATCATAACTCATGCTGCGATACTAATTTATATATATATATAATAATATAAAAAACCTCCCCCCCCCCCCCCCCCCCCCCAGTGTGTATATGTGGCATTGTTTGGTTTAGTTTGACTAGCTATATGCTAATAGAGTGCATAAAAAATTAAATTTTAGCATGAGAATGTGACACATAATATAATACAAATGACAGAAGAATAGTTGAGAATAAAATTAATAACTTCGTTATATTTTATAACTTCTCTTGTATATTCATTTTATTAGTGTTGACTCTAAACCGCTTTAGCAGGGCGCAGCGCCCGGCGGCCCTTTTAAACCCTTCCGATGCGCCCGGCGACTCCTTTAACCTTCTCGCTGCGTAATTATTTTATCAAATAGCTTCGTGACGAGCATCTTTTAAGATTTTTTATTCTTTTGTCACCGGTTTTTCAAAACAAAAATTTTTGCATAATTTAAATGGGAAAATGCTCCGATTAAAAAGGCAAAATTTACAATAAAAAAATAACTGGTGGAAATAATCAAGGAGGGTTAATTAGACGAAAAAATGCATCTCCGAGAATATCTTGGGCTGTGCATCGAGATGCTTAAACCTTTCCGATGCGCTCGGCTGTCCTTTTTAACACTTCCTATGCGCCCTGTGGCAATTCAGTTGATCGCGGGAAAATACCGCAAATTCTAGGGACTCTAAACAAACCAGTTTAAAATATTTTTTGTGAACAAGATACAAGTGTGCCCTTTTTTAGAATAGTGTCCCTTTTAGAAAAATTCCCGCCTGGCGGCCCTTTTTTTCTAGAGTCAACACTATTTATATATTATATACATATTATATATCAATCGTTCTTTGTATAACCATTCTGCGTAATTCATATGCATTATTTGTATTACGATAAATTTGTTTCACGGTCATAATTCATCTTTTCCAACGAGCTTCAGCTTTAATGTTTACTTTTAACTAAGGTACTGTGTGAACTACATATTATTTAATCACATCAGAATGTCACTGTAATAAAGTTAATTAAAAGGTAACAAAAGTATATATTCACATTTCTCTATCACCAAAATGCCAAGAAAATCGCCTAAAGTTAAAAACTAAAGTCTTACTTCTAAATAGCTAATTTGGAAATTAAGAAATTCTTTTCTTTCGGTCGTTGCTCATTTGTTTATGCTTCGCTATCCACAAATAACCGTACCAGTTCATTTTCGGCGAGTTCATTGGGTTTGTTATTTGGTTATTCTTCTCTCATCAGAGCACTTCGCGTGTAAATAATTCCATATTTATTTATCAGCTGATAAAACAAAGCATTAACCTTTTCTTTAAACTGATTTTCGATTCTGAAAATAAACTATTGTCAGGTGTCTTATCAAAAGTTTCATTACGCACTTTGGCATCAGTCTTTATTCCGGTCCATTTAAATTCTAAATATACAGAAATTCGAGCTGAACTTCAACTCAAATATAGAAAGAGACAGCATTTGTAACCCGAGCACGTATCTTTTAATTTACATGCATAGCTTTTTCTACCTCAAGTGCGTGCCCATAATTTAAGCAACATTGTTTACTCAAGATCAATAGTCCATAAAGTGGGAAAACATGAAACGCATCCTGTAATGTTTGATTATTAATTTTTCTTTCACAGTGCATACGTCATCAAGGCATTGGCCGCAGATTTTATAAATTTTAAACGAGAAATTATGATTTTTTTAATATAAAAATTGCATGTTCTGTAAATGCAATTTGGTAGTTTTAATATATTATAGATTTTTTTAAAGGCTGTCCTCATATCTAAAGGAGCAACTTTCTGACACATTTCTGAATTCATTTTTGTTCAGTAATGCTAGTAATTGGCAGACATTGAATAAAGTACAACTTGACATTTTTTTTTTTTTTTAACCAAAAGAAAAAAAAAATAAATAAATAAAACCGTTACTCGGTTTCAAATCGCTTCAATAGTCAGGTCTGCCAATTTTATGATTTTACATTTAAAAATGAATGAGTCAGAAAATGTGACAGAAAGTTTCGCGTTTAGCAGGAAATTTGAGAACCACCTTAAAATGCAGCCGAACTTGGTTATTACGAAGATGAAGGTACCAGTTCCTTGCTCATGATAAGCAAGTTCAATCCCTTCTCAGTTATTCCCTAAGGAAGTAAGATGATGTAAATTAAATTTTAATTAAAACAGTAGGAACCGCTAAAATTTTCACACTTAGAAATACTTTTACATTTTTTAATTAAAAGAAGGACATTACATTATTAACAGGGTGTCTAGTTCAGCTCAGCTACAAATTTCCGAATTTTTTTGGATTTTCCCATGCAAATCATAGGGTAACCAGAAAAAAAAAGGAACAAAAAACAAGAGCGGAAAAAAATTGACAAGGAAAAAACGTGACCGGAAAAAAAGGGGACAAGGAAAAAACGGGACCGTTTGGTGCTGCTTGTACTTTGTCCGGTATGGAGCCGTTTTAACTACGAATATTTTAAGTCAATGTCTACAAATGCAAATTTTGAAAAATGATGTGAATATTCGCATACGAGAATTTGGGCACTCGGACGCGGGGGAGCCCCCCCCCCCCCCCAAAAAAAGTTCGCGAATGCTGTTACACTTTGCAAATTTGTTTGTCTTTACTCGAAATCGACGAAAATTATTCGCGTTCGCGGATGTCAAAACTCAAGTAGTGATGAATACGTGCTTTCTCGTACGCGAATATTCTCACTTTTTTACACTTTTGCTAATAGCATTCAGAAATATTTACAGCAAATTATTATAGAGATATTTAGAAATATTAGAAATATTTACAGGCCTACGAGAACGATATAAATCAGACATTTGTTACCTTGTTAGTTTTTAGCACTTATTTATCAATAAATTCAATATTTATCAATAAGTTCAATACTTATCAATTCCTTGTCACGTTTTTTCCTTGACACCTTTTTTCTGTCACTTTTCTTCCTGTCACGTTTTTTCTGGTCACTTTTTTTCCTAGATTCAAATCACAGTAAGTAAAAAAAAAAAACCGGTGATACACATAAAAAATCTTAAAAGTTGCGTATTTGGGAGTGAAACGTTCACAACTAATTCTGAAGCAAACCAAATTTGTGCACAATTTACAAATTGGTGAAAACTAAGATATTTATTCCATGGTTAATCATTATATTTGACGCTCTATATTTCTTAATGAAATTTTTTAAACATGCTAAACATTTTGCAGATAGACATTTTTAACATCAGGTTCCATCAATTTTGTCCAACCAGGATTAGATTATTTATCACACCAGTCACACTTAAATACAGATTGCTTTGAGGTATTTTACTTTTTTCTCAGAAGATTCAAATTTCACAGATTTTTTCCATCTTATAATTATATCTATACTAGACTGAGAAAGAACTCTGTGTAGACAGACAGATAGAAAGGTGAGACGAATGGGGTTTTCCCATATGAAAGAAACAAAAAAAAAAAACATGGCTTTTAGAAAAATCGACACCTCATTTTTCTCTAAGGCACTGCTCAAGTTCACTAACTCAACAAGTGAGAAACTTTCTGACGCATTTATACTACTCATTTTTAAACGCAAATGCACAAAATTGACAGGGCTAACTATTAAAGCGATTTGGAATCGAAATTAGCTTTCCTTTTTTAAAATTACTTATCGAGTTTTAAGCCATTTTGAACACGTGACGGTACGCTTTTCTCCTCTCTGATTTTTCTCCTTTCGTTCGCATTTTCGGTTCAAAACGCCAACTTTGACAGTATTTACTGAAAGATCTTTTACGTTTACTAAAAAATGAAAAAGTCTCTTGATTACAAAGTTTCTGAATAACAACAACACCTGTCAATTTCATATTCCGAACCGTTCCGAACAAAAATATGTCAAAAAGTAGCTCTTTTGGATTTGAGAATAGCCTTCAACGGAAATATCCATTAATAGATACTAACTTTCCATGAAAAATGAGATACTTCCAGAAACGCTTTTTGAGGAACTACTTTCAAAATTAGCAAATAAGAAAAACCCATTCATTTTATCTCCTGACACAAGTTTTCCACCAGACCTCCAGCTTCAAATATCAAAAGGCGCCGGGATCAACCAGTAACCGAACAGAATAATGGAAAAAGCACTACTAGGGGTTCCGGTCAAAAAACAGAGAATGTAGAACCTGTCACCAGTTTAAATGGAGTAGTTGCTTATATGCAGTTAAAAGTGGACAACAAAACCACTTGACGCCAAATTACTCAGAACGACCTGTGAAAAATGATCCATTTAAGCAGAACACTGTTTTTGTTGGCCACACCTGCTGTCGTTAAGAGTTAAAAGACAATTTTACGCACGATATTTGAAGGAAAGAGGAATTTTTCCTTCAGGGGACAATTTCTCAATCAGAAATGCCCTGTTGTACTTCATCAGTAGGTAAAACGTTTTCTGGATTTTTCGCTTTTATTGAGAGGCGACAGCGGCAGTTTAGAAGCACAGATTTTTTTAACAGAAAGCTATAACAAAGCTTCGTGGGAAGATATGGAGTATTGCTTCTTTCTGAGAACTGGTTAACCACAAAACTCAGTTTACGATTTTCATAAGGGCACAAAGATTGTCTAAATTCTGAATGATTAAACTACAGAGTTCATACAATCTAACCTATTATTCCCGTCCATTTCAAGATTTAAGTACTTTGCCATGCAAAATTCCACAATCGCCTATTTAATATACACATGCGGCTTATATATACTTATTTATATATACAGGGCGTCTCAAAAAGATCTGTACAACTTGAAAATTTTATTAACCTTTAACTGATGTCACAGAAATTGTCACATAACTAGTGTGAAGCGGTTTGTGAGACATTTAATATACACATGTGGCTTATATATACTTATTTATATAAACAGGGCGTCTCAAAAAGATCTGTACAACTTGTAAATTTTATTAACCTTTAACTGATGTCACAGAAATTGTCACATAACTAGTGTGAAGCGGTTTGTGAGACCGCTCAATCGAAAGATTAATAAAAGGCACGATTAACTCATAGGATGGTGTTTTTGTACTAAACTTTTTGTACAGGAGTGTTACAATTAAAATTCACCTATTCAAAAGTCTCTGGTCTTCGTACAAAAGTTCCAAACAAAACAAAATTTCAGTATTGTTTGTAGATAAACTGAAATTTGCAAGTTAAACTATGACAACTGAAAAAAGCTCCGGTCTTTGAGACCGGTAACATCCGTTAAAGGTTAAAATTCACCTATTTAAAAGTCTCTGGTGATAGTACTAAAGTTCCAAACGGAACAAAATTTCGGTAGTGTTTGTAGTTAAACTGAAAATTGCAAGTTAAACTATAAAAATTGAAAAAAAAAATTATTCCTCTTTTGAAGGAATTTCATGATGGCACTAATTATATCGACGACTTCCGTAAAATTAAGAGCATCCTTGGACGGCAAACAAGGCATAGATTCCGGGTGCCCATTTTACGTTTACCGCCCACAGATAATAGCGAAGCACCATTCTTATTTTACACCTGTTATGGTAACAACAGTGATTATACAGAGGAGCCACAGCGTAATTGCCGGCCTTCCATGGCACTCTCAGCCCGAGGCATGCGGTAGCTTGCGGGCGGCAGCTGCAGTCAGGAGGGTGCCGGCCCGTGCTTTATCCACAGATAGCAAGCATAGCGAAAGAACGGCGACGTCGTTGCACTGGCTGCAAAGACAGACGCCCCAGGAAAATCTTTAAATGAAGGTATTGTTCGGCTGAGTCTGGCTGGGAGAAACTAATAAAGATGTTCAATGAAAGAATTAGATCCCCCCCCCCCCCCTCTCTTTCAAACGAAAATCTCTGAAAGAACAAATATATCTACAGAATAGAGCAGATATGGCGACGCGAAGACCAAAGTGCGGATTGTCTGCCACATTATAATTTTTCAGGTTTATTAATGCAAAAGTTCAAGGTTTAGATTAATCTAAACGAATTAAGTGGAATTGCACGATTACTTAAGGGTGTTCTCAAATCCAAAAGGGCAACTTTCTGGCATAAATTTCAATTTATTTTTGTTCAAAAATGCATGAAACTAGCTGGTGTCGTTGTCCAGAAACTATGTCATCGAGCTGTTTTTCCATTGCCACCTAGAATACTCTAGGTCGCAATGGTTTTTACCGTTTTCTTTCTTTCTTTTTTTTTTTTTTTTTGGCAAACGCAATAGGTCTTTCAGAAAATAGTGTCAAAATGGACGTTTTGAGCCGAATTTCCGCGCGAAAGTGGAATATCCACTCAAGAGCGAGCAAAAAACGTGTCTGTCAGATGATCAAAAACGCTTCTAACTCAATAGGTAATTAATTGATCAAAAATGGGAAAAAACAGTTCAATTCCAAATCGCTTCCATAGCCAGACTTTCCAATTTTATATCTTTCCGTTAAAAAATGAATTTGTAAATCTGTCAAAACGTTTTGCGCTTGTTTGAGCAGAGCAGTTAAGAACAGACTTAAGGCTGTTCAACTGCTCTGCTCAACAAGCGCAAAACGTTTTGACACACTTACACATTTATTTTTTAACGGAAAGATATAAAATTGGAAAGTCTGGCCATAGAAGCGATTTGGAATCGAGCTGTGTTTCCCATTTTCGGATCCATAAATTACCTATTGAGTTATTAGGGATTTGGATCACGTGACACGGCATTTTTCTCCCCTTACTGACTGGATTTTCTTTTTTCGTTCGGAAGTTCGGCTCAAAATGCCAACTTTGACAGTGTTTTCTGAAAGATCTATTGCGTTTACAAGAAAACGGAAAAAACAATTCGACGACCTAGTTTCTGAATAACAACACCTTTTAGTTTCCTGCGTTTCCGAACAAAAATGAATTAAAACTTATGTCAGAAAGTTGACCCTTTGGATTTGAGAACAGCCGTAAGGGGACTCTTCACTCACTTGAAATCACTCGCTCCGTAATGTTAAACCTATGGACAGGTTGTTTTCGAATTTCTCGTTTAAATGTGAATATTTTTAAACTATTTTTTTTTAATAGGATAGCTGAGGTCGATGTTTAATATTTTTTACTTTTTCAATTGAGGTTGGTTGTATTTATGACGGCCAATTATCTGCACGAGGGATATAGGCCCAGCGACGAGAGCAGAACCTCTCAGCCACTGGTGGGGCTTTCTTTTTTTTTTTTTTTTTCAATTTAGGTTGCAGATTTTTTATAATAAAGGTCCTTTCACTTTCAGAACAGAGTTGGTGAACTTATTTTCTTTGCAACTTACACATTTTGAAACTTAACAATATAAAAATAATTAATCAAGAGTATATTTTTATGGAATAGAACTTTGTGAAGGGGCCTGTCTTACTAAGATGAATTTTGTGGAGGGCCTGTTTTACTAAGAAGAAATTTGTGGAGGGGCTTGTTTTACTAAGAGGAATTTTGTGAAGGGGCCTGTTTTATTGAGAGGAATTTTGTGGAAAGGGACTGTTTTATTAAATGGATTTTTGTATGTTGCTTAGATCGACCATTGAGATCACTTGACAATACGTCATGCGAAATAAAATTCTGTTTGTTTACTTTACGAACCACTTTTAAAAACGGTTCTTTTGAGTACCGTCAGGACTAGGTTGAACAGGACTTTTACTTAGATTTTTATCGTTTGAATACATATAGTGTATAAAAACGTCGGGGAGACAGGGGTAATGGCGCCACTCGGGGTTATGCCGCTACCCCGCCTAGTTTAAAAACTAACGGCAGTTTGAGACAGTGAATGCGCCTGCATTATAGCGGCCAACAATAGAAACAGTGCCTAGAATGAGAGTGATTTTGTTGTACGTCATTCGTTTGTTCTAGTGAAAAATTTAATTTTCATCTAGTTGCTTCTTATTTTGGATCTTCAAATGAGTAGAGGTAAACACCTTAACATTAGGTACTCATTACCCGTAATCTACATGCATTCGCCGAAATTTTGATGCATTTTTTTGAACAAGTTCAGTTCTTCTTTCGGCTTTGCTGGGAGATTTCAGCTATATTGTCCTCTCGGGGTATTGCCGCCACCATGGCAAAGGTTGACTTTTTCCAATTTGAGTTAAATTGTAAGATTAGCACATTATTAAATCTAACTTAAGGAACATTGTAATTATTCATTTTTCAGCTTAATTATTGCTTTCTAAATATTTTCTATGGGTTTAGTGTTTCCTAATATTCATTTTATGTATATACTAGGTCATTGAAGAGTCGCGTCATTACCCCGATACAGTGGCGGAATTACCCCAGTATTCTAGGTAATCCTGTCACTGTACAGAGGTTGAAAGAATTTTTTTTTTATGTGTGCTTTACAGTTATGATTACGATTAAATTTATGCAGATACTAAAGATCATGATCCAGCTTTAGAAATTTTTGAGGTGAAAGAAAATAAATTCCCTTAAGGTGTCGCCATTCCCCCGGTCTCCCCTATATGCACATTTACTAGGGATGCGTGGTTTCTAGACAGGTGGATTTTGATACAGGGAAGATATGGCACGATTTATATATGACATTGATGAATAACAAAGTAAAAAGGTATATGTTCTTTTTTCTTTGGAACAAATATTGTATTTTGATAAAACGAAAGTTTAAAAAAATTATAAAAAATGCCAAATGATATTTTTTTTTTTGGGGGGGGGGGGGTGGGGGGGGGGTTCTAAATCCTTTTGAGTTTTCTACAACTACAAGCTTGCAAATTTCTTTCAGATATGCTTTCCATCGGACGATAGTGTTACAACTATCAAATATTCTTCTGATGACGAAATCTTCACTGGTGAGTTACCAACAGCCTCATCATCTAGTCATATATACACCATAGTCATGTACACATATAGATATATATACATGATAAGTCACATTAACCCTTTATGTCCGGAATTTTGAATTCATGAAAATTTCATCTTCTAAAGCATTTTTCACGAATTTTTGACACTACATTAGAAGATTTGCACTAGTGTTTCCCAACCTTTTTTTGGACACGCCCTAACCAAAGCATCTGTAAAATCACGATGCCCCCCCCCCCCCCTTTCCCTTGTAACATACATGTCTCTCTATTTAAAAGGTGAACTTTATCCCCATGGAATAAGTTTCATAGAACCTTAACAACAACTATTCTTCACATTTTTCAACTTCTGAAAGAGGTTAATTTTATATCACAAATAGTTTTTAACACAATTCTACAAATGTATAATGAGGCTGTATATTTTTGTCTTTATGCCAAAAAGAGTTTCGTTGTTCATTTCCAACTTACCTCAGCGTCATACAAATGTATTACATGATCACCATTTTCATCTTCACAAAACGCTTGTAGAGACTTTTACATTTAGCATTAAAACTGATAACATTGATACATTTTATAATTCATTTTAATGTGTTATTAAAAGCCGATGGAAAGCTTTGGACAATAATTTTTTTTCTATGGAAAATACAATACACAAGAAGCATTTCAAGATGTTCATATTTGTCAATTTTAAATAGCCATTGATCCCCATCAAAGCACATTTCCCTTTCTCATTACTGTTAATTGACTGCCATGTACAGTAATCCCTTAACATTCGCGAGTTTTTATTATTCGCGAATTTTGTTTCATAAAGAATATTTTTTTACAAAGTAAACCCGCTTTGTTTTACCAATACCTTAAACTATCTGACACTAGAAAGCTGCATTGTACTGTATAGCCTAAGTTCCAAAAAATATAGATCAATAGTTCCACAAAACCCAACTATAACGTGCTAAAAATAGAAAAAAAATCCCAAATTTTCTAAAATTAAAAATTTTTTATTGCAAGTGAAATTTTTTCTGCAAAAACTGTATGGGAGATTTTAAAACTTCAACAACAATTAAGCAATTGAATGCAATCCTTAACGGCCTACTTCAGTCACACGAAAAGACCCGTTCGCTAATGCTTTTTCTATGGAAGAAATTTATAAAGATATCTCGGTCGCATTTCAATATTTTTAGATGATTTTTTTTTTTTTTGCAATGGCTAGCTGAGGTCGATCTGTAAAAAGGCCGTTTTTTTATTTTTTCGATTTTCATTGGGGATTTTTTTCAAGAAGATGCTTTCATTTTAGGAACCGGTTCTGAAAATGAAAGTTTCCTGATTAAAAATGCCTGTAAATGGAATTGAAAAAATAGAAAACGGCCTGCATACGGATTGACCTCAGCTAGCCACTGCAAAAAAAAAAAAAAAAAATCATCTAAAAATATTGAAATGCGACCGAGATATCTTTATAAATTTCTTTCATAGGAATAGCATTAGCGAACGGGTCTTTTCGCGTGACTAAAGTAGGGCCTTAATGGGTGAGTAACCTTAAACTTAAAAGAGAAATCGAGACCGCATTTTTCCCTTATATAGAAATTCATAAACAAAAGATCTGTTCTTCTCCAAACAATCGTGTATCAATAAATTTTTTTAGCCATCAACTAGCAACTAAACTTTGCACAATATGTTTATAATTATTCAAATTTATTTACAGCATGTTTCTAATGCGCTTAATGAATATATATTTTTACGTTTCAATAGCCTTTTTCCATTTAAAAAAATTAAACCTAACCCCCTTTCATGCACCGGAAGGTAGTCTCAACATTCGCGATTTTAACATTCGCGGGGGGTTTCCAAGAACCTAACCCTCGAGAATGTGAAGGGATTATTGTATTATCTAATTTTAAAATTCAAAATGTATATGTTAAAGATATATTTATTGTGTAGCAAGGCTTACATTAGAATCGCATCTACTTACTATTTATACATATCCTTTTCTAATACTGTTTAAGATTTGTAAATTTTATAAAGTTAGTTGTACTTTATAAAATTTACAAATCGACGATTATTTCAAATACTTTTTAAGTTAAATATGTTAAAAGCGGTTGGATTCAGATATAGCTTTAAATAATTTCAGTTGTAAAAGTTTCTTCACGAGACATATAGCAGAGCGAAATACAAGGCTCAATCAATAAATAATAGAAAATTGTAAAATACGTTAATAACCAAAACAATTATAGAAATTTTTAATTATGAAAAAAAGGAAAATCATCATACTTTTAAAATTCTTCTTGTAATTCTTCTGCTTTGAATTCTATTTGCAAACTTTAATTGGGGACTTCATTTTTAATTCAACGAAAAACTTACTTTTTGAATTTCTTTATTAAATTTTGCACGTATTACTTTTATTTTTAGACTACAACATCACTTTTCCAAACACACAGGCCAGGAAATGCAAAAATGTATAAATTTGAAATTGCTTCCCTAAAATGTCATATTGCTCCCCGGTGGGGCGTACGTCCCACGTTGGGAGCCACTGATTTACACAATCATTTAATAAATTTTAGAAAGTTTTTGCCAATTAAAATTTAGTTTATTGGGGATTTTGTGCAATATTTATAACTTCACCCAAATCTTATTTAAAATATTGTTTTTAGCAATTTGTAGAATTAGGAAATGTACAAATATAATGTAGATAGAAATATTTCCAAACTTTTTCCCCCTCAATCTTTCGACGTCAAGTAAGCTGAAAAATGCAAAAGAAATCATCCTTTTAAAAATATTTTTGTTTTGTACAATCCATAATGCTTTTGGAACAAAATAAAATAAAGCATCTATAACTCATTCTAAACTGTATGTACTACTAATCGATGTATTGAACGAATTTTATAACAAGCTATTTTAAAATAGTACTTTAAAGTACCATCGGGGTATAAGGAGTTAAAATAATAAGAAAAAATCGGATGTAGCCCCCCCCCCCCCCCCCACACACACACACACACTAAAGTCTCGATTTTTTTCAATACGAACCCAACGTTATTTTGAAGTACAATATCAAACAATTTAGGCGTAATTAACAACAACAAAGAAAAAATTTATCTTATTTTTAGTGCATAATATTTTCTAATGTATCATAGTAATGCAAGGCGGAAAAGTTTCGAGGAGACTTTTTTTTAAATTCACGATTTGGGATATAAAAGGGTTAAATGTTTCCTTTTTCATTTTCTGTTGAAAAAAAAAAGCAAAATTTATGTACTTTTTAATAAATTCATTTGTTTGCCCTTTCTACCTTGCCCTTTTTCGTAATCTAATTTGATGCTCACGCCAAATTATATTTATTGTATAGGAAATTTTTGGGAAAAAACATAAATGGCAACCCGAAAATCAGTTAATTTTCAAGAATGCGTATTGCTTATAAAAGAATGTTTTTAAAAAAACTATTTTTACTTTTATACTTATTTAAATTCATCGTGACAAAGTTTAGATGCAATAATAAAGCCTCAGATAAGCAATACGGAAATATTTAGTGACGTCCAAATCGGTCAACCGCAAATGAGTTATGGGGGAAACAGAGAGCGTGCAAAATTTTCTCAAAAAAACTCGATACCATTATATGTAGACGTATTTAAATGAACTTCGAAATATCACTAATAATAAAATCAGATAGAAAAATCTGCTCACCTTCCCTTGTTCTTTGTTGAAGTCGCAGCCGTCACTATAACCGTTCGAGCAAGGATTGAACACTAATTGCAAATTTGTACCCGTAGCTATAAAAGACTGCAAAAGAAAGAAAAAAAAGGACGGTATTTGAGATAAAGGATTAAATTGTAATAAACTTAGCTTTTAACAAAAAAGTCTTACTGTTTACAACAGTCATAGCAATAGAAACATTTAATACAAAAATAGGAATTTTTGTGTGAGTTAAAATTGAAAAACCATCAATATGTTGACATATTTGACTTTTTATTTAACCTTTAACTGATGTGACAATAATTGTCACTTAACGACCGTGAAGCTGTCTGTGAGACCGCTCCATTGAAAGATGAGTAAAAGGCGCGATCAACTCATAGGATGGTGTTTTTGTACTAAACTTTTTGTATATTAATATATAGAAATTATTCTAAAGAGAAACATTCGCCTTGCATACAATATTTCAAATGAAAATCAAATTTCATAATAGTAAGAAATTTTCCAGGCTGGGTATCGCGTTCCATGTGGTTTAATCGGTAGAACGTCAGTGCGTTATACTGATGGCCCGGGTTAGAGGTCTGCACGGGCCCGGGCTTGGCCCGAGGCCCGTACCCGGCCCGGCGGAATGGAGGAGAATTTTCAAACGGGCCGGGACGGGCCGGCAGAATTAGGACAATTTTTTCAACGGGCCGGGCCGGGCCGACAGACAAAATAAACGGGCCGGCAAAAAAATTGAACGGGCCTGAAGGGCCGGGCCCGGCCGATAAAAAAAATTAATCGGGCCTATCGGCCCGATATAAGAATTTGAGAGGAGCAGATAAAATACGAGGTCATTTCCAATGAATATGACTTTTTCGAGAAGTATAAATGTGCGTTACGAGCCGATGCGAGTTTAACAACATCAATATAGAAATGTAACATGTCCATCGTAGAGATCGGCATCGTACAGTTACATGATGCCTGATCCCGGGTTTAATTTTTTTTGGCAGACTTGTGCCGGGACGGAACTGGTCTTAATCGTTCTCAGGGTGTGTAGGACAGGCATTATGTTTTGTAAAAGTATTAATAGCGATAATGAACTTCTGTTAACAGTATCTTTGAAAATGTACCTTAAGGTGGTTCTCATATTTACTGCTCAACAATGCGAAACTCTCAGACACATTTTCTGACTCATTTTTAACTATAAAGGCATAAAATTGACAGGCTGAGTATTGAAGGCAATTGGGATCAAATAGAGTTTCCATTTTTCATAAATTACGTACAGAGATAACAGATACTCTTGTCACGTGACTGTACGTTTTCTCCTTCCCTGTGCTATCGCTTCCGGAAATTCGATTCAAAACGCTAACTTTGGCAGTATTTTCTGAAAGATATATTACTTTTATCTAAAAAAAAAAACGGCATTTACATGGTTTCTGAACAAGAATACCTGCCAATCTCATGCGTTTCCGAAAAGAAATGAATTCATAAATGTATCAAAATGTAGCTCCTTTGGATTTGAGAAAAGCCTTAAAAATGACAGAAATATTTTCACAAATCTACCTTTTATTATAAGCTTCAAAAGTTATCATGTTTTTTAACCCTTTATTCTAAACTACAATAATCTTTTAATGAACCCTTATTTAAATTTTGAAACGTCTGTAGAGACGTTGACTAAAACACTGTAAGTAATCGTTAACGTTTACTATTGTGTGTTTTCTATTTTGCGAACACATAGTAATTTAAAATATACTGTAAAATGTTCCCATAAATATGCATGTAGTATTCATTAAAAGAATCTTAATTGTATGTCGAGAAAAAACGGAATTTTTTGTAGACATTTAGTCGGGCCGGGCCGGGTCGGGCCTGTTTTCACTGATTTTTGTACGGGCCGGGCCGGGCCGGGCCGAGAACGGTAAAAATGTAAACGGGCCGGGCCGGGCTCGGGCCGAACTTTCAGTTTTTACACCGGGCCGGGCCGGGCCAAAATAGCTTTCCTTCGGGCCGGGCCGGGCCCGGAAATTCCGGCCCGTGCAGACCTCTAGCCCGGGTTCGAGTCCCGGCATGGAATCTTTTTCACTAGGTTGGCCTTTGCGCCTCTTAAGCAATTACTTTGAAATTTGATTTTCATTTGGAACTAAACTTTTTGTACAGGATTATTATAATTAAAATTCACCTATTCAAAAGTCTCTACACTGTAAAAAATATTACTTTACACCAAAAAGGGTGGCAACTAAGTTGCCACCCTAAGTGGTGTAATGAAATTCCATTTGTAAACTGGTGTAATGAGCCACTAACTATCAAATGGTCTAAACAAACACCACTTTTAGTGGCAACTTAGTTGCCACCCGTTTTGGTGTAAAGTCACGCTACTGCTTATCTGGTGTAAAGACACACTACTGCTTATTTGGTTTGCACTTTAACAGTAAAATAAAAAACAATTTAAAGATTACATTTTAAATCTAAGGCAACCATAATTTACAATAAATAGTTTCACGCAAAGAGGCTGCTAAACATTATTTTAACTGCGATAATTTATTATCTCAATTAAACATTTATTTTAAACATTTTAGTTTTGGTAAACAACGAAATTTCCTCACAAATCATTAGTTCGTTACATCTGGACTTACGTCACGTGTACTTTTTTTTTTTTTTTAACTGAGCGTAGGCCTGACTGGTTTTCGAATAAATAGTCTAAGCAAATTAAAATAAACATGCCATAAATACAACTAAACATTGCAAATTGTACAAAAATCAAATACAGAGAGCTAAAAACCATACCAACCTCTCAAGCGGTAAAGAACAATTTTTATCACTTTTAGAATGCAAATTAATAATACTTAACGGTATAATTAATTAATAAACACTACACGCTAGAAAGCTTGAAGTTTAAGCTTTAAAAAGATACTAATAGTTAAGCAAAATGATAAGGTTTAAATAGTTAAAAAAGGTGCAAAACAAAGTAAACAAAACGCGTAACGCTATGGGAAAGTGGTCAGAGACAAATTTTTATACCAAATTTCATGAATTTTTTAAACATATCTATGGTGGATGGCGGAGCAAAGCCCGTACTTTATAGAACATAAAACAAGTATTAGTTTTTCAAAATAATTAATAAAAAGTTGAAAACAAGCTATGTTAAAATGTGTCAACAACAGTAAAAATCCCGCATGTATATGTGCGAGTTCTAACTGGAAAATCGAAAAATGTCAACTTTTGAAATGCTCAGCAAATACACAAAAAGTGTTCAAAACTTTTAAAACTAGATAGAATCTCGAAGCTTAAGCTTTAAATGAGCTGAATAACACATTAGTTTTTCAGAAAAAGTTAGTTTTTGTAGTTAAAGCTTAAGAATATCGTTGTTTACATAATGTATTTCCTATGGGAAAACGAAAGTCGTAATCCTAAAAACGATACTTTTTAAAATGGCTCCCAAATAGTTAAAACTTGTTGAAAACTTAAAATTCTTGGTTAAAAAATAATCTACGATCTTTAATTTAGTTGAATCGAACATTATTTTAAAGTTAACAAGCGGAATTCATTGTATACTGAGCAGAGTTGGGCAGTATCGAAAATACATGTATTTGAAATACATTTTCAAAATACATTTGTATCTTGTATTTTGTATTTTAAACCGATAAGATCAAAGTATTTTTGTAATGTATTTTCTGGTGGTTTTACAATGTATTTTGTATTTTGAAAATACTCAAAGTACATTTTCCCAAATTCCAAACTGCCATGTTTAAACTGCAGAGAGAAAAGCTGAGATTCACTAAAAGAAAATACATGACTGTCTGTTTTGATTAGTTTTCAAATTCTGTTCTGGAGATTAATATAAACACGCTTTTCGAATATTGCTGAGATAAGGAGGTTGATGAATATGTTGTTTTGACACAGCAAACGTAATTTTGCTGATTAGTTACAAAAAACGTTTAAAAAGTGTTTATCTTAATGTTGCTGTGGGAATTAAAAGAAAAAAAAAACATGCATTGTGATAGACCAGAAGGATCTTTCAGAGTTGCGCAGGTGCAGCGCTCTATTACCGACAGTTGCCGATTGACCACACATATAAGCAGCTAAATTTTTTTCTTTCTGGTCTTTTAGTTTTATTTAAAAAATATCGAAAAAGGATTTTTTAAAAATTCGCATGTTTCATTCATTAATAAATTTTGTTAGACAGTAACCGCAAGAAATTTCTACAATGAACTTTTAAAGGAACGATTTGACTATGAAAAAATGAAATTTATGACTTTGCAAATTTTGCATTCGAATTATTCCTACTTTATGAATATTTTATAAGTGCTTTCTTTTTACGAATGTAAGAGCTTTCACATTTTTCCTGCTCTATATTAAAAGTTTTAAGACTTTCATAGTAAGCGCAAATGATTTCTTATTTCTTTGCGCTTATATATGGTTTGATATTTTACCTGAGTGTTTTAATCTTGAAACTACTTTATACGAAGAATTGGAACTTTTGTTAATAATAATAATAATAATAATTCAACTTGTGTTAAAAATTATCTAATTTTTTCATTTATATTTTTGCATTCAATAATACATATTTTAAGTTTCATATGCATTATTTCTAAAATGCACCATAATCGAAAAGTTGTGCCCCAAATATTTTATTAGTGGAAGGCCTAAAAAATCTTGCGTAGTTGGGAGCTCTTGTTAAACACACGCGCATTATATAAAAAGAAAAAAATACATTTAAACAATTTTATTCGGTGTCATTGTACATATAAGATTATTATAAAGTAAGTTCTTTTGTAGACATATCATATACATACCAAGAAAGACTGATTGAAAAGACTGATATAGACTAATTTGTTTTTACATTCTTCTAATAAAAAAAAAAAAGTATTGGAATCGAGAACATTTTCGACTTTCGTTTTTTGCTGATTTACACGTTTCGGGATGTCTTGAACGCGATTTATTTATTTTTGGAAAATGTAATGTATCTGTTAATAATAAGATTAATGCAAATCTGTTAGTCTGTGTGAGACAAAATTTTTGTATCCCTTCAATCTCAAGAACTAATGCACGGAGTTTAATAATAATCAAACTTCAGATTAAGATAGACCTAGATATAACTTAGCTTTGGGTTTATATCGCGCAACGGGTGGCACTGCTATGCTTAATTATTTTATTCCTTGATGGCTATATTGTAAGAACCAATATACAGAATTTCATTTAACTGCATATAGGACTGAACAGAAACACTTGCCGATTAACTTTTAGTGTATATCGCTCAACAGGTGGTGCTGCTATGCTGGGTTTTTTATGATTTCTGCGATAACTATATCCAAAAACTAATGGACAAAATTTAATCCAATTTCGTATTATTTTAGATCTTCAAATAAATTAATGCTGATAAAATGTGGGGTGTATCGCTGAAGAGGTGGCGTTTTTATGCTGTGTTTTTATGATTACCGTAACATGTACGTAAAATTCTCGGATTTTTTTCTTTTTGTTTGTTGGGTTTTTTCCTCCCATGTCAAAATGATCATATTTGTAAATCAAATTTAAATAAAATAAGTACCACGTAGATTAAAGGTACTTTTTTAAAATAAATTTTATGGTTCGTAGTGCTGATTTTTAAAAAAATCTGAAGTTGGCAGGTGTGCCGTGAGAGCTATATCTCAAGAACTAATAGCACGAAATTTCATCAAACTTTATCATATTCAGTTAGTATGGATGGCATTTTAGTGTATATCGTCCTGCAGATGATTTTTTTCTGTGCTGTGTTTTTTTGGATTTTCGAGATTTTTATATCTCTGCACCTATTGAATAGAATTGCACGAAACTTTTTATGCTTTTTCTGAAAATCAATACTTTCTCAATTTTGGCTTAGATCACTCAGTAGCGGGCGGGGCTATCCTATGCCTCGTGAAAGAGATTCCTTATCGGATCCACAATCTAGAGATCAGCACGGGTCGGAATTTGCAGGACTGCGTCCGGCCCGGCCCGCACAAAAACAATCTAGGACCTGCCCGGCCCGATGAAAAAATTTAATGTTCGGCCCGTTTATATTTTCACAGTTCACGGACCGGTACGGAAAAAAATCAGTGAAAACAAGACCGGCCGTGGAAAAAACAAATGATGCCCGACTCTATTTCTACAAAAAAAAAAAAAAATCAGATTTTTCTAAACATACAATTAAGATTCTTTTAAAAAATACTGCATACATATTTATGGGATAATTTTACAGTATATTTTAAAATTACTGTGTGTTCGCAAAACAGAAAATACACAATAGCAACATTAATGATTACTTAAGAGTTTTAGACGTTTCAACATTCAAATAAAGTATCATTAAAAAATTAATGTAGTTTAGAATAAAAGAAAAAAGGAGGGTTTAAAACAGAATAATTTTTGAAGCTGTATAATTAAAAGCAGATTTGTGAAACTATTTTTCTACCATTTAATAAGGCTTTTCTCAAATCCAAAGCAGCTTTCTGATGCATTAGGATTCATTTTTTTTTCGGAAACGCATAAGATTGACAGGTGTTCTTATTCAGAAACTATGTAATCGAATAACGTTATCATTTTTTGATAAATGCAATATATCTTTGAGAAAATACTGCCAACGTTAAAGTTTTGAATCGAATTTCCGGAAGCGATAGCACAGGAAAGGGAAAAAACCTGCAGTCACGTGACAAGAATCTTATATCTCGATAAGTAATTTAAAAAAAAGGAAAAACGCTATTCGATTCCAAATCCCTTCAATAGTCGAGCCTGTCAATTTCAAGCCTTTACAGTAAAAAATTAGTCAGAAAATGTGCCAAGAAATTTCTCATTGTTGATCAGTGAATTTGAGAACCACCTTGAGGTATATTTCCAAAGATTTCGTTAATTTAAGTTCATTATCGCTATTAATATTTTTACAAAACATATTGCCTTCCCTACACAACACATCCTGAGAACAATAAGGTCCAGTTCCGGCCCTGCTGGACTATGTAGAAAAAAAATGCAAGTCTGATCTCGGCCCGGCCCGAATCTGCTGAAAAAAATCAAGCCATGGCTCAGACACCAGGTAACTGTCCGATGCTGATCTCTACGCTGGACCTGTTACATTTCTGTATTGATGTTGTCAAACTAGCATCGGCTGATGACGCACATTTATACTTATTACTTATTCTCGCGAAAATCACATTAATTGAAAATGGCTCATATTTTATCGGCTTCGATTAAAGATATATAGCGGTCCGGTAGGCCGCTATATATCTTTAGCGGCCTACCCTAGCGGCCTCTTTAGCGGCCTATCCCGGCCGCCCCTGCCGGCAGAATTAGAACAATTTTTTTATCGGCCCCGCCCGTTTATTTTGTTTCTCAGCCTGGCCCGTTGAAAAAAAATTGTTCTAATTCTGCCGGCCCGGTCTGGCCCGTTTGAAAATTCGCCTTCCTTTTGCCGCCCCAGGCCCCAGGCCGCGGTCCGGGCCGGGTACGGACTTCAGGCCAAGCCTGGGCACATGCAGACCTCTACCACATTCAATGCATGCAGTTATTTCTACTGAGCAACTACCTTTAAAGGGTAGTTTATTCATTATTAGTTATTCTTGCAATTTTCATACACTTTTAAGCACATTGTTGCCCCAATCTTTCAGTTTTGTTTTTGTTATCTTTCGTTGAGTTTTAATTAATTTTGCTTCTTTATTTGGAAATTTTTAATTCCTAAAAATTTAATCAGTTTTGCAAACCAGCTTTGCATTTGACTAGTGCAATTTAATGCACAATCGTTTATTTTATTTTTTAAATGTATTTTGTATTTTAAATGTTTTTTGAAAATACATGTATTTTGTATTTTGAATTTTTGAAATTTGGAAAGTATTTTGCATTTTAAGTTGAAAAAGCAATGTAGTTCGTATTTTGTATCGAAAATGATTTTTCTATGTATTTTGCCCATCTCTGATACTGAGAGTCTCAAAAGTGACAAAAATGCCAAAATTTGAAAATGGCACCAATACAAAGTAGGTTGACTTCATATACTCAAAATTATAAATATAGCAGCTAGAGATACATAGGGGGTATAAAAATGTTGGAAAATGATTGGGAATTTTTCAAAAATATGAAGTTAAATATAAGTTTTAAGTTCTTACCCTATTCCGAAGAAATTAGCCAAAGAAGACATTCAAAATGGCGGACTCAATCATGTGTCGTTTAAAAACTTTACACCCGAACTGGTGTTCGGTTTCCACAATTTCTTTAAAAGATTAAAATTAAACCGTTTTGAGTGTATCACGACACTTTATTCGGTGTTTACACCAAACTTAGAGTATATTTAATCCTCATTTGGCATTTCATAAACTCAAATTAAGCGTAACTATAGTTTTTTTTTTTTTTTTTACAGCGCACTGATAGTACTATAGTTCAAAACTAAACAAAATTTCGGTAGTGTTTGTAGTTAAAACTAAAAGTTACAAGTTAAACTATAAAAATTGACAAAAGCAGCGGTCTGCGAGACCGGTAACATCAGTTAAAGGTTAAAATAATGAAGGTAACATAATGTATTCCAAATGCATTTTGTTTTTTCAAAAAAAAGTTTCCACAGTCATTTTTTAAACTTTCCATGATAATCTATGTTCTCATTTTTCAACATCGCTATAAGGGACAATCTTTGTACGTGCTACAAGACATCTGTGCATCCTTTTTTATATGCGACGGACAGTTACTTAAAAAGAAAAGAAAGTGAATTTTCATTAAAAATTCAAATGACATTTTATAGCTAACTAGCAGAATCATCCGGCTTTGCCCGTTCGCATGGGAGCCATCTATAGGTAAAAAGTAAAAATGCTATGATACGGCGATAGTAGGGGAGAAAAGACAGTTCAGCCCCAGCAGGCGGTGGCGGTGGGTGGATGTGGGTGGAATCCACCTTGTGGATAGAGGAGGAGGGTGGAATCCACCTGTTGGGAGACTTATCCTATAGTAGGAGGGGTTAAATGTTGGAGGGGGCTTAATTTTTGAAGGGGCTTAATTTTTGAGAGGGGCTTATTTTTTTTTTTTTTTTTTCGAATCGACTTAGAGTAGAGATGGAAATATCATACTATAACATAGGTCTTTTCGAGAGGAAGTATGAAGACACTAAATTTTTCGATGGGCTTAATTTTTGAGGGGGGGCTTATTATTTTTTTTTTGAATTGATTTAGTATTAGAATGGAAATATCATACTATAACATAGTGAGTTAGGTGTTTTCGAAAGGGAGTTTGAGGGGTCTAAATATTTTAGTGGGGCTTATTTTTAGGGGGGCTTAATTTTTTTTTCTTCAAATCGACATAGAGTAGAAATGGAAATATCATACTAAAACATAGAGATGTAGGTATTTTCGAAAGGGAGTTTGAGGAGCCTAAATTTTTTAGAGGGGCTTATTTTTTAGGGGGGCTTATTTTTAGGGGGGCTTAATTTTTTTTTTCTGAATTGTCTTAGAATTTGAATGAAGATAAAAATGTCTTATGTTTTCTGAAAAAAATTTTTGATGCTGCCATCTGTATGCGGTAGTGTGAATTTATTATTGAAAATAGTATTTTATTTTTGAAAAGTTTTGAGGAAGGTTTGAACCTGCAAAATAGTCTCTTGGCTCGATGATATGTTGAAGACTTAACTAATCGAGCCAAGAAACTATGTCTATATGTTTAGATTTTAGATGTTTCAAAACAAAAAATTGTATTCCCCTTCTGTATGCGCAAAGAGAGGTTGGTTTCTTAAGATAACTCATTAATACCTATTTTAACTGCTCACTCTGTGAATTTTTTTAATGTGTATGATTTTTATTTTTAGTTTAACTGATTTTATCGATTTTGTGAATGAGAGTTTGATTATTTTAGCAAGCTAAGGTTTCGAACCTGCGAACTCCCATTCAAATTTCATTTTTTGTAACTGATAAGCTATCCACTATTCAAACCGCGCCCCGACAATTACTGAATTACTTTTGAACACTATATATTTTAAAAAAATACCTACCTCTTCCTCTTTCTTATACTAGGGAAGTTAATATAATTTATGTTTAAATTGAAGAAATAATTAATTTTTTATATTTCTTTAATAAGGCAAGTCATTTTTTTGATCGATTAGAAGGCTACCAAACGATTTGAATTAAACATTGTTTTTAGCAGTATTAATCCTCTTACCTAATTTTAAAATTATACTTTTTCTTGTGAACCATATCATATTCATTTAATCGTCTGAAATTCATTTCCTAAACCCTCTTATCAACGTTACTCACTATCTATCACAAACATCCGATAAGTCTAATCAGCTTTTTTCAACAGAAAATAGCTAATATGTAAATATTGATAACTATTGAAGAGATTATTTCACTTGTTTCCAGATTTTAAATGAAAGTTTGAACAGATTTTCTATTTATCGATTATTATAAATTGAATCAACTCATAGTTTGTTATTGCAATAGATAATTATTTGATGATTCTACACTAGTTCTAATGAATTTTAAAACTACTGCTCCACTTCAACTCATTCTTTTATACAGTTTAATAAATTTAGTTTGAATTAATCCATTGGATTGTCATATATTTCACTGAAACAATAAAATTAATGTGTAAAACCTTAGAATGACGAATTCAAAAACGTAACGTGATGAATCATATACTTTTTAAACATTACATAAAAACCTTTGGATTGATTCACTTCCTGTGAACTTCCTACACATACTTTTTTATGCCACGTGTTTTTCTGAAATTTTTGCACCAATCATATTACATGATTTGCACTATCGTAATAGTTTTTTAACATGCGCCCCCTATGATTTTATATAAAATTCAATGAAACGAGACTTTTTCATTAGTGTTTGCTATTTTTTGAGTGAGTGAAGACGCTTTTTTCACTTAAGATAATATGGCTAGTTTTCAAGATGGACATTCTACTATGTTAAGCGATGATGTATCAAGTTTGAATAATCAATATTTTTCATCAAGATTAAATGATCAAGACATGGGATTAATAGTACAACCTAAAGTAGAACCCGTTTCAGATGATGAAGCGGAATCCTCCTCATCAGAACTAAAGAAACAGAAGCCACCTTTTTTGTGTACTGTTTGCAGCAAATCTTTTCCACGAAAAGGCAATTTAAAACAACATTTGATGATTCATTCAGAAGAAAGACCATTTATATGTGACATCTGCCAAAAAGCATTCTCTAGAAAGGCTATTTTGAATCGTCATAAACTATCCCATTTAAAGATTCCTTCCCAACATAAATGTGAATCGTGCGGTGAAACGTTCTCAAGAAAGTATGACTTATTAAAACACATGAAGATCCACAAGTCCTCCAAAAAGGATAAATGTATTCAGCGTAGCGAAATATTCAATCCCAACTCCGATTTTTTATATCATTTGAAAACTTCACAGAGAGTTAGATGCAAAATTGATAATTCATCCTCTTTAAAAGATATGTTTTTTGAGAAGGTTAAGCATTTTAAAAGGCAAAATGCGTTAAACATATTTACTAAAACTGTAATCAACTCTAACGAGGAGAATGTTACAGACTTTAACACATTTTTTAATAGTATTCATTCGGACGTTTTAAACGAATTAAACTACCAGATTCAAGTTAAAAGATCGATGAAATGGTATGCAAGTGTACAAGTTGTTGTATATCGTGTAACACAGGAGGGTGTATTAGAGATTGCCACACCCTATTTCCATTCAAAAACTATACTTGAATTAACGAAACAAAACTTATCTGAACATGTTGAGGATACCTTTGCAAAAATTATTAAGTCCTATGAGAAGTCCACCAGACGTGGTTTTAATTGGACATTAGATAAAATATTGAATTTAGAACTATCTACCTTTAAAATATAACATGATTTGAAATGTTTATACCTTTTTGAAATATGTGTACTCATGTTTTCACTATTGTAACTATTGAAAACGACGAATAAATAATGTGTAAATGAAAAAGCTGTTGTCTGTTTATTTTTGTTAGAACAACTTGTGATTTTTAATAACTCATGAAGTCGTAACGACTTTACTTACTATTTTTTTTTTCAATTTCTTATCAAATGAATAATGAGTTAACTATCTTTTATTAATTTCATATTGAAAGTCTGAAATTATCCATTGAAATAGTTATTTTGCAATATTTCTAATTTATCATAATTATTTTTAAAGTTTAATATATCACTCGTTGTTTGGATAAATAACTGTTATTGCTCAATAATAATAATAATATCATCATTTATTACCATACAATTCTTTAAAAAAAGCATAGAACCATTAACATAATATATCATTAACCACTTTTTAAAAACTGTTACCTTGTGTTGCCATTGAATTCTTCAAAGCAAAAAAGAATAAAACTAAAATCATTATCATTAAATATCATACACCACTTATATAAAAATTGTTACTTTGTGTTGCCATACAATTCTTCAAAAAAAAAAAGAATAAAACTAAAACTATTAACATTAAATATCATATACTGTAAATATAAAAATTGTTACCTTGTGTTGCCATACTATTCTTCAAAAAAGGATAAAACCATTGACATAATATATTATTCACCACTTAAATAAACTGTTTATATATATTTTTTTAGACTTAAACTAAAATTAATGGCATTACTAATTCTTTTAAGTGTTTATCTGTAACCGACACTGATTTTTAACGTATATTAAGGGATGTGCTGTTTCTAAACATTCAGTTTCCAACTGATTTTTGTTCTAACTTCATCTAATGCTACCTTTATTTTTTGAAAATGGGTTCTGTAGTAAATATGTTAAAAAGATCTTCCGACAAAGTGGCTTCTTCTTCAAAGTATCAACGTTTAGAAGAACCTAATGATCCCACTTCTGCGAGTGAATTAAATATACCAAGATTGGAAATTCCTAATTTATTAAACACTGACTGTGGAACAATATCACGTGATTTATCCACTACTGATTACTCACCGAATGTGAAATCTGAAATCGATATGAATTTTTTTATCCCAAACTTTGATGATGATACTACATCTTTCAAGAATTCATGCCAAGAATCAATTTCTGTCGAGGACTATTTGAATATATCTTTCAAAGACATGAATTTTGAATCCGCTTTAACCTCGACCCCAGCTAGTAACATAATTTCCCAAGACGAATCCTTTCAAGAACGTGTTAAATTTAATTCCCCAGATGTTCTTCGGCAACTCCTAAAAGTGATTAAAAAAAAAAGAAAAGAAAGAACTTGTTACCATACACAGATCATTTTAACAAGCCAATTTACGAACTGTTTCTTTACTTCCGCATTTAATAATGAGTGCTATTGCAGCCCACTTGAGTAACTCTCTAAAGCATATGTTCTAATAACTAAGATTTCATCACTAATATGTAACTAAAAGGAACATCTGAACATTTTGACTTTTGCCAGACACTTTTAATTATTATATATTTTTTTCTACGCTGCGAATATGTGTTTTAGCAGCTTTATGTATTATCACTCTTAATCATGTAGCCTCTCTGTTAAGACGGAGTTTCTTATACTCCAGTAATATGTTTAATTATAAGTATTTAAAGCTAAAAGTTGAATCTTTCTTTATCGTAAAAACACACAATACTAATTCATATTACATTATATCTTCCCATGGATTTAGCGATTCATATTAAGCTCTCAAAGGATACTTCAAAGGATAAATAATGCTTCACAAAATAAAATAAATAATTTCTTCAAGAAGCTTTTGGATAATCCCTGACCACGCCACACCGATGAAGTTATACGTCATCGCGATATTGATGAATCCCAGGTAAGAGCATTTTACCTATTTCCATTTCAAAAGCAGCATAGCCACAAGAGATTTTTTCTAATTGTTTAAATATGAGACAGCGAATTCCTGCTATCGAGAATGGGGTGCTTTTGGCTTGATAGGCCACTTAAACTCCAACAAAAAGATTAATGAGACAGATAAAGTGCTCATGTTTAGCGAAAAAGAAGAAAAATTTTATATAGTGGCTTAGATTATAAATATTAAAAATATTCATGTTCTGAATAAAAAAATAAAAATAAAAAGATGCTGCATTGAATAAAATTATGAATGTTATTGTACCAGAAATATAAAGGTGAATGAAAAAGAAACATTTATATATTTATGTTTTATGTAATGAACATTTAAATAATTAGTGAATGAACAATTTGTTGGTTGTGAGTAATAATAATAATAAAAAAAAAGAAATCGTTCATTTTACATTTTACAGTAAATAAATAAATAAAAAGGAAATAGGTTGGTCGCATAAACAAATAAAAATAAACATGGCAGGGATAAAAGACATCCAAATTGTCGAAAAATTAAATTCGCATAATTACTCAAATTGGAAATTTCGCGTAGAAATGATTTTAATAAAAGAAGAATTGTTTGATGTAATAACAGAAAATCCCCCAGATCCAATTAACACGGACTGGACGAAGAGGGACCGTAAAGCACGTGCAATTATCAACTTGAGTATTGAAGACTCACAGATCGTGCATGTAAAGCACTTAAACACTGCCAGAGAAACCTGGCAAGCTTTAAAAACAATTCATGAAAGGGCTAATCTCTCAAGCAAGTTATATTTGCTGAGAAAATTATACGGAGCAAAACTCCCAGAAAACGGCAATCTAATAAAACACATTACACATATTTTAGAACTTGTTGATAAACTTTCAGCCATAGGCGAAACTATTAATGACTCGCACATTTCAGCTCTGTTACTTTGTTCATTACCACCTAGCTACAACACCTTAATTATAGCCCTCGAGGCCCGTCCAGAAAATGAACTTAATTCAGAGTTTATAAAAGGAAAACTCACTGATGAATATACAAGACGTTTAGAAAACACAGATCAGAGCGAGAATTCCTCAAAAGCGTTTAAAACGCATAAAAAGTTTCCGGCTGAACACTATAATAAAAAGGACAAACAGTGCACATACTGTAAATTAAAAAACCATACATACAGAGAGTGCTGGCATCTTAAGAACAGAAACACTTACTATAGGTGAAAACTGGGAAATTGAGTTAGTAGCCAGTGGCCGGTAGACTCAGTTTCATTAGTGGCCACTTTTTAAAGTTAGTGGCCACTATAAGTTTCAAACTTTCTTGACATCTAGATAAACTATAATCGTTGTATATATACGCATTTTTCTATAAATCAGAGTTTTATACCAGCCAACTATTCGTGATAAGAATAGGGAAGCAGTCGAAATTCAAGAAAATTACACTTTAAAACCACAAAATCTATTATCATATTGATTTTTTTTAGATTATTTGTATATGTTCATAAACACTATTATCAATCAAATTACTATTACTGTCTTTATATAAAAAAATAACTAAATCAAAATTCCAACAGTTAGGTGCATACAATAAAAAAAATAATCAAATAAAACACAATAAAATGTTATTTGTATTTTATTTAATAAGTAAATGTGTTATTAACATACTACACACATTAATTACATACAGCTGAAATCTAAGCTGGTGAGTGTATTTCGCAGGATTAAACAATATCTCTTGAAGAAAAATAATCTAACTGGTGAGCATGTGGCAGGAGTCAAAATATTGAAAATACTGCAATGTTCTTAAAACACGCTTGCATCCGGTGAAAAAAAAAAAAAAAAAAAAAAAGGAATAAATTATTTGAAATGCATGTGGAATCAAAGCTGATGAATATATTTTGCAGAATAAAATTGTATTTCTTGAAAAAATAATCCAACTGAAGGGCAATGGCAAAAAGCCAAAATATTCAAAATACAGCTAAATCACTGCAATCTGCTTGCATCCGGTAGAAAAAAGAATTAACCAGTTTGCTAATTAGATGTAATCAAAGTAGAGACGCATATTTCTATGAAAAAAGCTATATTTCACTTGGCGAGTGGCGACTAGGGTGGCGATCGATGGCCGATTTTTTAATCGCCACTTTTACAACTTTAATCGCCACGTGGCGAGTGGCGACCGCCAATTTTCACCTATAACACTTACTCACCGTCACAAAAACAACAGCCGCACAAATCCAAGTATTACACATCATCGTTATGTTATGAAGACGCAAACTATTATAGAGAAAACAAAAACCGTGAAACAGAACCAATTCGGATTAACAAAACACAGGGCAATTCAGGAAAAGGCAGCGACGCAGCTTTTTTAGTCCAGAAACCAGGAAAACAAACCTGGATAATCGACTCAGGTTCATCGACACACATTCTAAACAGTAAAGATGCATTCACTAAGTTTAACGACACTGAAAAGACGACAGTCATCATTGCCAATGGCAAAACGCTGAATTCACACGGTACAGGTGAAACGACATTTAAAACAAAAACATCCGATGGAGGGATAAACACAATCACATTAAAAGAAGTATTATATGTACCAGAATTAGAATCGAACCTCATATCGGTAAGCAAAGCAACACAGAATGGCTATAAATTAATTTTCGATAAAGAAAAATGCACGTTATCCCGAAACGGGAATATTTATCTTGAAGCAAGAATGAAAAATAATTTATATCAAGTCGAATTATTAGAAAGCGCTGAAACTAATAAAGTAAACATTGCACATGAATGTAAAAATAAAAATTGCATAGAAGTTTGGCACAAACGACTTGGCCATCGTAACTATAATGCGATAAAAGAATTAATAAATAAAAACTTAGCAGACGGTATAAAAATAAATAACTGTAATCATAACGCATTGTGTGAAATATGTATCCAAACAAAAATAAGTGATGCCCCATATCCGAAATCAACAAACTGTCCCAAAACAGGCAAAGTGCTCGATCTGATACACACGGACGTGTGCACATCTATCGGTACACCTACTATCGGGGGAAAAACAATGTTCGTCACTTTTATAGACGACTATTCAAGGTTCACAGTAATTTACTTACTTTCGCATAAAAATGAAGTTCACGAAAAGTTAAAAGATTATGTAGCCATGGTGAAAACCCAATTCGGCAGATTCCCTAAAGCTATTAGATCCGATAATGGAGGGGAATATTTAGGTAAACAAACGGAAGAATACCTAAGGGCAAGAGGTATCCAACACCAGTTTTACTGTACCATTTTGTCCGAGCCAAAACGGCGTAGCGGAAAGAAAGAATAGGTCATTATTAGATATGACTAGGAGTCTACTCTCCGAAGCAGGCTTACCTCAAAAATTCTGGGGAGAAGCCATAAATACCGCCAATCACCTGCAGAATAGGCTACCAACCAAAATAACAAACAAAACACCGTTCGAAATTTGGTTCAACCGAAAACCCACCTTACACTACCTGCGTACATTCGGCTGTAAAGCTTATGCCTATATACAAAAACATCAGCGAAACAAATTAGATGATAGAGCGCAGGAAGGAATACTTGTGGGGTATGACAACAAATCAAAAGGTTACCGTATATTTACAAAAGAAAACAAAATAATAATAGCGAGAACAGTTAAATTTATAGAAAATAGTGAAAACAACTTAAAAGAAAGCGAAGAGGTAGAAAACTCAGACAATGACAACAACTACATTCAAACAGAGTTAAGTAATTCGGACGAAGAACCAACCGCGTCCAAACAACCCGACGTAGAACCGAGAAGGTCTCAGAGGTCAAATAGAGGAGTACCACCCGACAGATACGTATGTCACGTAAAAACAAATGACACATTCGAACCAACCGATTTTTATGACATAGCAAACATGAACAACCCAGTAGAAAAAGAAAATTGGCTCAAAGCCGCTCAGCAAGAAATCAACTCATTAAAGAAAAATAAAACTTGGGACTTAGTGGATCCCCCACCAAATAAGAAAATTATTGGTTGTAAGTGGATTTTTAAGAGAAAGTTAGATAATTTAGGAAATGTACAAAAATACAAGGGCCGTTTAGTAGCGAAAGGATATAATCAGAAGTACGGCGAAGATTATGATGAAACCTTCGCACCCGTAGTTTCACACACAACAATCCGCACATTTTTAGCCTCAGCGGCATATAAAAATCTTTCTGTTCAACACATTGACATCGACACTGCATTTCTTCACGGCGAAATAGAAGAAGAAATTTTCATGAAACAACCAGAAGGTTTTATAGAAAAAAATTGTGAAAACAAAGTGTGTAAACTGAATAAAACAATCTACGGCTTAAAGCAGGCAGCTAGAGCCTGGCACAAAAAGATCGCAGAATCATTAAAAAACATGAATTTTGTGCAAAGCACTGCTGACTCATGTTTGTTTACTAGAAAAGAAAAGGAAAATTTCACTTATATCATCGTCTACGTTGACGATATTTTAATCGCGAGTAAAAGTGAAATAATTAAAGATGTAATAAAACAATTGCAAAATGAGTACGGAGTAAAAGACTTAGGCGAAATAAGTCAGTACCTAGGAACCAACATAATCAAAACGAATGATGGTTACAAATTAAACCAAAAGTCAAAAATAGAAGATTTGGTTAGAAAGTTAAATTTAACAGATGCAAGACCTATTGGTACACCGATGGAAGTAGGTTTCTATAAATTAGAAGATAGCGACAATTTACTTCCGAACAATACAAAGTTTAGGCAAGCGATCGGTTCGCTCTTGTATATTGCCACAGTCACTCGACCCGACATTATGGCACCAGTAAATATACTTAGTAGGAGAAGTGCAACGCCACGCGAGAAGGATTGGAAAGCGGCAAAAAGAATTATTATTTACCTCAATTGCACAAAAAACCTATGCCTAACAATAAGTAAAAATAAACCACCAATACTCATCGCGTATGCTGATGCTGATTGGGCTGGGGACACTAAAAATAGAAAATCAACCACCGGCAATATTTTTTTTCTGGGTGATAATCCCATTCAATGGACTACAAAATTACAGTCAAGCATTGCATATTCTTCCGCTGAAGCGGAATATGTTGCTGCAGCAACCGCAGGACAAGAAATTTTATGGCTATTAAAACTGCTAGAAGATCTTAACTTGTATCAAGTAAAACCTATTTTACTTTACCATGACAACCAAAGCAGTATAAAGATGATAGAAAATGAAAAATTTTCGAAGCGGACAAAACACATTGATATCCGCTTTCACGCCATAAGACAATTAAAGGAGGATAAAATTATCGAATTAAAATATTGTCCCACGCAATACATGATTGCTGACTGCTTGACGAAGCCCACACCCAAACCTCAACTTTTGTGTGACATCAAGACTATGAACTTGTTACCTTATCCATCTGAGGAGATTAAGGAGGGGTGTTAAATTTAATTCCCCAGATGTTCTTCGGCAACTCCTAAAAGTGATTAAAAAAAAAAGAAAAGAAAGAACTTGTTACCATACACAGATCATTTTAACAAGCCAATTTACGAACTGTTTCTTTACTTCCGCATTTAATAATGAGTGCTATTGCAGCCCACTTGAGTAACTCTCTAAAGCATATGTTCTAATAACTAAGATTTCATCACTAATATGTAACTAAAAGGAACATCTGAACATTTTGACTTTTGCCAGACACTTTTAATTATTATATATTTTTTTCTACGCTGCGAATATGTGTTTTAGCAGCTTTATGTATTATCACTCTTAATCATGTAGCCTCTCTGTTAAGACGGAGTTTCTTATACTCCAGTAATATGTTTAATTATAAGTATTTAAAGCTAAAAGTTGAATCTTTCTTTATCGTAAAAACACACAATACTAATTCATATTACATTATATCTTCCCATGGATTTAGCGATTCATATTAAGCTCTCAAAGGATACTTCAAAGGATAAATAATGCTTCACAAAATAAAATAAATAATTTCTTCAAGAAGCTTTTGGATAATCCCTGACCACGCCACACCGATGAAGTTATACGTCATCGCGATATTGATGAATCCCAGGTAAGAGCATTTTACCTATTTCCATTTCAAAAGCAGCATAGCCACAAGAGATTTTTTCTAATTGTTTAAATATGAGACAGCGAATTCCTGCTATCGAGAATGGGGTGCTTTTGGCTTGATAGGCCACTTAAACTCCAACAAAAAGAACGTACTATTGACCAAGAGGTTTCTGATTCCCAACCAAGCAACCTTTCTAAAGCAAGTGATGAATTACAAAGCACAACCCCACCTACGAATGTCATTCCACAGTCTAAAACTAGCAAATCCAATCATCCTATTGTATTTCGAGAAGAACTCAGTGACTGTATCTTTTTAATTTTAAAGTTGCATAATAGACAATTTCATATTCATATTCGAGAATTTAAACGCAGTGGGCTTACTAGTGAAGAAATTCTAACGAAAAATGGTATTATTATGGATGTTAACAGCTGGTTCGAATTTTGCAAGAAATTTTTTTCATTTAATTTGAGATATAAAAGTTCCTCATTTGTTTCTAATAACATGATATTAGTGTTAAATTTTAATAATTCTATCATGCGAATTAAAAATTTAAAGAATTATTCTCATATTGACTTAAACGAGTATCAGTTGCTGAAATTAAAAGAAAAAATACATGATTTGAATAAGGAACTTCTTCAGCATATATATGTAAACCATATACCAAGCTTAATTAGGCAGAAATGTATCATTGGTCATATATCTACAGAAAATGAACTCATGTTGCAGTCTAAACTTATAACATGTATTGAGAATAATGTATTAACTATACTAAACCGCATTTTTGAATGTGATGGATGTATTTTTAATCAGAAATCTCAAAGCCCTCATTCCTGTTGTATACTAAATAATCGACAAAAATTTGAAAAACTAGGAGAGATGTTATTAACACTTATAGATTTAGATTTTGTTATTTCCTCATTTTTAAACGGAGTGGATTGTGTTAGTGAAAACTTTTTATCAAACATTCATGTAGAAACAATTCAAAACGAATTGTTTAAAATAATAAAATAAAATGTATTGCTATCCTTTTTAATACGTGTGTGTTTATTTTTCTAAAGTGTATGTTTATTTTGTTATGTCTTTTAGAACTTTTAATAGAGTGTTAGACTTAAATTTGCATATGTATATAACTAAAGAAATCAACAATTCTTTAGCAATTAAAAAATTAACACAAGTTTAAAATATTAAACTAAGAATCTTAATAGTATAATTTCTACTTTCTGATATATATATATATATGTGTGTGAAACTTAATTATATAAAAAAGTTTTCAATAATAATAATAAGTTTAGAAAATTAAAAAGTTTAAAAAACAAAATTAAGAAACTCATTAAAAAAAATATTTGAAAAGTTAAAAAAAATAAAGTTTTCAAAATTAAAAAATCTTTATAAAAAAAATAATAATAATTAAAAAAAAAATTAAAAAGTTTACAAAAGTTAAAAAAAAAAATATTAAAAAGTTTACAAAAGTTTTAAAAAAAACTTGGAAAAAAAAACTCAAAAAAAAAATTAAGTTATCAAAATTTAAAAAAAAAAAATTATAAAAACTTAATACATTAAGTTTTCAAAAGTGAGTTTACCTATTCATATATGTATACATGCATGTGACTTTCATTATGTTTCAGTTTAATACTTCTTTTTATCCTATAAAAGTGTTAGATTAATATATACTTATAAAAATATTTGTAAGTTAAATTAAAAAAAAAAAGTAACTTCTAAAAAAAAAAAATGTTTACAAAATTAAAAAAAAACAAAATCTTTCTAAATAAAAAGTTTTCAAAATTAAAAAAAAACTTTTTAAATAAAAAATGTTTTCAAAATTTAAAAAAAAAAACTTTTTAAATAAAAAATGTTTTCAAAATTTAAAAAAAAAAAAAAAATTCTAAATAAAAAAAAAGTTTTCAAAATTAAAAAAAATATTTTGTAAATAAAAAAAAATATTAAAAAGTTTACAAAAAAAACCTTTTTTTATAAAAAATATTTTCAAAATTAAAAAAAAAAATTGTAAGTTAAAAAAAAGTTTTCAAAATTAAAAAAAAAAATAATTTGTAAATAAAAAAAAATATATTAAAAAGTTTATAAAATTTAAAAGTTAAAAAAAAAACTTTGTAAAAAGTTTTCAAAATTAAGTTATCAAAAAAAAACTTAATAAATTATGTTATCAAAAGTCAGTTCACCTAACTGTATATGTATCTGACTTTCATAATTAAAAATGTTATCAAAAAGTTGAATTAGATTGCAAATACAATCAATCATATATCAATCAGTCATAGCAATTAACCAATCAATGATATCAATCAATAAATCAAACCAATCAATCAATCATATTAATCAACCAAACAATAATATCAATCAATCATATCAATCAATCATATCGATCAATAAATCAAACCAATCAATCATGTTAATCAACCAAACAATAATATCAGTCATATCGATCAATAAATCAAACCAATCAATCATATTAATCAACCAAACAATAATATCAGTTAATCATATCAATCAATAAATCATATTAATCATATCAAGCTATCATATCAATCAATCAACCAATCATTCATATCAGTCAACCAATCATTCATATTAATCAATGATTCATATTAATCATATCAATCGATTAATCAAGATACTGAATACAAGTATTCATACAAATAAATCACATCAATTGCAGTTCAAGTATTACAAGTTAGTATAATAACATTATAAGAAAGTTTTGAATTAATACAATGATTAACTATCAACATTTTGTAACAGCACTTTTACAAAAGCAATGTATGAATAAATATTTTAGTTACAAAAATATTTAAAATGCTTTTGAAAGTTAATAAAATTATTTTCCAAAAATGTTAAAAACATTACAAGCTGCTAAAACCTACAATTTAACAAGAATGAGTTGTCCTATATTTCCTTTGTATTTGCATGTCCTATATTTCCTTTCTATTTGTATTTGAGTATATGTATACGGATTCCTCCTTTTAATTATGTTTTGTAGTATACACTTAAAATATATATAGTATATATAAAACATTAAATTAAAATATTCTTTAGTTATTAAAAAGTTTAAAAAATCAGCAATTTTTTAATATTATAAGATAACAAAAATTATTTTGTAATTTATTAAAAGTGAATTTACCTATCGCTATATATGCGTTTCATAAGATAAATCTTCTTTTTGTTAACATCCTACCCACATTTTGTTTTATAGTTATACACATCGAAACGAAAAAAAAAAAAATAAACAATCTATTATTAAATTCTTCAATTTAAAATTTTAATACATACATACTTAAACATTTATATAAAAATAATGAACTCACCATGTTTGAACTCAGAAAAGAGATGATGAGCTTATCACGTGGTAGATTGTGACGTAATCAATTAGATATCACGTGCCATCCTCGTGCCTTTTGATTGTCTTATCTACAATCAGATTCTATTATCAATCACGTGATCTAACTGATATGAGTCTATACCAAGACACTAGCCATTTTCACTTCAGTCATCGAATATGTAGGTCGTATATTATTTTGAAAGTCTTTTATTTTATGGAATCTTCAGCAACATGACATCAGATATTTGCAAATAGAATCCTATTAAAATCTTTCTGGCAATTGTGAACAAAGATTAATTTTCATATTGTTTAAGTATAATCATTGATTATTTAACTGGATAATAATATTTTTTAGAAGTAACTTAAATTTCTTATAAAAACGGAAGTATTTATTGCATCATTCATAGAATTCAAGTTTGAATATTAACCAAGTTTTTTAAACTTTTATAATTTATACTAGTATTTAGTATATACTAGTACTTAGTAAAAACTAGTATATATTCTAGTATAAAGAGTTTATAAAAGTTTAAAAAACTTGGTTAATATTCAAACTTGAATTCTATGAATGATGCAATAAATACTTCCGTTTTTATAAGAAATTTAAGTTACTTCTAAAAAATATTATTATCCAGTTAAATAATCAATGATTATACTTAAACAATATGAAAATTAATCTTTGTTCACAATTGCCAGAAAGATTTTAATAGGATTCTATTTGCAAATATCTGATGTCATGTTGCTGAAGATTCCATAAAATAAAAGACTTTCAAAAAAATATACGACCTACATATACGATGACTGAAGTGAAAATGGCTAGTGTCTTGGTATAGACTCATATCAGTTAGATCACGTGATTGATAATACAATCTGATTGTAGATAAGACAATCAAAAGGCACGAGGAAGGCACGTGATATCTAATTGATTACGTCACAATCTACCACGTGATAAGCTCATCATCTCTTTTCTGAGTTCAAACATGGTGAGTTCATTATTTTTATATAAATGTTTAAGTATGTATGTATTAAAATTTTAAATTGAAGAATTTAATAATAGATTGCTTATTTTTTTTTTTTTTTTCGTTTCGATGTGTATAACTATAAAACAAAATGTGGGTAGGATGTTAACAAAAAGAAGATTTATCTTATGAAACGCATATATAGCGATAGGTAAATTCACTTTTAATAAATTACAAAATAATTTTTGTTATCTTATAATATTAAAAAATTGCTGATTTTTTAAACTTTTTAATAACTAAAGAATATTTTAATTTAATGTTTTATATATACTATATATATTTTAAGTGTATACTACAAAACATAATTAAAAGGAGGAATCCGTATACATATACTCAAATACAAATAGAAAGGAAATATAGGACATGCAAATACAAAGGAAATATAGGACAACTCATTCTTGTTAAATTGTAGGTTTTAGCAGCTTGTAATGTTTTTAACATTTTTGGAAAATAATTTTATTAACTTTCAAAAGCATTTTAAATATTTTTGTAACTAAAATATTTATTCATACATTGCTTTTGTAAAAGTGCTGTTACAAAATGTTGATAGTTAATCATTGTATTAATTCAAAACTTTCTTATAATGTTATTATACTAACTTGTAATACTTGAACTGCAATTGATGTGATTTATTTGTATGAATACTTGTATTCAGTATCTTGATTAATCGATTGATATGATTAATATGAATCATTGATTAATATGAATGATTGGTTGACTGATATGAATGATTGGTTGATTGATTGATATGATAGCTTGATATGATTAATATGATTTATTGATTGATATGATTAACTGATATTATTGTTTGGTTGATTAATATGATTGATTGGTTTGATTTATTGATCGATATGACTGATTGATATTATTGTTTGGTTGATTAACATGATTGATTGGTTTGATTTATTGATCGATATGATTGATTGATATTATTGTTTGGTTGATTAATATGATTGATTGATTGGTTTGATTTATTGATTGATATCATTGATTGGTTAATTGCTATGACTGATTGATATATGATTGATTGTATTTGCAATCTAATTCAACTTTTTGATAACATTTTTAATTATGAAAGTCAGATACATATACAGTTAGGTGAACTGACTTTTGATAACATAATTTATTAAGTTTTTTTTTTGATAACTTAATTTTGAAAACTTTTTACAAAGTTTTTTTTTTAACTTTTAAATTTTATAAACTTTTTAATATATTTTTTTTATTTACAAATTATTTTTTTTTTTAATTTTGAAAACTTTTTTTTAACTTACAATTTTTTTTTTTAATTTTGAAAATATTTTTTATAAAAAAAGGTTTTTTTTGTAAACTTTAATATTTTTTTTTATTTACAAAATATTTTTTTTAATTTTGAAAACTTTTTTTTTATTTAGAATTTTTTTTTTTTTTTAAATTTTGAAAACATTTTTTATTTAAAAAGTTTTTTTTTTTAAATTTTGAAAACATTTTTTATTTAAAAAGTTTTTTTTTAATTTTGAAAACTTTTTATTTAGAAAGATTTTGTTTTTTTTAATTTTGTAAACATTTTTTTTTTTTTTATAAGTTACTTTTTTTTTTTTAATTTAACTTACAAATATTTTTATAAGTATATATTAATCTAACACTTTTATAGGATAAAAAGAAGTATTAAACTGAAACATAATGAAAGTCACATGCATGTATACATATATGAATAGGTAAACTCACTTTTGAAAACTTAATGTATTAAGTTTTTATAATTTTTTTTTTTAATTTTGATAACTTAATTTTTTTTTTGAGTTTTTTTTTCCAAGTTTTTTTTAAAACTTTTGTAAACTTTTTAATATTTTTTTTTTAACTTTTGTAAACTTTTTAATTTTTTTTTTTTAATTATTATTATTTTTTTTATAAAGATTTTTTAATTTTGAAAACTTTATTTTTTTTAACTTTTCAAATATTTTTTTTAATGAGTTTCTTAATTTTGTTTTTTAAACTTTTTAATTTTCTAAACTTATTATTATTATTGAAAACTTTTTTATATAATTAAGTTTCACACACATATATATATATATATATATTAGAAAGTAGAAATTATACTATTAAGATTCTTAGTTTAATATTTTAAACTTGTGTTAATTTTTTAATTGCTAAAGAATTGTTGATTTCTTTAGTTATATACATATGCAAATTTAAGTCTAACACTCTATTAAAAGTTCTAAAAGACATAACAAAATAAACATACACTTTAGAAAAATAAACACACACGTATTAAAAAGGATAGCAATACATTTTATTTTATTATTTTAAACAATTCGTTTTGAATTGTTTCTACATGAATGTTTGATAAAAAGTTTTCACTAACACAATCCACTCCGTTTAAAAATGAGGAAATAACAAAATCTAAATCTATAAGTGTTAATAACATCTCTCCTGGTTTTTCAAATTTTTGTCGATTATTTAGTATACAACAGGAATGAGGGCTTTGAGATTTCTGATTAAAAATACATCCATCACATTCAAAAATGCGGTTTAGTATAGTTAATACATTATTCTCAATACATGTTATAAGTTTAGACTGCAACATGAGTTCATTTTCTGTAGATATATGACCAATGATACATTTCTGCCTAATTAAGCTTGGTATATGGTTTACATATATATGCTGAAGAAGTTCCTTATTCAAATCATGTATTTTTTCTTTTAATTTCAGCAACTGATACTCGTTTAAGTCAATATGAGAATAATTCTTTAAATTTTTAATTCGCATGATAGAATTATTAAAATTTAACACTAATATCATGTTATTAGAAACAAATGAGGAACTTTTATATCTCAAATTAAATGAAAAAAATTTCTTGCAAAATTCGAACCAGCTGTTAACATCCATAATAATACCATTTTTCGTTAGAATTTCTTCACTAGTAAGCCCACTGCGTTTAAATTCTCGAATATGAATATGAAATTGTCTATTATGCAACTTTAAAATTAAAAAGATACAGTCACTGAGTTCTTCTCGAAATACAATAGGATGATTGGATTTGCTAGTTTTAGACTGTGGAATGACATTCGTAGGTGGGGTTGTGCTTTGTAATTCATCACTTGCTTTAGAAAGGTTGCTTGGTTGGGAATCAGAAACCTCTTGGTCAATAGTACGTTCTTGAAAGGATTCGTCTTGGGAAATTATGTTACTAGCTGGGGTCGAGGTTAAAGCGGATTCAAAATTCATGTCTTTGAAAGATATATTCAAATAGTCCTCGACAGAAATTGATTCTTGGCATGAATTCTTGAAAGATGTAGTATCATCATCAAAGTTTGGGATAAAAAAATTCATATCGATTTCAGATTTCACATTCGGTGAGTAATCAGTAGTGGATAAATCACGTGATATTGTTCCACAGTCAGTGTTTAATAAATTAGGAATTTCCAATCTTGGTATATTTAATTCACTCGCAGAAGTGGGATCATTAGGTTCTTCTAAACGTTGATACTTTGAAGAAGAAGCCACTTTGTCGGAAGATCTTTTTAACATATTTACTACAGAACCCATTTTCAAAAAATAAAGGTAGCATTAGATGAAGTTAGAACAAAAATCAGTTGGAAACTGAATGTTTAGAAACAGCACATCCCTTAATATACGTTAAAAATCAGTGTCGGTTACAGATAAACACTTAAAAGAATTAGTAATGCCATTAATTTTAGTTTAAGTCTAAAAAAATATATATAAACAGTTTATTTAAGTGGTGAATAATATATTATGTCAATGGTTTTATCCTTTTTTGAAGAATAGTATGGCAACACAAGGTAACAATTTTTATATTTACAGTATATGATATTTAATGTTAATAGTTTTAGTTTTATTCTTTTTTTTTTTGAAGAATTGTATGGCAACACAAAGTAACAATTTTTATATAAGTGGTGTATGATATTTAATGATAATGATTTTAGTTTTATTCTTTTTTGCTTTGAAGAATTCAATGGCAACACAAGGTAACAGTTTTTAAAAAGTGGTTAATGATATATTATGTTAATGGTTCTATGCTTTTTTTAAAGAATTGTATGGTAATAAATGATGATATTATTATTATTATTGAGCAATAACAGTTATTTATCCAAACAACGAGTGATATATTAAACTTTAAAAATAATTATGATAAATTAGAAATATTGCAAAATAACTATTTCAATGGATAATTTCAGACTTTCAATATGAAATTAATAAAAGATAGTTAACTCATTATTCATTTGATAAGAAATTGAAAAAAAAAATAGTAAGTAAAGTCGTTACGACTTCATGAGTTATTAAAAATCACAAGTTGTTCTAACAAAAATAAACAGACAACAGCTTTTTCATTTACACATTATTTATTCGTCGTTTTCAATAGTTACAATAGTGAAAACATGAGTACACATATTTCAAAAAGGTATAAACATTTCAAATCATGTTATATTTTAAAGGTAGATAGTTCTAAATTCAATATTTTATCTAATGTCCAATTAAAACCACGTCTGGTGGACTTCTCATAGGACTTAATAATTTTTGCAAAGGTATCCTCAACATGTTCAGATAAGTTTTGTTTCGTTAATTCAAGTATAGTTTTTGAATGGAAATAGGGTGTGGCAATCTCTAATACACCCTCCTGTGTTACACGATATACAACAACTTGTACACTTGCATACCATTTCATCGATCTTTTAACTTGAATCTGGTAGTTTAATTCGTTTAAAACGTCCGAATGAATACTATTAAAAAATGTGTTAAAGTCTGTAACATTCTCCTCGTTAGAGTTGATTACAGTTTTAGTAAATATGTTTAACGCATTTTGCCTTTTAAAATGCTTAACCTTCTCAAAAAACATATCTTTTAAAGAGGATGAATTATCAATTTTGCATCTAACTCTCTGTGAAGTTTTCAAATGATATAAAAAATCGGAGTTGGGATTGAATATTTCGCTACGCTGAATACATTTATCCTTTTTGGAGGACTTGTGGATCTTCATGTGTTTTAATAAGTCATACTTTCTTGAGAACGTTTCACCGCACGATTCACATTTATGTTGGGAAGGAATCTTTAAATGGGATAGTTTATGACGATTCAAAATAGCCTTTCTAGAGAATGCTTTTTGGCAGATGTCACATATAAATGGTCTTTCTTCTGAATGAATCATCAAATGTTGTTTTAAATTGCCTTTTCGTGGAAAAGATTTGCTGCAAACAGTACACAAAAAAGGTGGCTTCTGTTTCTTTAGTTCTGATGAGGAGGATTCCGCTTCATCATCTGAAACGGGTTCTACTTTAGGTTGTACTATTAATCCCATGTCTTGATCATTTAATCTTGATGAAAAATATTGATTATTCAAACTTGATACATCATCGCTTAACATAGTAGAATGTCCATCTTGAAAACTAGCCATATTATCTTAAGTGAAAAAAGCGTCTTCACTCACTCAAAAAATAGCAAACACTAATGAAAAAGTCTCGTTTCATTCAATTTTATATAAAATCATAGGGGGCGCATGTTAAAAAACTATTACGATAGTGCAAATCATGTAATATGATTGGTGCAAAAATTTCAGAAAAACACGTGGCATAAAAAAGTATGTGTAGGAAGTTCACAGGAAGTGAATCAATCCAAAGGTTTTTATGTAATGTTTAAAAAGTATATGATTCATCACGTTACGTTTTTGAATTCGTCATTCTAAGGTTTTACACATTAATTTTATTGTTTCAGTGAAATATATGACAATCCAATGGATTAATTCAAACTAAATTTATTAAACTGTATAAAAGAATGAGTTGAAGTGGAGCAGTAGTTTTAAAATTCATTAGAACTAGTGTAGAATCATCAAATAATTATCTATTGCAATAACAAACTATGAGTTGATTCAATTTATAATAATCGATAAATAGAAAATCTGTTCAAACTTTCATTTAAAATCTGGAAACAAGTGAAATAATCTCTTCAATAGTTATCAATATTTACATATTAGCTATTTTCTGTTGAAAAAAGCTGATTAGACTTATCGGATGTTTGTGATAGATAGTGAGTAACGTTGATAAGAGGGTTTAGGAAATGAATTTCAGACGATTAAATGAATATGATATGGTTCACAAGAAAAAGTATAATTTTAAAATTAGGTAAGAGGATTAATACTGCTAAAAACAATGTTTAATTCAAATCGTTTGGTAGCCTTCTAATCGATCAAAAAAATGACTTGCCTTATTAAAGAAATATAAAAAATTAATTATTTCTTCAATTTAAACATAAATTATATTAACTTCCCTAGTATAAGAAAGAGGAAGAGGTAGGTATTTTTTTAAAATATATAGTGTTCAAAAGTAATTCAGTAATTGTCGGGGCGCGGTTTGAATAGTGGATAGCTTATCAGTTACAAAAAATGAAATTTGAATGGGAGTTCGCAGGTTCGAAACCTTAGCTTGCTAAAATAATCAAACTCTCATTCACAAAATCGATAAAATCAGTTAAACTAAAAATAAAAATCATACACATTAAAAAAATTCACAGAGTGAGCAGTTAAAATAGGTATTAATGAGTTATCTTAAGAAACCAACCTCTCTTTGCGCATACAGAAGGGGAATACAATTTTTTGTTTTGAAACATCTAAAATCTAAACATATAGACATAGTTTCTTGGCTCGATTAGTTAAGTCTTCAACATATCATCGAGCCAAGAGACTATTTTGCAGGTTCAAACCTTCCTCAAAACTTTTCAAAAATAAAATACTATTTTCAATAATAAATTCACACTACCGCATACAGATGGCAGCATCAAAAATTTTTTTCAGAAAACATAAGACATTTTTATCTTCATTCAAATTCTAAGACAATTCAGAAAAAAAAAAATTAAGCCCCCCTAAAAATAAGCCCCCCTAAAAAATAAGCCCCTCTAAAAAATTTAGGCTCCTCAAACTCCCTTTCGAAAATACCTACATCTCTATGTTTTAGTATGATATTTCCATTTCTACTCTATGTCGATTTGAAGAAAAAAAAAAATTAAGCCCCCCTAAAAATAAGCCCCACTAAAATATTTAGACCCCTCAAACTCCCTTTCGAAAACACCTAACTCACTATGTTATAGTATGATATTTCCATTCTAATACTAAATCAATTCAAAAAAAAAAAAATAATAAGCCCCCCCTCAAAAATTAAGCCCATCGAAAAATTTAGTGTCTTCATACTTCCTCTCGAAAAGACCTATGTTATAGTATGATATTTCCATCTCTACTCTAAGTCGATTCGAAAAAAAAAAAAAAAAAATAATAAGCCCCTCTCAAAAATTAAGCCCCCTCCAACATTTAACCCCTCCTACTATAGGATAAGTCTCCCAACAGGTGGATTCCACCCACATCCACCCACCGCCACCGCCTGCTGGGGCTGAACTGTCTTTTCTCCCCTACTGGCGATAACAGAGCTCTATGCATTCGCGCCAGAGTTCTGCATCGGGTCGGTAATCAAATTTTACCCGAATCCGACCCGATCCGCGTTGACGCAAATTTTTATTGTTGCGGGTCGAGTTGACTTAGTTGCTTCTGTACGTTTTGACTCATTCGGGTCGGGTTGACATGATTTTTTAAAAGAATATCCTAAATATTTTTCAAATGGGGGGAAAAACAAAAATACATTTGAGCATTAATGAGTGTATATGTGTTAATTCTTATACAAAAAATATAAAATTGATATTAGAGATATAATTGTAGACTATTTATCCATGATTGTTTAGAATATGGATTAATTTTCTTTCGTTTCAGGTTCGGGTCAGGTGTCAGATTGAGTTCCACTCTTTGAGCTCTGGTGGTTGAATTTCTTCAATTCTAATTCCCAAATGTCACCGGAATATTCGACCAAATTTATTTGAAAAGATTTTAATGCATTTTTTCATGTATATTTTAAACCGATTTTTTTATTTTCAAAATACTGGTGCCAATGTGACATTTGGGGTGCAGAAATTCACATACCAGAGCTCAAAGGGTTAAGCATAATTTTCGGATTCGTATCGGGCAAAACTAATTCGCGCTCATATAGTTAAGGCTGTTCTCAAATCCAAAGGGTCAACTTTCTAACATAAGTTTTAATTCATTTTTGCTCGGAAACGCATGAAACTGGAAGGTGTTTCTCAGAAACTATATCATCGAACTGTTTTTTTTTTTCGTTTTCTTTTAAACGCAATAGATCTTTCAGAAAATACTGTCAAAGTTAGCATTTTGAACGGAACTTCCGAACGAAAGAAGAAAATCCAGTCAGTAAGGGGAGAAAAAATCAGTGTCACGTGATCCAAATCGCTTATAACTCAATAGGCAATTGATTGATCAAAAAATAGAAAACACAGTTCGATTCCAAATCGCTTCCATGGTCACGCTTTCCACAATTTTATATCTTTCCGTTAAAAAATGAATTTGTAAATGTGTCAAAACTTTTTGCGCTTGATGAGCAGAGCAGTTGAGAACAGCCTTAAAAAGACAACCAGAAAAAATTAGTAATTTGACGCAATCATAGTATAATACAGTCTCCTTTATAAAGGAGAATGCAGGTTTTCATGCCGAATGTATAAAAAAAAATGTACACTTGCCCTGGCAATATCGGAAGAAAAAAAAATCCAACTAAATGGCGCGACGTACAGGTCTAACATTAAACGTTTTCCTGTCGTCTTCGCCGTAATCCAATAATAACTATATGTAACATAAACGATTATTACAAAAAATAATTACTTACAACTTCTGTGTGACCTTCCCTGCACGCATTTTGGAACCTCATCTGTCGTTCTTCTAAAGGCCTGTCTCTGTACCCCGTGTATCGGACCTGTGAAAAAAAAGGAAATATCAGCGATATAATCACAGACACGTGAAACAGCTATAAAAAAAATTACTGACTTTATTTAGGATACTTTACTATCAGGGTTAGAAATTAGCGGTCGTTAGTCATCAAATGCATTACTAAATCATTGCATTTCACGATCATAAAATTATTCAATGTAGTCAGTCGTCCGATTTGATGCGTACACTGCAAATTCGTCAAACACTTTTGCAACACTAACTGAAAACATAATTAACACTTCTAACTAAAATAATTTTTGATTGTGTTATGAATGTGTTGTGCCAAATAAAAAGATTGTGCAAAAAGTGTTATCAAAAATTAGTGTTTTCAAACATTTCAAAACAACAATAAATTGCAACCTACTTTTTCTTCTTTTTTTAGATTTATATTATGTCCTGCTTTATGCGAATTTTCAATTTCAAAATTTTCTTCCAAGTAGTTTTCGAATTATGATAAAAAAAAAAAGAGTCAAAATGATGATTTAAGGGTGTTCCCAAATCCAATAGGGCAACTTTCTGACATAAGTTTTAATTTATTTTTGTTCGAAAATGCATGAAACTAGCTGGTGATGTTCAGAAACTGTCATTGAGCTGTTTTTTTCCATACGCAGTAGATCTTTCAGAAAAGAGTGTCAAAGTAGGCATTTTGAACCGCATTTCCGCGCGAAGGAAGAAAAAGCACTCAAGAGCGGACGAAAAACGTGTTTGTCACGTGATGCAAAACGCTTATAACTCGATAGGTGATTGATCAAAAAATGGAAGAACAGTTGAGTTCCAAAGCAGTTAAGAACAGCCTTAATGGCACATGTATGATGTTCAGAAAGCATAATTTAAAAAATATATATTTTACTCATTTTATTGAAACATTTGAGCTGGCAATATACGAAACATATTGAGCGATTGAAATGGTCAGATTGGGAAAATAATAATACATTAACAGATAGGGTGTCAACGATTTTAATAAGTTCATTTAAATCAGCGATTAAATCGTGGTTTTAATCGCTGTAATCGTGATTTTAATTGTGGTTAAAAAAAAAAAAAAAGAAAAACTTTGAAAAATAAATCTACCGTAATATACAAAGTCCTTCGGAGGAGAAAAGTTCATATTTAACCTGCATAGACTTTCTTAGAAAATATACATTTTTCATATTTTAATCGTAGTTTATTAAATATGTGTGGGTCATTATACACACATATATGAGTCATTCTCTGAAAAGTGATAATTTTATTTCCCAGGGGTCTTGAAGATATTTTTAAAATTACAAAAAGAAAGTGATTTAAACTATCAATATTAATCAGTTATACATATAAACTAATTATTTGCTTATTGAAATTGAAATTTGATAAATTTAATGTATTTTTTAATGCAAATATTCCCTCACTATGTCCCCATTCACATATGTAGGAAAGAAAATGCTTTCTCTGCCATTGCAGCACGTAAATTTGATAATTATTTTTTTCTCAATCCATTAAACATACTTAAATACATATTTAGCCATTTAATTATATTTATATTTTATATAATGAATGAATTAGGGCACTTTTTAATGATGTCCCTAGCATTTGTCGTCATTCCCTCACATAACTATAAATTTGCCATTATTTACTTAGTAGAAATCAGCACTTGCTTTATATATGTCTAAGGACAGTTTGTACAAGAATAAAGGGAAGTATCCATCTGGTTGTTTGCGCAAAAACGTTCTGGAATAGTTAGTATATCGCTTTCAAGTACTAGATCAATGTAAGTATTTTTATTACGCGTCATCCCATCATCTATTATAAATTTAATAAAAACTAATGAAATGTCTTTTTATGTTGTTATATTATTAGAAATGTGTTTCAAAAGATATTTAGTAACAGAAAATATACCTAAGACTAATCACTTTTGTATAATATGGTTTTGAGAAGTATTCCGTCATTCACTCACAATCATTCCCTCATAATTTTAATATGAGGGAATGATCCGATTCCATTTATATATGTACTAAACAGTAAAATAAGAAAATCTAATGCAATAAAATACACATTAAAAAACTCATAAGACTTTAATTACCGTAAGTAAAGATAATACATTTTTAATTTTTATTATTTTACAGGGAGAAGTTATAAATAATAATAAAAAAATTTGTACTCATTCAAATAAACATTAACTCTTCTAAATGTTAATACTTTCAATTGACATAGAGTAAAAAAAATATTTATTGGACAGTATGACTTCTAATTATTTCTTTTTTAACCTTTTCAAGGGCGGTGGTATGTTTATGAAACCACTTAAATTTAATTACCAAGCGCCACAATGACACCAGACTTTTTATAAACTTTTATCTATTTAACATGTATGTGAAATATAGAATTTTTCTTATTTATAAATAAATTTGTTCTTAAATTCTGGAACATTTTAGCAATGGAAGTGCTTTGAAATTAAAATATCAGAAGAACTATGATATACTGTTTGGTTTATATTATTTTTTGATAAATATAACAATAAAGTACTTGCAGGCTAAATTTTGAAATTTTTGTGGCAATGTTATTGGGCCGCATTTTTTTTTAACAGCCACTTTTTAGAGAATGATATATAAAGAAAAACTTACTTATTTCTTTGAATCTCTATATTTAATTAAAACGGTAAATTAAACCCGTTTATAAGGAAATCGTGAAAGAGTGTTTATAAGTATTCCCACTCATTACATGCGAGAATTAATTCCCGGGATCTCTGAAAAGCATCCCATGCTATATTATACCACTTTGACGATATAATTATTATTTTTGCAAAAAAACATCTGGAATACCAAGAAGAAAAAATGGCTGGAACATAATCAAGGTTCTGTAAGAGAAACACATGTAAGCTTCCCAAATACTCATGGGTATTTCCCTTCCCCGCCGGGATCCGCATTCTGAAAATACTTATTTTTTATTCTTTTATTTATTTTTTGTTCCTTTTTTTATTATTATTTTGTTACATCTTTAATACCATCTATGTCGATGTAATGATCGCCGTAACAAAATCGCAGGAGGAAATTGTGGTTTTGTTGCGGTTTTTAATCGGCGCCGGTAACTGTCTTCATCTCAGCAACTACGACAAAAATTATTCCAGGCAAAGCTGCCAGGAACATGGAACATGAGATGTAGATATGGATTGCCTAGATGAGAGCATCTGTACATCCAGTCGAGAGGTGAAGTCGTCTATTGAGGCATGATAGGGAGCCGTGAAAGAAACTTATAAATGTGGTTAGGCCACTTAAAGTTAGTGATAATAATAGAAAAAGAGAGGCATAGTAAAATGGTAAGTAAAATACTTATAGGGTAACAATATATAAAAGAGAGAAAAAGAGAAAAATGTAAAGTTCCAATGATCCGAAAAAAGGAGACGAAAAAGCTACCGGAACGTGCCCCAGAAAACCAAAAAAAAAAAAAAAAAAAAGACTCTTTACAGAGACCATACATTTTAAAAGTGTAACATTATTTTGAATGCTTAAGAAGCAATGCAACAATTTTTTTTTTTTTTTTTAATTAAAGACAAATACAAGACAGAAAGAGAGTAAAGTAGGAGAAGAAAGAGGGAAACTCAATCTTCATCATCTAACAAAGTAGAAAACCTTGGGCGTTTACGATTAGGGGGGTCGGAGACCTCGTAGTCTGGTAACCCAGCTATTATATCATTGGGTAAATCATAGATATTTTTGTAGAAATTTTTAGCAAGTTTACTTATGCGTACTTTGAGAGAAGTGGTTTTTAAGTCCCTTCTAATGGTTGTGTTTCTTAAGTATCTGTGACCGTTTCTGATGGTACGAAGATTTTTATTGTGTGCTTTACTAAGAAAATCCATGTTGGTTTTACAGGCAAAACCCCATATGGGGCTTGCATATGTAAGAATTGGTCTAATACAGGCGTTATAGAGGAGAATTTTATTTTTGATAGAGAGAGTTTTACCTTTTAATAAAGGGGAAAGGGTTTTTGAGATACCGGCCGCTTGGCCTCTGATGTTGAGGAAGTGTTTTTTCCATGTTAGTCTTTTATCCAGAGTTACCCCCAGATACTTAGTGTGGTCGGACCAGGGTATGGTTGTATTGTTGATAGTAATGCGGTTAGGGTTAGTAAGCTTCCTAGAGAAGTAAACTGCAGCAGTTTTTTGTTCGTTGAGTTTAATGCGCCATAAGGTGCACCAGGCCGTGAAATCGTCAATGTGTTTCTGTAAAATTTTGTATAAGGTGTAAGCAAAGTGAGCTGAGGCGTAAATTGCCGTGTCGTCCGCATACAGGGCAAGAAAGGTCCCCAGGGTGCGCGGTATATCATTAAAGTAAATGTTGAATAATGTAGGGCCGAGGACAGAGCCTTGAAGAATGCCAGCAAGTATACGATATAAAGTGGAGAGTATATTGTTGATGCGGACGCAGAATTTGCGATTGCTAAGGTATGAATGTATGAGGTGAATAAGTCTAGCATGAATTTTGAGCTTAATTAACTTGTATATAAGGCCCTCATGCCAGACTTTGTCGAAAGCCTTAGCAATGTCCAGAAAAACAGCAGCTGCTGGAATATTCGAGTTGAGTTTCTCACTGAGAAACTCCACAACCCGAAGAAGTTGATGTACAGTGGAGTGTTTGGCTCTGAAGCCAAATTGTTCAGGGATCAAAATGTGATTAGTGTCAAGAATATCATTGAGCTGGGCCCTTATGACACGCTCAACTACTTTACTTAGAGAGGGAAGCAGGGATATAGGTCGAAAGTTAGTTGGATCAGATAGATTACATTGAGGCTTAGGGATAGGAGTCACAACAGAAATTTTCCAAGGGTTTGGAAAGTGATAAAATTTAAGGATAGCGTTAGTAAGATCTGTTAGATAGTTAATACAGTTTTGAGGAAGGTTTTTAATAGCGAAGTTAGAGATTTTGTCGTATCCGGGGGATTTCCTGTTTTTGAGTTTTTTGATTATATTAGAGATAGTTACAGGTTGTATTTCTGGGAGTGGTTCCTCAGGAGGGGTACTTAAGAAGTTGTTGACAGTTTCATGGACATCAAAGAAATGATCCGGGTTTGCAAGGTAGGGATTAGGAGAAAATTGATTTGCATAACTTTTAGCTAGAGTTTCAGCTTTATCATGATCAGTGTAAGCAGTGATATTGTTGGTGTCTGTTAACGGTGGAATGGGGGTGTGATGATTGTTAAGTTTTTTCTTAATGGCCCAGAGAGAGTTGTCTTCCGGAGAGAGAGAGCTGAGGAATTTCCCCCAACTCTTCTGCTTATCTTTGGCAATAAGGGTTTTGATTTTATTGTTAAGACGATTAATAATTGGTTTTAGAAGGGCATTTATAGAATGCTTTGTTGATTAAAAAAAAACTCTCCAGTCTTGCTTAATAGATCGCTTAGCTTACCTCTGAATTAGTCATAACATCTTGCGGTTTGTGAGATAAAACTGAATCAAAAGAGAATGAGTGATCTCATCATATAAGGAGCTTTGTTGTATATGCAGGGGTCTGTCCAGACTTTTCTCACAGGGTCCTGTTTTTGTGAAATTGTGGTCTTTTTTTTATTTTGTGAAAATTCTAGTCATAATTTTGAATTTTAAATTATCGATGTCTTCATGTTCTATCATTCATATATAAAAAGCTAAGTAATATGCTTTTTGGTGAGTTAAACTGCTTACTTACAGGCCAGATTTTATTTTTAAATGACTAAATTTGTGAAAAGTTCAATTTAAAGGTGAAAACATTCTGAGAAAGCTCTATTTAAGAGACAAATAATTTTGTGAAGGGTCCTGTTTTGGGATAAAATGTTTTGTGAAGGGCCCTGTTTGTGGATAAAAAATTTTGTGAAGGGTCCTGTTTTAAGATAAATTATTTTGTGAAGGGTCCTTTAAAGGACCTAAAATTTTCCTAAACACATCCCTGATATGTCAGAAGGAACTAGATGATTCTGCATTTACATTGGGATAGTGCTCATTGTAGATCGAATTAAATACAAGAGATCATACGTCTCTGAACATTTTCATTTTAGCATAGCGATTATTCCAGATCTAGACATACTTAGTATGTTTCAGAGTACACAGTGATAATTTTCGAGTGCGTTATTGTTATGATCTTTTATCTTGTAGGATTAACCATTATTTCAGCCCGTTGAAAATAGCTTTTTAATAGATATTGCTAATGCTTTAGTTAAAAAAAAAAAAAAAAAAGAAAAGAAAAAGAAAGCCTAGCCAACAAAGCAATATTGGCTAATTATTACCTCAATATTTTGAAATAATACCACAATAGCTGATCATTTTCATTTTGAAAATATATAGCCAGTATTTTCTACCAAGATTTTATCTAATACTCGTATATTTGGAACAACTCGAAAATATTTCCGAACTATTAGATCCTTCCCATATGCTCTAATGACAGTCATATCCTTAAGAAAATAAAATTACTTCATGCTGATATTAAGTTTGCTTACGTAATATGCTTCAATGCTAACAGCAAAATAATAACTGCAATATTTATTTTTAAAATATTTTTGCATAAAACGAAATTTTGTCCCCCCCCCTTTTTTTTTTCTCTCCCTATTATAATTTATGTGTCATAAATCAGAAGTCGTGTAATTCATTATCGGGAAGCAATTAATTATAACTCCAAATGAAATACAAACATGGGAAAATAAAAAAAGCCTTTCGACTCCAAAGTATTTCAAAGGTAGTGTCTTATCTTCAACTAGTAAAAGTTTCATTCTTTATGCAGAAAAGTAATTTCGGGAATGAACAAAATAATAAATTCGCTTTTTTAAACGTGGTAAAGGGGGAAAAAATCAGAAACCCTTAAAATAATTTGCATACGTTTCTAACATAAAAATATCGCGAAAATAAATTATCCTTAAACTTTTTTAACACTTTCCAACAAAGTTGAAAAGTGTTATGCATTCGGTTTGTCTGGCCGTCTGTACGTGCCTAACTCCGGTAAATATACTCGGACCGTTCTGAAATTTTTGGATGTTAGTGACTTCTACCATAGCACAAACCCTATTTCAAATGAAGTTTATAGCATGTTTAGTTCATTTACAGGGACAGACAAAAGTTTTCCGTTACATTACGGTCTATGGGAAAAAATCGTTTAAAATGATTTTTAATGATGTTACATGCTTTCAAACATAATAAAATTGATATGCATTTATCAAGTACACTAAAATATGTATTCCGTAGAATATGCGGTGCAAAGAATAAATATTATTTATTTACAGGGCCACACAAAAGAATTCCGTTACCATAATGCTATATGGGTGGAGGGAATTTTTCCGGCGTATTTTAATTATGTTAAATTATTTCATGTATAATGAAATTGATATACATCGCTAAGGTTTACTGTAACTTATTTCATGTATAATACGAAATGCATAGCATTTACAGGGACACACAAAAGATTTCAGATACTATATTGTATCCGAAGTACTGCACGGTAGAGATGATTGCTGGAAATGCATTTTTAATTATGTTATGTGCTATTATGTTTCACTATATCTATGCATTGTATATGGTGTGTATAAATGCTGTAACTCATATACAGGGCTACACAAAAGAATTCGTAATGGTTACAGAGTATGATTGTAAATTGCTTAAAGGTGATTTTTAAATGAGTTATGCATTTTTATGCTGAACTGCATTTTGTTTACTAAAAGAAATGTTTTTAGAATATAGATAAAATTATATACAGGGTCACGCAAAGAATTGGATACATGGCCGTCTATAAATGATAATTTCTGGAAATGCGATTCCAGTAGTTTTAAGAGTGTTTTACTTTGAATTAAGCTTTAGCTTAATAGTGGCGAGTAATAAAGATACTAGGTTAACTACAGGTTTGTACAAAAGTATATACGTATATTTCCATCTATTAGTATCAATTGCTGAAAGAGAAATTTCAACCTGTTATTCGTTTTCTTGCTAAACTGAATTTCCCCATTATATAGCATATATATCAACCTACAGATCAAATACAGAGCTGTTCAAAAGAATTGGAATACATATTTACTATGGATGGTAACTGCTGAAATCAGTTTTTCAAATGTTATGCGTTTTCTAAAATGTTTACTTAGTTCTCTTATATACCTTATTTCCCTAAATAGCGAAGTTTTGTTAAAGCATTCAGGAAGTGTTGGAAAGTGTTTCATAATCTATGCTTAACGCATGATTTTTCTTGTTTTTTCTCATTTGGATTTGTGCCTTTATTATCTTTTTATTTCTTTTGTTTATTATTACTATCATTCCCTAGAAAAGGTGAGATGTTTCTTGACGAAAAAAATATTCTATTCCATGTATTGTAGCCATGAATTTGCAATTTTTCACATTTAAAATAACACTTGCAAAGGATAAAAGTCTCTTGGAGAGAAAAATGCTTTAATTTATGAATGTGACATAGCGAAGAATTTACAAGTTTGCTCTTTTAAAATAATACTTGCAATGCAAAGGATGAAAGGTCTCTTGGAGAGAAAAATTATTTATTTTATTGAATGTGCATATAGGCAAAAAATTTACAATTTATACTCTTAAAATAATACTTGCTTAAGATAATAATTTAAATAATTTGTTTAACAATTTGGAAATCAATTCTCACTACAATAATTTATCAAAGCAATTAAAAATTTCCATATTCGAACTTCAAACTTTAAAATAAAATTTAAATTTTTTTAGAGAGCTTTAAGGTTTTGTAAAAGTTAACCCAGACTTTCCCATAAAAAAGGAGAAAAGATTTCTGAATTTATTACTTTAATTGCATATTATTTGCTAGCAAGGTTCGTTGATATACAATTCGTTGATATTCGTGTATATCCGATATTTATTTTAAAATACTAAAGATTTTTGATATTTTCATGTACTTGATAATTATTTTCAAAATATCAAGATGTTTCATATGTTCTGCATTTGATACTTATTTTCAAAATATCAATGTGCAAGATATGATATTTTTAGTCAAAACATTTCATCATTTCAATCATTTATTCAGTAAATGAAGCTTTCTACTGTTATTGACTGTGTCAATCTGAAGATTAGAGAACTTTTGTCTCTTCTGGCTGTGACTGTTGTTTTAGCCAAAAAAGAAAAAAATATATTTTTCAAGCTTTAGATTTGAAGCTTTTATTTTTAAATGTAGAACTAATAATTATGTGGGACATAATTCAGAACAGCCATTAAAAGATATATTGTCTTTAGATAATCAGTTACATACAGCTTCATTGAAAAGAATATTTTAGAGTTTTGGTTACATGTTAGGAAAGACGAAATGAGACATTTTATGCTTACATTTATGTTAAAAAGGAAAAAAAAAACTATTTTGTATTTAAAATTTTATTTTATATATTTCCGATTTCTTGATACTGAATTACATAGTTAGATTTTTATAATTTCTGATTTATAAGTATGTAATAAAGCAATTTGTTTCTGTTTTCAATTAGTTCATCTTCAATTTTGTTCTAAGTGGGAAAAAAAAAAAAACATTTTTTTAGAATGTTGTTTGATTAAGTTTTCATATTAAATGCAATATAAATATATTTTAGTTTCTAATTTATATTATGCTGGAAAATATTTATTATCAGCAGTAAGTTGACTATTTTGAAAATATCGGATATATTATCGAAAATATCGGATATACTATATCAAAATATCGAATATTTTTGATATTTTCAAAAATATAATATTTACGAGCCCTGTTTGCTAGGACCTCCTAAAATCTTGAATAGATAAAGGGACACGTTTTTAACATGTAAATATTGTTCCAATAAGTTTTTTTTTAAATTTTGGAAAATTTTAATTATTTTTAATTTATAATGTTTACATCAAATTCTTCGGTAGCAGGAGTGCGCGTCCTCGTCTTATCTAAATGTTAAGTTTTAAGTTATTCTCGTAGAACTGATACATTAAATTATTCATATCAAATTAATAACCTGGCCTTATGTCGTCCTAGCAAAGTAAAGGACTTTGGTATTGTTTCTGATGCTAAACTTGATTTTTCACTCCATATTGATAATATTGTTTCTAACGCGTATAAAAAAACTAGGGTTCCTTAAGCGTAAAACTAAAGATTTCTCCAATCAACATGCATTAAAAGTTTTATGTTTTGCTTTGGTACGCCCTAATCTTGAATATTGCAGTCTCATTTGGGATCCTTACTATAATAATAAAATTAAAATTCTCGAGCAAGTCTAAATTCACACGTTATTTATTGTTCAAGAGTAATCTATATTATTCTTATGATATTTCTTCTTCCTATGTCGTATTTTTGACATTCCCAGTTTGAAATCTAGACGGGATCTTGTTTGTGTTTTATTTTTTTTACAAGGTTATTAATAACATGATTGATTGTAGTGATATACTCAATTCTATTAATTTTAATGTTCCGAGCAGATCCCTCAGATGTTCTCAATTTTTTATATTACCATTTCTTAAATATAATTATGTTAGTAATTTTTTTTTAATATAAATTTTACAAAATCTTTAATGAATTTTCTGTGCATCTTGATATTTTTGATTCGTCTGTAGTGTGCATTTCAATAAATAAAATAAAAATGTATTCTTTATTAAAGTGGAAGAAAAAAGAACGCGAATTAGACGCACCAAAAAATTTAAAGCTCCCCTCTGACTTCACTGCCTGGTTATGAGTCGAGATTTGTAGGGAAAAGAAAACGTTTGAAAATTATGTTTTTTTTTTTTTTAAAAAACTTTGCCAATTTAAAAAATTAAATTAGAAAAGAAGTATATTTACGTTTAGTTTTAAAAATTACAATTTTAAAAAGTTTTTTTGGTATCCAAATTACTGGAAAAGCTTCAGGATTTGTTAATTTAAATCAGTTGATTATAAAAAAACATCGATTTAAATCAACTTTTTACAAAATTGTATTTCAAATTCATATCAAGATATTTTGTAATCAGTGGTCGATGCAGGGTTATTTATTCTCTTAGGATCCATTTTGTGAAAAGTAAAAGTTATTTTTGAGGAATTTATAAAAAAAATATGAAAAAAAAAAGAAAAAACCTTTTTGTAACGAAATGAAATTCCAGCCACTCCAATCAGTGATAGAAATTGGGAAATAAAAGGTAGGCGTCAAATGACGACTACTGTAAAAATCTTAGCCGTCAAATTAAAATTTTTAGTTGCAATTTCTAAAATTATTTTTTTACATTACTGTAGATACTCTATGCTACATTTTAGAAAAGTACCAATACTTGTTTTTATTTTAAATTATTGAAGCTCTTAATTTCCAAGATTATAATAATTGAAGAAACTTAAAAGTGATGAAAAGCTTTTTTAATTATTGCTATACTTAGAAATTTAATACAATAGTGCACTTAATCATGTTAAATAAGTTTAAAACTTGATAACTTCTTAGCAAAACGAAAACAAATTTTATACAGTGTTGATAGTTACAACTGAATCTAGTAAAAATTAAAAAAACATGTAATGCATCTACATTTAAATCTTGTAACATGAAATCAAAAGGGACACTAATTATTTTCACCGTTAAAATAATACAATAAATATTTTTTTAGAAAACTAGGCGTCAAATTTGACGACCGAGAATAATTTTGTAATCGTCAAATGCAATAATTTGGTGCATTTGACGACTAACGACCGCTAATTTCGAACGCTGACTCCAATACTTATCTATTAATAATAACTTAGTCTTCCTGGAAAAGTTTTTCCTGCTGTCAAATTTGCATTGTTCGTAAATTACGTATTTTAATATTTTAAAAGCTAACGAAATAAATATAATTAATGTAGAGTATATATTTCTATGGAATACAATTTTGTGAATGGGCCTCTTTTATTAAAACGAATTTTTTGAAGGGGCCTTAGGGGAATTTTGTTAAGGGACCTGTTTTATTAAATGGATTTTTATGAAGGGGCCCTAAAATAGACACCAAATTTCGCCTGGGTCGACCCCTGGTGATAAATATTATGTTTTGCCAAAAATACGTGCGAGAGGCCGAGAACTCAACATCCATGCTTTTTTAATTTTATTTAAATCAAATATCACATTTACAGAAAATGGCCACTAGTACAACTGGCCGCTAATGAAATTTCCGAGTTTTGCTCTTTACTCATTACATCCTTGTGATATATAAATAAATTGTTCAATTTCCAATATAAGTTTATTTATGGAAAATAAAGATAATGATTTCACAGTTCGTAATAGTCTGATATATGTTTATATACTTTTTAACTATAGATTTTAATTACCTATAAAAGCTAATAACTAAAGCTTTTAAAAACCTTTAAAAAGTCCGATTTAATTTTTTTTTTAATTCAAATCAAATAAATCCAACTTGGATTCACTCTGAATTCTGTAATCGCTTAGGAACTCAAAGCTCTGAAACTGGTGTCTCTTTTCGAACGTTTTAATAACAAAGAATAATTTTTTCAAACTTAATTGAAATTTATAATATATGTATAATCATGATCATCTTTAAGTGTAATGTAACACGTGCTCCAAATTCCTTAAATGGATATTATATGTATTCCAGAATAGATATGTTTAAAAAAATACTGTATATAATCCAAATCCAAAATAGAATGTTTAAAAATTCATTCATAACCGTTTTCTTCTTTTCTGAATAAAATGTTTAACTTTTCTTTTTTATATTTTAAAATTTTCAATACAGTAATTTAGTTTAAAAGTTTTAGCTTTTGCTTTTAGTAATGAAAGGTGCATACAGTTTCTATTTTTATCAAATGAGTAAGTTAAGGTAATATATAGGATATTTTATATAGTATAGCATATTTCATATTTGTTAAACTACAGTTAGTGTAAGTGAGTACTCATAAAACATGACAATGTTACATTTATTTCATGTTTTCAAAAGTAAAAGAACTCATATCTTCAAATTAAATCTGTTTATTTTACTTTATTTTTAAATATATAAATTTAATTTTCTTATGTGATTAAGATATTTCAAATTTACTAAGGTCAGTCATGAAAGTGGTAAACAGGAAAAAAGAAGGAAAAAATTTTTCATCTACACAATGGCACCAAACTCTTATAATTTAGGCACATTTTAACAGTTATTTAATAATAAAATGAAATATTACAGCACATATGATTGTTATTTTCTTTTTGTAACTTAGAAAGTTCATTGAAACTTCCATTTAACGATGTCCCACCGTTACACTTAAACACTTCGTCATGAAGAAAATTCGTTAAATAGAAATCACTCAAATTCATGAAATTTGTATAATACACTGGTGTGCAAAAATTAAGGAAAAGTCACAAAAGGCTAATTTTCAAATACGCGAACATTCAAAAGGAAATAATATAATTCGAGTAATTACTATATATCTCTACAACACAGCTAGTCCATATAACATCTCATTCATGTCACACATGGTCACAAGTGTCACAGTCACTACGGTGAAGCAAGAAAATAGGAAATTCCATACATCTCATTATGAGTCTCAAATGATCACTATATGTGACTCCACTGAGACGTCCCTGTGACTGCTGCTTTGGGACGAGTCACCATGTGACTTTACAATGTAGTTACATTGTGACTCATTTGTAAACTCAATTTCAAAGTCATCGTGAACGCTGCATTGTAATAAGTTACCAAATAATGTCACATTAAAGTCACATGATGACTTTCATGTGACAGAGAGACTACTGTGGTCACCATTGTGCCCTTTTTGGAAAAGTCTCCATGCGACTATAATATGATATTATTTGGTGACTTATCATAATGGAACGTTCATGATGACTATGAAATTGATTCTAAAAATGAGTCACATGAGATTCACAATTTAACTACATTGTAAAGTCACCTGGTGACTCGTCACAAAGCAGCAGACTCATTGACTTCTCAGTGGAGTCACATATAGTGATCATTTGAGACTCATGAGATGTATGGAATTTCCTATTTTTTTGCTTCACCGTAGTGACTGCGACACTTGTGACCATGTGTGACATGAATGAGATGTTATATGGGCTAGCTGTGTTGTAGAGATAGTAATTACTCGAATTGTATTATTTCCTTTTGAGTGTTCGCGTATTTGAAAATTAGCATTTTGTGACTTTTCCTTAATTTTTGATAACCAGTGTAAATTACACATGCATAAAATGAAAAATACACCTAAATTGGAAAAATGTATTTTAATTCTGGCAGTAACATTTTTTTACGCACTGTAAACCTATGAAAAAAATTTCATTAGAATAATGTCTTTAAAAAAAATACATAATAAAGAGAGGCAAACAAAAATTAAAGTATAGCGTACCTTTTCTCAGTATTCCAAATTCTTAACTTATAAAAATTTTCGCACTTTTGTAAATATCCGAACAATTTATCTAACATTTTCGTGAAACTGGATATACTTATTGTATCGATGGTTTTTAGCATTTCTTCTTTTGAATGGAAATGAGTAAATAAAAAATTTCATTTTTATACAATTTGCTAAAATAAATTGATACATCCATCGCAACGTCTCCGTTTAAATATTGTATACGCACGAAAGTGGAATAAACTTCGTTATGTAGAATGTATTTTTCGCAATATGGAGATTAATTTGCATGTTAATGGTGCTCAAAGTCAAGGTTCAGCGAAAATTTTTTAAGTAGAAAACTTCGTTAAAGGGGAGTGCGACTTTATTAAAATTAACAAACAATAAATGTGTAGGTTCATAGAACTAAAAAAGAAAATTGATGACACTTTGCTAAAAGGTATAAATCCAAATAGATTTGATGTTTAATCAAAATTAAAGTATAGCGTACCTTTTCTCAGTATTCCAAATTCTTAACTTATAAAAATTTTCGCACTTTTGTAAATATCCGAACAATTTATCTAACATTTTCGTGAAACTGGATATACTTATTGTATCGATGGTGTTTAGCATTTCTTCTTTTGAATGGAAATGAGTAAATAAAAAATTTCATTTTTATACAATTTGCTAAAATAAATTGATACATCCATCGCAACGTCTCCGTTTAAATATTGTATACGCACGAAAGTGGAATAAACTTCGTTATGTAGAATGTATTTTTCGCAATATGGAGATTAATTTGCATGTTAATGGTGCTCAAAGTCAAGGTTCAGCGAAAATTTTTTAAGTAGAAAACTTCGTTAAAGGGGAGTGCGACTTTATTAAAATTAACAAACAATAAATGTGTAGGTTCATAGAACTAAAAAAGAAAATTGATGACACTTTGCTAAAAGGTATAAATCCAAATAGATTTGATGAACTTATGTGAAGTACAGTGATTAATTTTTCCAAGATAAATATTATTTTGAATGATTTGGCTGTTTAAGATTTTTCCCTTATTTCAATCAAAAGAAAAAAAAAATCTGCTAAATATATGCATGTCAAATTGATCTTTGCTCTAGAAATACATCTCAAAAAATGTATCACTGTAATTACCTGAAAGTGTTTACAAAATATTCTATTCCAAAAAAGAACCTTATGGAAACTTCCTTTCTCCTTTAACACTAGAACCGCCGTAGCGGTAATTTTGACTGCTACCAAATAAAAATATTTCGATTATCACCAGAAATTTCTTTCTAAAATAAGTTTAAAATGTACCACGCAGAAATAAGTTAAATAAATAAGTTAAGTAGTTTCAATTAAAATTTCCGGTGTAAAAATATTTTTATAACACTTCAGTAAAATTTCCGGCGGTTCTAGTGTTAAGACACTTTAAAGAACTTCATTTACATGACTTTGAATTTATTGCACAGCAATTCAGAAACAAACTTCAAGGATTAGAGTAGACAAAATGTATGATTATTAAATCTTGCAGACCCCCCCCCCCCCCCCCACACACACACACCAGTTTTATATGCTTCCAATATTTTCTGTACATTGATGGTGCAATTCCTCCTTTAGGAGGAACTCCCATACCTGCGTGAGTACATTTTTTAATTTCAAATAAATTTAAATAACCTTTTCTAATTATTAATTTTAATGAGTTGGTGAACGTTATTTACTTTAAAATGTGTAGTGTAAAAATTATATTTGGAATTTAAAAAAATCTGATTCAAATAAAATAGATTTAAATAAAATAATTTTTTTATGAAATTTAAAAAAAAAAAAAAAAATCAAACAATGAAAAGGTTTTTCAAAACTAAGTACTTCAGCAAAACTTACTCAAATCTGCGAACATCGTCTGTTGAATATGAATAATTTGAATGATGGCAGAAGATAGCTTGATATAAAAAATTTAAATAATAATATTAATTTAAATTCTATGCATGGTTACACATGGACGCGTTATCGCATGTATAAAACTTATCGCAAGTTTTAAGTGTTCAGCAAATTTAAAATGTAAGCGATTTTTTAGGAAGAAGAAAACGTTTTCGCCTATAAGATAATTGAGATAAACATTAAAATGAACATTTGTATTTAACGAGACGGTAATTTTGTTTAATTTTGGGCCGTGTTCAATCCAGCGCGACAGATGTGTTTAAAGTGGATGATTTACGATACCGGATATTTGACAACTGAATGAGAATTAGCTTTTAAACAAATAACCAGGAAGTTGTTAATTATTACGATGACAGGTGAAAAAAGATTTTATAAAACACTATAAAAGATTAAACTCATTGCTGAAAATTTAAATTTTTAATAAAGGTTGAAGAAGCTAAGGATGATTGATTATAGATTTTTTCCCCCTTTCACATAAGTCGGAATCTTTCAGATACATTCACGGAGTCACTTTTATACGTAAAAATAAGAAATTTACAGGCATTACCAGGGGTGGGGAATTTCTAGAAAATCTTACCAGCCAAGGATTTATTTCACCAGTTAGTAAAATGCAACGTACAGTAGAAACATTTTATGACAAAATTTACGAAACTCAAAAATAGTTGGTCACTATTATTATAATGCATTTTCTTATTTTTGCCCCTGTAAAATTAAGAAATAAACAAGAGATGTAAGTTTATTATAAAATAGGACTTAGTACCATGTTTACATTGCAGTAATTACATTGCAGAAAGTTGAAAAATATAGATAACTACTAAAAAAAGTTTTCGCCTATCTCTATAGTTTGCAGTTTTCAAAGGCTACCTAAAAATTCACTCGCCAGTGGCGAATAAAATGATGCATTCCCCCACCCCTGGGCATTACTATATGAAAGTGTTTTTCAATATTTTCTCATTAAATGTATCCAATCTTCGGTTAGAATTGATTTCTACCTGATGATATTTTCCTGTCTGTAGTGTCTCTAAAATTGGCTTAAATCGCCAAATTTGACATCCTCCAAAAGATCCCTTTCCTTTATAAGAGACAATTGAATAAAAAGTAAGAAAAAGAAAAGAAAAAAGCTAATTCCTGTGTCTGACAAGAATACTGGGAAATTCATCTCAATTACCAATAAAAATGACTTCGTGTATAAGTCTGAAAGCAACGACTTTGAAGGCTGTTCTCAAATTCCAAAAGGAGCTACTTCAGGGTGCCTACAGAAATTCTAAAAAAAAGTTCCCTGATGTTTCCATGATTTCCCGCTGACTATCTTTATCAGACTTCCCTGATTTCCATTATTAACAATACATACACCGTATTTTTTCATGTATGCCGATTATTCGTATAACACACTTGTCCAGCTTGCTAATATCTCATTTGGGAGAAAAAACAAGAGAAAAACATAAAAATTACCTAATATTCATTAAGTATTGGTTGACAGTTTTATAAATCCGAACTCAAAATTTAGTTCAACACCTTCATATAGTGGCCAATGGATATAGGGTGACCAGAATATTTCCTCATTTTCTGAAAAATATTAAATTCTAAGACTTATCTACATCTGGCGGGATAGCTAATTGTATTAAGCTGGTTATGCTAATATATCATTTAATTTTTTTAAAAATGGGTAAATTGCCTTCAATATAAGCGCTATGTACAGAAAATGAGGACATCTGATGACCTTAATTTGCATTAAATATCAAAAACTCATACCATGCACTCTTAAAATATACTGGGACAGCATGTGAAAAAATATGGTACATAAAATACACGAATCAGTCTCGTTGGCAAGGTGAAAATGCAAATATTTCCGCAATATAGACAAATTTCCCTGATTTTCGAGTATTTTTACAAAGTTCCCTGATATTTCCAGATTGATAAGCCTCCCTGATTTTTCCATGATTCCCTGATTTCCAGATTCTGTAGACACCCTGTACTTTGACACATTTTTAAAATTAATTTTTGTTCAGAAATTCATGAAATTGGCAGTTCTTATTCAAAAGCTATGTAATCGAAAGACGTTTCCCCCCCCCCTCCTTTTTGGGGGGGTGGGGGTAAAGACAGAAGTGCTTTTAGAAAATACTGTAAAAGTTCCTGTTTTGAACGAATTTCCTCACGTGACACCGTGAAAATGGAGAAAAACTGGTCGTTATGTGACCACAATTGCTTATAACTCGATAAGCAATTTATTTATAATTTCTATTGCAAATCGTTTCAATAGTCAGGCCTGCCAATTTTATGCCTCTAAGTTTAAAAATAAGCCAGACAAAGTTTCGCGTTGCTGAGCAGGAGTTTGAAAAAAAAAAAAAGTATGGTTCTATGCAAATGTCGGCCCAATCAAATTTTCAAACACACATTATGTACAAAATTGTATGTATAAAAATATTCTAATTCACGCTATAAATAAATGACTTTTTCAATTTATTTGTCGATGAATGCGATACATCCAAGTTCGAGCCACAATTCACTCAAAGGAAGGAAAAAGAAAAGTTTCTTCACTTAAAAATTTTGCGCTGGGTTGAACCATCTTTTGGTGCTGCAACCATAAGTTGGTGAAATCTGGTAATAACAATGGACCCTATTCAGGTGACGTCAGGTCAGACGCCAGAGCTGACGGTATGATGATCTGTTATTCTAGTTATTGCACCGGCAGAATACCAGTACGCGCAGGCGCAAGCAGACGACTTTAGCCTTGACCCAGGTTGAGTGCATACATTTTAACTGAAAATTTGCAAACTTAGGGAATTTTCTCGCATAGAACAACATTTTGAATTTAGATTATAATATAGTGTATACTGCTGCATCAAAGAATTTTTTTGCGGTATTTTTAAGAAACAAGCATTAATAACTCAAACTCCATAGGCTGCTATGCTAATTACCGCCAGTAAATACCGCCAGCAGACAAATTTTAGCCTCGACCTCAGGTCGCGTGCATAAGGTCCATTGGAGTTCCGGTTGAACCATAGGCCGCTTCAAATGTTAAAACGCCGGCATAATACATATTTTTTGTTGAAATTTTTTCCTACTTTAAAAGATTCTATCCTATTGTAACAGATTTAAAATATCGGTTTTAAAGCTGTTCTCAAATCCAAAAGGACAACTTTATGGCATAAACTTTAATTCATTTTTGTTCAGAAATGCATGAAACTAGCAGGTGTTGTTCTGAAACTATGCAATCGAACTATTTTTTCCGTTTTTTTTTTTTTTTTGCAAACGCAATAGATCTTCCAAAAAAGAGTGTCAAAGTGGACGTTTTGAACCGAATTTCCGCGCGAAAGAAGAATAACCGCCGAGGAAGGGCGAAAAACGCCTTTGTCACGTGATTAAAATCGCTTATAATTCAAATGGTAATTCCTTTATCAAAAAATGGAAAACACAGTTCAATTCCAAATCGCTTCCATAGTCAAGCCTTCCAAATTTATATCTTTTCGTTAAAAAGTGAATTTGTAAATGTGTCAAAACGTTTTGCGCTTGTTGAGTAGAGCAAGGGCCGGTGGGGGTGCATCTGTGGACGCGCGGTTGGTGACCCTGGACTAGATTTTGAAATGGGAAAGCATTAATTTCATTCAACTTCAAACTCAGAACAAGATTAATTTGTCAAATATTCAAAAAATAGATTAGACACGGAAGAATATTAGAACACTAAGAAGATACCCTTTAACTTAGGGCTCCATTACAACTGTGCCCATTGAATCCTCTCCTGTTCAGCACCTGAATTACGGCAGGGCATTCGGGACACGGGCCCAGCTACCCCCCCCCCCCCCAAATGCTGCCAAGGGTCGATACAGGTTTTTAATCTTGGGGCCCATTTTGTGAAAAGTAAAAGTTATTTTTGTGAATTTTATTATATTTTTGTGAAAAATAACCTTTTTAACGAAAGTTGAAATCCATTTACTCAAATTCGAACCAAGTATTTATTAACAAAAACTTCTTTAAATCCTCTAGCTAGTTTTTTTTTTTTTTTTTTTTTTCTTCGGAGACCTGGTTTTATTGACAAATTACATATTTTAAAACTGTTTTTAAGAAAAGGCATTTTGTGAAGGGGCCTATTTTATTAAGTTTATTTTTGTGAAGGGGCCTATTTCATTAAATTTATTTTTGTGAAGGGGCCTATTTCATTAAATTTATTTTTGTGAAGGGGCCTATTTCATTAAATTTATTTTTGTGAAGGGGCCTATTTCATTAAATTTATTTTTGTGAAGGGGCCTATTTCATTAAATTTATTTTTGTGAAGGGGCCTATTTCATTAAATTTATTTTTGTGAAGGGGCCTATTTCATTAAATTTATTTTTGTGAAGGGGCCTATTTCATTAAATTTATTTTTGTGAAGGGGCCTATTTCATTAAATTTATTTTTGTGAAGGGGCCTATTTCATTAAATTTATTTTTGTGAAGGGGACTATTTCATTAAATTTATTTTTGTGAAGGGGACTATTTCATTAAATTTATTTTTGTGAAGGGGACTATTTCATTAAATTTATTTTTGTGAAAGGGCCTATTTCATTAAATTTATTTTTGTGAAGGGCCTATTTCATTAAATTTATTTTTGTGAAGGGGCCTATTTCATTAAATTTATTTTTGTGAAGGGGCCTATTTCATTAAATTTATTTTTGTGAAGGGGCCTATTTCATTAAATTTATTTTTGTCAAAGGGCCTATTTCATTAAATTTATTTTTGTCAAGGGGCCTATTTTATTAAATTTATTTTTGCGAAAGGGCCCTAAATAGGCCCCAAATTTTGCTTGGATCGTCCCCTGGCTGGTGAAGGTTTTCAATTATTGTCCAAAATATGATGTAGTTTAAATATCTAATGGAATTTTACATTTCATTCTATTGCGTTCGTTCGCATTGTATTATTATAACATTGTATATTTTGTCTGAAACATCTACATTTAATTACTATTATGCTGAATACATTCTTTTATCTTTATCACTTTAAAAATATATTGCGTTTTCAATTCTTATTTAATCCTGTTCCTATTCTCATCAGATTATTTGGGGTTGATGAGCGTAGCTCGTAGGCGACACAGCCCCCTAATATTTTAAATAATTGTAGCCTGGGTATTGCGAAAGTTGTTACACACTTTATCATTCTAGATATATAGATTTGTATAGGAGAATATAATCAGCGCCGCGCAATTTATTATGAAACATCTACCCATTTAAATCTCTTAATTGTTAAATAATTATTTAAAAATAAATTAATGATTATAATATTTAAATTTTTTAATGGATATTTTAAAGTAAATTATTAAAGTCAATAGTTGTTATCTTGGTAAGTACATTTTTCAAAGTTTTTTTTTTTTTTTTTTAACTTAATCCCCCTGTAAGCATCGGTTTAGGGTGGTCCCGTAAGCATCTGCGCCCAGCCCCCCCCCCCCCCCAAATTTGTAAATCGGTCCCTGCTCCTGTTCGTCTCAAAGCTATACAATAAATAAAAAATAAAATTAACCTTTCTTGTGAGCCTCACCGTTCAAAAGTATTAATTAGCGCCCAATGTTGTGCCTTTAATATTCGTAACTTTTGCGATTGCCTCTGTTTCCATCCCCAGGCTTACCGTACTATCTAGGAATACTTATTAATGAAAGAAAAATTTTAATGAAAAAAAATTTTTGCAAGTTATCCTCCTAGAAATATTAAGGGAAGTGTCACAATTCTAACACATTCACAATCCTCTTGGATATTTCAAGTTAAAAAGATCCATTTGATAAAAACATACTCTTCATTAATTATTTTTATTTTGTTAGAATTTAAAATGTGCATTTTGTAAACTAAACAAGTTAATCAGAAATCAAAACTTTAGCTGGAGGATTTAAAGACGTTATTATTAATTAATACTTGGTTCAGAATTGAGTAACTGGATTTTATCTTTCGTTATAAAATCTATTTTTCACAAAAATATAAAAAAAAAAAATTCACAAAAATATAAAAAAAAAAAATCCCAAAAATAACTTTTCACAAAATAGGTTGCTGGAAAAAAAAAAAAAAAAATCTTGGATCGGCCCTTGTTACCAATACGTTATGTGAATATTAATTGGTTAATAAATCCATTAACCTCACGAATAACTGAAGGCGCAAAAATCAAATATACCACTAACATACAACTATACTACATCTAATAATAATAATAATAATCTAGAATGACACAGAAATAGAAAGCACTACTGACCCATTAAAATATTTTACAGTTCATACAACACGGGTTGTAAAATAATCCGTCAGAAAAAAAAAAAAGTATAAAGTAATCTTAATACATTGCTTAGACTAGCATCATAATTAGAGAGCACGTTTCGGTAAAATAAACACGAGCAAATAGCGACAGAACGGGACACAATTCTCAAAGTAAACAAAGTATTGCAGGTGTACGGAAAAGTACCTCAAGATAACTAAGAGTATAAAGTAATAATAAATTGCTTAGACTGGCATCATAACTAGAGAGCACGTTTCAATAAAATAAACACGAGCAAATAGCGACAGAACGGAACACAGTTCTCAAAGTAAACAAAGTATTGCAGGTGTACGGGAAAATACCTCAAGATAACTAAGCGTATAAAGTAATCTTAACACGTTGCTTAGACTGGCATCATAACTAGAGAGCACGTTTCGATAAAATAAACACGAGCAAATAGCGACAGAACGGGACACAATTCTCAAAGTAAACAAAGTATTGCAGGTGTACGGAAAAGTCCCTCAAGATAACTAAGAGTATAAAGTAATCTTAATAAATTGCTTAGACTGGCATCATAACTAGAGAGCACGTTTCGATAAAATAAACACGAGCAAATAGCGACAGAACGGGACACAATTCTCAAAGTAAACAAAGTATTGCAGATGTACGGAAAAATACCTCAAGATAACTCACCTCACTTTCTCTGCACAGCCTCCTGAATAATTCATCGGACTGGAATTTACTTTCCTGGTCGGGGACCACTCTGGGCATCTTAAAAACAAACCTCGGTAACTGCTCAAAAATATTCGTTGTCTCGAAAGGCAACATGTTTTTTTATTTTCGCGAATCTCTCAAGACACGATCGAAAACACTCACTTACTCACTCGGCTGATATTCTCACAACTGACCAGGATATTTCAATTAAAAACACACAAATTCCGGGCTCAGCATTCATTGGATGAACTCGAGGCACTGACTCACCAGTCACAGCAACCGGAAACCGAGTATTTCCTAAAACGGAACGTGTAGGCGGAGTTATTTTTCCGAAGATGACGTCAGTAATTCCTGGAAGGCGTTACCTTCGAGGCTGGCAAATAGAACCGGTCTGGAGTTTTTTTTAGTTGTGATTTTCTTTTTTTCATTCACTTTTCCCCCTCTTGATACTATGAGCATGAAAACGTGTGACGTTCCAGCGGTGTAATCGCTAAAGAAAAGAGGGTCACAGCTTTTTCATGTTGTTGATAGTTTTCGCGTATAGCTGACGTTGAAGTGTTACCAGGTAGATAATCGTAAGGAAATTTAGGGTGAAGGGTACGTGCGTCAGCGTTTTCTGAAATGATAGAAATGATTTTCCTCTCATTTTCATGAGTAGTAAGAGAGCGTTTTCCGCTTCTTTATGAAAGCGGGTAGTGTAGTGTAGGGAATTTCCCCGATTTTAAATAGCAATCACGATTTCAAACGTGTATAGACAATAGCAGAAGTTTGTAAACACTCAAACAACTGTTTTATTTCGAGCATCGATGCACTCGAGTTGTCTTCAGGGCTGCGGAATCGGTGGGAAAAATGGACGACTCCGACTCCGGGAATTTTAACAGATCCGACTCCGACTCTTTCGCTCAAAAATAGCCCGACTCCGACAACGCAGATCTGCTTATAAAATAGACGACCCCGACTCCGGGAATTTTAACAGATCCGACTCCGACTCTTTCGCTCAAAAATCGACCCTACTCCGACTCCGCAGCCTTGATTGTCTTCTAGTGAAACAATATTCAATTTTAATGTTATTGCGGTTGCGGTGCACTGCGAACAGTTTTCTTCTCCTTCATTTTCTTTCTTTTTCTTCACTGCCCAACATAGTTGTAAAGTGTTTAGTTTACGAATTCGGTTTGTGTGTCCGTTCCGTCCGTCTGTCTGTCCTTTCTCTAACTCGCCTGAGTCCGATTGCCATGAAATTGATATATGTTATTGGGGTTTACTACGGCATGTCCGGTATTGAAAATGAAGTGTGTAGCATTTATGGTTCATTCACAGGGACACTCAAAAGAATTCCTTTACAATACGGCCTAAAAATCGTTTGCGGTGTTTTTTAATGATATTACACTATTTTAAACATATTGACATGGATATATATCACTGAATTTTACTATAATGTTCTTACTATATAACGTGGTGATGGATATACAAAAAATATATTTGTTAGACACTTTTTATCAAATTATTTTCAGATTCTGCGAAAATCGTTGTTAATAATTTTACCTTAAACTAATGACCTTTTTATGCATGTCTGTGCGAGTATAGAATTCTGTTTTATATCAGTATCAACATCACACACACATTATTTCCGTTTAAACACAGTGATAAATCAAGGATAACAATTAATAGAAATCACTCATTAAACGTTAATTTAAAAAAATACTGCGTGAAACATTTATAGAAAAGATAACTCTAGCCTAAAAAAAATTGGGTTGTGTCATGTTTTTTAGCTTTTGATAATTGATTCTTATGCATTTTGTCGCGCTGAATCTGAAAATGACCTTCATTTTTTACCATCACGTAATTTTCTGCAAGTCGTAAATTTCAAAGATAAAATGCCAAATAATAGTGAAAATCTGATACTATAAAATAGATGTGATTGTGTTTTTTAACTTTTGATAATTGATTTTTATAGTTTTTTTTTTTACCGGTGAATCCGAAAACGGCCTTCATTTTTAACCATCACGTCAGGATTTTTCACAAATAGAAAATTTCAAAATTAAAACTGAACTCCCCCCCCCCCCCCTGTTCCCCCACTTCATTGGACGCCTGATCTGTTTAGCTAAAATAATCCCAGTATAAAACAAACAAACAAACAAAAAAAAAAAAGAATAAATTATTGAATTAAATTTATAATTAAATTTTCGCTATTTTTTTAACTTTGAAAATTACGATTTGCGAATTTTTTTTTGACGTGACGGTTAAAAATGAAGTTCATTTTGAGATTCAGTGCTAAAAAGTACATAAAAACCAATTATCAAAAGTTAAAAAACACTACCATATCCTCTATTCTTTATAGTATCATATTTTCGCTATTTTTTTTTTTTTTTTTTTTTTTTTTTTTTTTTTACCTTTTACCTTCGAAATTTACGATTTGCGAAAAATCTTGATTTGATGGTTAAAAATGAAGGTCATTTTCGGATTCAACTTAAAAGTTAAAAAACACAATCATCGCAGACTTGTGTAATTACAGCGACAAAAATAAAGCAAACGCACGCTGTGTTTCAAATAAAAGAAATTTAATAATATTTTATGTTTTATTATTTTATTTATTTATTTTATTTATTTAAGAAAGAAAGAAAATTCTCATATTTAGCATTCACTATTCTACCGTTTTCTTTGCTATCGGTGTAAGATACAGATGCGAGAATTTATAGGTAACTTTGCATAAAGTATTAATGTTCTATAAAAAATCTATTTAAAATATTAGAGGCAAAAACGTTGAAAAATTATTGAAAGAAACAAGAAATATATTAGAAATGTTTAATATGCGTGTGCTAATTTTAACTGGATCACGTTATACAAAAGAATTCTGAGAAAAACAAATTTTTTTTAGCATGGGGGAAAAAAGACCCTACAGCGTAAAAGTCAATGATATTTTTCGATTTCAATGGTCTTTCGTGGTTGAACCAAAGACAACGTAATTTATTTCATGATACCAAATGACAACTTACATTGTGATGTTTTATTTATTTATTATATCAAGGAAAGGAAAAACTCGCAGAAAATCTCCAGAAGTTTCCTTTTGTCTCTAAGAAAGTTATTCAATCAGTTTTATAATTTATGTATAATATTTTAAATAATAATTTTTATTTCCCCTTTTTAAAATGAAAAACTTAGTCAGTTCTAATTCTTGAAAAAATATTAGTTTAGAGTCAGCCCTACTGATAGAAACACTGGGAAGTCCTAGTCAGAACCTTTCACACATTATCAAACTAACCGATACCGTTAAGGTTGCTAATCACTCAGCTTACGAATTCCTCTCAATAATGTTAAGTGTATGGGCAGGGGCCTCGCTAAGTGGGGGGGGGGGGTCTCCCCCTCCCCAAACATTCGCGAATGTTATTACACTTGGCAAATTTGTTTAAAACTTTAATAAAAACTATAATATATTTTCTATTTCTGATAGACTTGGCAAAAATTACAAAACTAATTGGGAATATTATTAAACTTTTAACAAATAAGAACTATATTATGTTTTCTAACTGTGGTAAGTTGGCAAAATTAGAAAACGAGTTGGCAAATACTGAAATTTGACTTGGCAATTTAAGGTTCTCTCCCCCACCAATAAAAAGTCTTAGCGATGGCGCTGTTTATGAGCTTTTGATACATTTGTATATTTAAAATATCTCCTCGGGTAATTAATATTTTTAACTCATTTTTTTCTGTGTACTCTTCTTAAAAGGATGTCTCTTTTTTTTTCTTAGTTCTCAAAACATTTCTAAGATATATACTCAATTTTATATGAAGTGTTAAATTCTTACTCACTGTTCGTCCTCTTTTAACACATAAAATATTAATTTGAAAATACTACGTTATATTATATTTGATTACATTATATTTGAAAATAGTACGAACGAAAGTATGATAAAAACGCCATCTATAACTTTTCCATACTTTATCCGAACGCGGTTACAAAGAAATAAAGAAATATTTTTTAGCATGATTCACAAATCACCTCACATGTAAGAAATCGCCTATCTCTCCAGCGAGCAACTCGGAGATAAAGAAAAAAAAAACATCCTGATTTCCCCCTTTCTCTCTTTTGCATGAGCGACAGTAGATTACCTGGCGAAATCGCTGCAGGCGAGGTGTGTAGTTTCTGTATGTTTATTTTCCTGCGAAGTCACGTTCTTGGCGCAACGTCAAAAGGGATTACAGAGCGTGTTCAGAGGTGCACTTTGCGCCGCGCGCGCGCTCAGAAGTTTATGCCATGGAGTAGGTCTTATCGAAGAAAGGAATTTTAACATAATTCAATTATTTCATTATTTTTATGGTTCAAAAAAGGTAAAACCAACGACTATATTTCTTCATCCTTCCAAAACATGGTTTTCGTAACAGGAATACATGCCTATGTTCACTCAGATAAAATCTAAAATAGTCGGGAAAAACATCACGTGACCTTCTTTATCTACTTTAGCCCATTTAGCATTTAAAATTAGTTAACCAACCGCACGCAAACTCCGCGCGAGCTGCTCAAAAAAATTGTGTGGGCGATTTGATCACGTGATTGTGCGTTTTCTGCTTATGTGTTATTGGTTGTGCTTTGTTTGGTAGGTTGATTGATACAATTTAAGAATTCAACTGGTGATCTAAAAATTTTAACTTTTTAACAATTTTCTTTTTATTTATTTAAAAATGATTTATCAGTTGATTTATATCTTCTGTGATAAATAGAATGCTGTTAGTAAACCAAGATTCTGATATCAACATATGAGATTTGTTTGTAATCTACTATACTGGATGGATTTCAATGGAATTTGCACTGTTAGTTAGACAGTTTTTCAGAGTAGGTTTTAATATATATATTTCTTATTTTATGATTGCATATTTTAATACCGTGTGGATAACAGACCAAAATACATCATAAAACATGAGAAATAAATGGCATTCAAAATTCTGTTAGTATAAGCAAAATACTTACTTATACTTTCAGTAAAAAATTTATAAACATTCTAATCATACTTTATTCATTACAAACTAGGCAGCAGACCTATATATTTTATCTCTTTAAAAAATATATGTACAGATATTTTTAGTTAAAATAATTTACAACTATTACATTTTATTTTTATAATGTTCAAAGTAGAATATGATTTCTAGCCTAGTCTGGATAAAAATTCACTCGTAAAGTACTCAAAAAAAAAAAAGGAATTATTCTACGTGCAAAAGGATATTTTCGCACAATATATATTATTTTTTCATTTGGATTTGCTTAATGTTTATATCATTATACATATACATACTACATATATAATCACTTAGAAACAAAACTTTGAATATTTAAAAGGCGTTCAGATCTAAAACTTTCATCTCGAAATACCTCATTTTCTCACATTTAAATGTGTATTTTATTATTATAATAAAAATACACGTGCCTCTGTGTAACAAAAATAAAAAATATATCTTCATCAAAAATATCTTATTCATTATGAAAAATATAAAACAACCAATAAACAAAACAAAAAAAAATTGTGACACAATGTGGGACTGGAAGGATTCGAACCCACAATCCCTAGTCTCGAGTTCACTGCCTTATCCATTCGGCCATCCAGCACACGTTCTTTTTGCAACAAAATATCTTTATAATTAGCACCTTAATTAATCAAATCCATGATCTGTTCCTGAACATACTACGTGTTATTCCATACATGATATGGACCCACTCCATGTTCCTGTCTCCTGAGCTCGCGCGCGTAACGCGCGTGCTTCTTGAACACACTCACAGAGTAAATCGGGAAATCAATCAGGGAGAAGGGGGATAAATATCAAGCTCATTCTACGGCCGCCATTTTAGGTCATAGTCAAGTTTCAAAAGCAGTAGCGTAGCAATTCACAACTTATGGGAGGGGCTCAAATATATATATTTTTTTTCAAATAAACTGAACAAACAGGATTATCCATAATTAATAACAATCATTATTAAAATGGTTATGAAAGTATTAATTCTTCAAACTAATTATTAATCCTAGCCAACGAATGGGCATTCCGCCGATTTTGACTGCTTTTCAGACTAACTGGATCACATGGCAGTTCAACACTTTGTGGAAACCAGCCTATCTTGATGAAGCGATACTCTAGAGGTGATGGAAGAAGTGTCGCGGCTTGTCTTTTTCATTGGCTGCGTAATTAATGCCATTATCATGAAAATTTTAATTTATTTTAGATAGAGGGTAAGAACTGTAGAGAGGTACGATTATCAAGATAAGAAACCAAAGGGGGGAGGGGGTAATACAATATAACACGTAATTTAGACATTATCAACAATATTCACTTAAGATCTTTGATACGTCATGGCACTAAATGGCGTATTCCTTCACAGTGTAATATACAGTCCACCATTAAACAATTCACATATGACTTAGATTTCTTTATTTACAAAATAGCTATAAATTATAATAAACCCATTGAGTATTTTGCAGATTGGAAGCCTGATGCCATCTTTCTTTTGGAATAACAATTACTAAAACTAACATATTGCCAAAAATTCAGTCTCTTTCTCCACCCTTAACCCACATATCCAAGAACTTCAAAACAATTTCATCATTGCATATGTTGATAAGACTGCTAACAACTATGCTATCAGCTGCAGATATTACTATCATCACCTTCTAACTAATGCAGCCACTTCTAATAGTATTTTCAAACTTCATCATGTTACGTTAGAAGAAAATAATAAACATATATTAAGCTATCATAAATTATTAGGCATAAAAATAACAATCTAAATTTTCCTTATATAGTAATGATTCCAAAGTTTCACAAAAATCCTCCTAAATTCCGCACAGTCACTGTAGATGCAATACATCATTCTAACAGATTTACACTCTACTATTAAAGCATTATTTATAGAATATTTCCCTTTATTAAATTTACCTGTCAATATGATACCTCAAAACTTCGATTAACTTTCTACTATTTCATAATATTATTTTCCAAAAAAAAAACCGCTTTTTTATTCAGATTCAGGGTATACCCCAGGAACTGCTTCATCAAGCATGTTATCAGATTTATATCTTTATTTCTATGAAAGAAAATTTATTAACAATAATATATTGATCTACAAATATATAGATGATATAATTATTCTTTCTGTTAATGATAATAATTCTATATATCTTCCTGTAACGTATCCTTCTAATCTAGAACTTAGCAATACTTATTTAAATAATTCAAGTATTAATTTTATGGATGTTAAAGTTAATATTCTACCTAATATCACTCTAATATTCAATATTTATGATAAATGTAATGACTTTCCATTTAATTTAATTAATTTTAGTAACTGCAATTCCTGTTTACATATTTTAGCTTATAGAAATATTTTACTTAATTATAGACATCCAAGATTCGTACGGGTACTTGAATTTCCAAACTAGAAAAATTCTTCGGTACCAGTATTTTCTTACTCAAAATGTCTTCTTAAATAAGGCGAAATTTCGCGCGTTTAAAGTAGATTTATTTTTCCATGAAAAAATACTGATATTTGACCTTGAAAATAACGGTACCCGTACGAACCCTGTCATCATATCAAACGTTTATGCTCCTCCCAATTCAGACAGCCTAATATATTTAAATTAAAGCAATTAGTATTGTCTTAAAATTATCCCGTCTCTTTTATTTTTCTATCGATCAAATCATAATATATTTTTTCTACTTTTTACCAGTATGGGCATATAATATATAAAAAAAATTATAGAATCGAAAACACTATAACGGAGGCTTGGTTGCGGATTGCTGAAAAAATTATAAAAACATATACAAAATTCATTTTAAAAAAGCATGTGTATATGTTTTATATGAATTATCAAATGTTAAAAAAAAAATTATAAAAATCAAAATACCATTATGGAGGATTCAGGTAGGGAATGCTAAAAAAAGTAAAAAAAAAAAAAACCCTCATACATATATACTTATACATTATATATTCTTTTTTTTTTTTTTTTTTAAGTTTTCATGCATTTCACATCATAATTTTTCATAAATATTTCACATATTGGCACCTAATACAGGGTTAAATTATACTATCTCAAAATAATCCTTATTATTTTTTGAATGTGATTTATCTACTCATTTTTTTTTTTTTTTTTACAATAATTGTTTGAAAATAACCAATTTAATCAATATTTATTTACTCAGTTTTTATTTTAAGCTTTTTCCTATATTTTTCAATATATATTTTAATAAATTTTAATTTATTTTAAGTTATTTCATATTTTTTATTCCATTTTTAATATTTATCGATTAGTGTTCATTACTAACTACTTCTTTTGATTTCACTCTTCTCCATAAATATAGATGGCAGCACTAAAACTTTGTTAAAAATTTTGTTACACTATTATTTTCATTTTCCACACCAGAGGGCAGTGGCGTAGCTAGAGCATTTTGTTAGGGGGGGGGGGGGGTCGACGTCGAATTTACCGAACATTCATAGTAAAATCACCGAATGATTGCATTTTTTAATTTTCTATTCTTGCATATTTATGCCTTATTATATTTTGGAGTGAGAACTGTGAAAATATAATTTGTTCTATGACAACAATAAAAATATTCAAATTACTAATGATAGCGTTAAAAACAAAGATCCATGCCAGTGCTAGATCATATAAATAAGAGTATATTTTTATTCTAGGCAAACATTTCATTTTCAAATAAATATTGACAATTTTGTTTGAAGCAGTCGTAAAATGCGATTAAATATACAGCGTGTTCCTTCTAAACGTGGTCGTATAGTTAATTTCTAAACCATTAGTCTTAGACATACAGTTCTAATTACAAAAAAATTTCAAACTAACTAAGCAATTATTCTAAATTAATCTAATTCCATTTGAATCAATAAATGCATTTCGGAAAAAGTTACGAAAACTAAAATTTATACCTTCCAATAAGTTACATTTAGTGAAAAGGACCTTGTGCTCTCACATGTAAAATGAAAAAAAATCATATTTCTAAAAAAACGTACACAGTTATGCGACTTTGAAATTCGGAAATTTGTCGGATTTAACGCAGCGTCCGAACTGATGTGCTATGTCGACCTAACTGCGCGAGGATGAACGTTGCTGAAGGAAAAAGGCGGAAGGGGGGGGGGGGGGGCGAAAATTCTAGATTCGTTTAAAAATTTAAAATCATACGAATTCGACGGTGCACGCTGCCGAACGCAGTATGGCACCCCAATTCTAAGTTCCTTTAAAAATATGCAATCATGCAAATTTCGAGGGTGTACACGTACAGTGATGGCAGAGGGTGGAGGGCGGGATTCAATTCCACGTTCGTTTAAAAAACATGATCATGCGTATTCGAGAGTTGTCGCTAACTAGGACAGTTCGAGCACTAATTTTAGGTTCATATAAAAGTATAAAATCTTGTAAATTCGAGGGTGTACACTGTCGAATACACCGAGTCCCTGACACTAGGTTGAACAGGATTGGCTTTCATTTTAAAATACAAAACCATACAAATTCGAGAGTGTACGCTGCTGAAAGTAATGGGGCACCGACTCTAGATTCGTTTGATATACTTTCATTTTAAAAATATTACACCATACAAGTTCGAGGGTGTACAGTGCCGAAATGGTGCCCAATTCTAGGTTCGTTTAAAAATATAAGTTCATAGAAATTCGAGGGTGTACGCTGCCGAAGGCAATGGACCCAGGCATCCTGATTCAACGTTCTTTTGGATAGATTTTCAATTTAAGATGTAAAATCATACACATCCCAGAGCGTACGCTGGCGGAGGTAATAGGGCCCCGCCCCGACTCTAGATTTCTTTTATAGACTTTCATTTAAAAAATATAAAACAATACAAATTCTAGGGTGTACACTGCCAAAATGGTGCCCGAATTCTAGATTCGTTTAAAAATATAAATTCATAGAAGTTCGAGGGTGTTCGCGCTGCCGAAGACAAAAGGTCCTGATTATAGGTTCGTTTAGATAATTTTTTATTTTAAAATATATAATACAAATTTGTAGAAGTACGCTGTCGTAGGCAGTCTTCCAATTCCACGTTCATTTAACCCTTCACTGCACGAATTTTTCTATTTTTATGTTTTTTTTTTTTTCTTTAAATCTATGTATCGGTCTAATAGTGGGAAAAATAGTAAAAAAAAAAAAATAAATTTCAAAATTTCAGCTAATATTTGATATTTCATGGTGTACTATGCCATATGTACACATTTAGGGTTTTTAGAGGTCGATACAGGTTTTTATTCTTGGGGCCCATTTCGTGAAAAGTAAAAGTTATTTTTGTGAATTTTATAATACGTTTGTCAAAAATAACATTTTGTAACGAAAGTTGAAATCCAGTTACTCGAATTCGAACCGAGAATTTATTAACAAAAACTTCTTTAAATCCCCTGCTAAAGTTTTTGATTTTTGTGACCTGGTTTTATTTACAAATTACACATTTTAAAACAGTTTTTATGAAAGAGAATATTACGAAAAGGGCCTATTTTATTAAAATAAATTTTGTGAAGAGGTCTATTTTATTAAATGCATTTTTGTGAAAGGGCCCTAAATAAGACCCCAAATTTTGCCTGGATCGACCCCTGGTTTTAAAATATTGCATTGCTATAATTTGCAATTAAATGAACTTAAATTAATTAATTTTATCTGCTTAACACTCTGCAACTTTTATTATATTAATATTTTTAAGTATTCAGTAAAAATAATGAATGTAAATCTTACTAGCTTGAACGAAGTTTTTTTTTTCTTTCCGAAGAACAAATTCTAATTTTTTGTATAATGAAGCTATCTGACATGGACAAAATCAGTATTATTCGATTCTTTGGACTGTTCTTGATCAGTGATCATATTAGCCAAATTCATGGCACATAATGAAAATTATAATGTTTTTAGGTATTTTCCAGATATATATGGCACGTGGTGCAGTGAAGGGTTAAAGGTATAAAATATTACAAATTCGAGACTGTACCAGGGGTGTAGTGGAGGGTATACGGAGATATACGCCGTATACCTTCTGGATTTTTTTAAAAAGCTCCCTCTGTTTCTCAAATAAAGCTATAGCGTATACTCGAGGCATGACGTTAATGACTTTAGCGTATATCCCTGCCTCTACATTGTAAAAAAAAAACGACATTTTTACAGTACAAAGTACTGTTCATCTCGCGCACAAACTCGATCACAGTGAATGTGCTGTATCTTTCTTTGGTTTCCTGGCTATATTAACATGGAAAATACAGTAGTTGCGTAAAATTAACAGCACAATGTGCTGGCAATTTGGACGCATCAGTGTTTTTTTTACAGTGTAGGCGTGTACCTTCTGGTTTTTTTTACGACTACAACACGCTGGTCAAGGTAGTGCACACCCTCCCCCAACACCAATTTTAGGATCATTTATAAATAGAAATTTGAGGGTATATGGTGCCGAAGATAATGGGGCTCGACTCTCGGTTCATTTTGATAGATTTTCATTTTAAAATATAAAACGATACGAATTCGAGGGTCTACACTGACAAAATGGTGCCCCAATTCCATATCCGTTTAACATATAAAATCCTACAAATTCAATAGTGAACGTTGACAAAGGCAGTGGGGGTGCTTATTCTAGATTTGTTTAAATATATAAAATCTTATACATTCGAGTGTGTACGCTGCCTAAGGCAATGGGACCCTGACTGTAGGTTCGTTTGAATAGATTTTCACACATCTATGCGTTTTTGGAACGCTAAATACTTGGATAGGCAAGTATTACCTTCAACATCAAAGAACCGAGTTACTAAGGTGATTTTTAAGGTGTTATTTATTTGTCTCAGCTGCGTTCAAAGTAGGGATGCACTGAATATTCGGTATCTATTCGGTATTCGGCCATATTACCGAATATTCGGTTAGGCCGAATATAAAACTATTCGGCTTGGCAGAATATCAAACTATTCGGTATGCCGAATATTTGGTGGTTTGGCCGAATATCAAAATATTCGGCCAGACCGAATATTTAAAAGACCCTTTTAAAAAATATTTTTTAAAACCTTAAAACAACCACTATTTTTAACTGTCAATTAATAAAGATATTTAATAATTAGAAATATAATTATATTTAAATAAAAGAGAATGCTTTTACATTTTTTATTTGCTGTTTGAAAAGTATCACGTAAGAAAATTAACCAATAATGATGATTTTAGTCCCCTTCCTGACAAATAAACTATATATGACTGTACAATTTTTCATTTAATTCCTTCAAAATTTCACTTTGATTTTAAAATATTTGTTTTAGAATATAAGAAAATTTTATTAATTTATTTTTTAATTCAGAGATGAATCCATGAAATTTAAAATTTTATCAATGAAAGAAGCTTTAAAACTGCTCTCTTCTTAAATAACAATTCAAAGCATATACAGTAAACTCTCTGTAAGGCGGACTCTGTGTAAGACGGAAATCTGTCTAACTCGAAAAGATTTTAAAGTCCTGCGAATCCATATACATAGAGTAAAATTTGTCTAAGGCAGAATATTGTCTACTGCGGAAAATTTTCTTAGTCCCGATCGATTCCGCCTTAGACAGAGTTTACTGTATATATATTTTTAGTGTAGAATTTACTTGTAAAAAAAAATTTGTTCATCAATATGGAAGTATGTGCGTTAAATATTATGTAAAATTGTTGCAAAATTTAACTTTTTAATGCTTTCAAATTCTGAAATTTAAAAGTAATCGACAAGCCGAATATTCGGTATTCGGCTGAATAGTTACTATTCGGCAGGCCGAATATTCGGTATTCGGATTGATAGTCACTATTCGGCTAGCTGAATATTCGGTATTCGGTTTACCTGTTGGCCGAATATTCGGTATTCGGCCAAAATCACTCTTCGGTGCATCCCTAGTTCAAGGTCGGTGACCGGTCCGAAAATAAATGAGTAAAAGACGATAGTATTCTGCAGTTTAAAAATTAGTTAGTTTTTTTTTTTTTTTTTTTTTTTTTTTTTTTTTAAATTAACAAACTTCGGTTAAAAGGTCGGTAAGGCCGATTACGGGGGCCCCTGGCCCTGGCTTCGTCCCCCCCCCATCCCCCCTCCCAAAAAAAATTGAGAGGCATGGGGGGAGCGGTTGCTACGGCTCTGCGAGCAAGACGACCAAGATTTGTTTCCGACTTGTCGCATTTTTATGAGAAAATAGCTGAAAAGTGAAATTGTAATCGACTCAAAGCGAAAGAAAAATAACATAATGCAAAGAGTAGAACGCTACTAATTCAGAAAATATTTAATAATTTTAAATATGTTTTTACATTATTTTCTGTTTTGTAATAAATTTTTTAATATATTTTTAAAAATTCTTAGAAGGAAAAATACAGCGCCAAATGATGCAATTTTTGAACAAAAGTGAAATTACCGAATACGTATGACTATTCCGAATGTATGTGTGTGTGGGGGGGGGGGAGTCGCACCCTACCACACCCCCACTGTAGCTACGTCCCTGCCAGAGGGCAGCGGTATTTTTGTTTTTATTAGCTATCTGCTTATTTAGTAGCTAGATACTTGCCACATATTTCGCAATCTTAAATCTGCTTCCATCTTTGCATAATCCACATTGGTAAGTCAAATTTATTGTATTTTAGATTTTTATCTATCATTGAAGTATTATGTTCCATTCATTTATTTATCTTTTAATATCTTATGTGTAGTATTACCTTTTTTGGATATCTTAGATTTTTTTTTTCATTTATTTTGGGAATTTTTGATATGTTATAAGGAGTTAAATTTTGTCATTTTAGGCCTAATGCAGACAAAATTGAATAAAATAACATATATTTGCTATGAATTAAACCTGCAAGCTCCTCTGACGATTCTGTAGGTTATTCATAGTTTCTTACTATACATTTCTGGTTTCCAATGTTTCATCTTTTGTTCATCTTTAGAATTTTACCAACTTGTTTATACATTTATGATTTCGTTTTAATTATATATATGTGTGTGTGTGTGTGTGTAGCATATTGGCTTTAATATTTTCCACCAGGGGGCGAAGGTGTCGAATTGGGAGGAAACATTAACTTAGTTGGTTTAATAGCTTCCGATTAATTCCCGGGGTTTGCGACCTGGGCAAGGGCTGACCAAGCCCGATTGCAGGTTACATCACTAACCACAAACGCTTGTGAATTGCGCTTAGCTTACACTTTGAATCTTGAAGCCGGTTACAATTTAATATTTGAAAGTAATATTTTTTGTGCTGGAAAAACAACTTAAAAGGTAATGTAGACATTAAGGGTTAGAAGCTATTTAATTGAAAATTGATATAAATTTTACATTTAAAAGGAGATTTTAATATTTTAATACTTTTCATATATGTAAAAAGTGAGAGTTTTACACTGCCACGAAAAGAAACGGAGCAGAGCCAGGTGATGTACATTTAACTGTGATAAAAATCTTACTTGAAATCAAGCATTTTATTGGAAATTGTAATCCATTGCTTGTGGATTAATATGTATTAGCATTAAGAATTCTAATAAAACAAAAATTCAGCAAGTATAGGATTAAATGCATAATCGGAGTTCCTAGATACATTTATGGTCAGAATGATTTATCAACGTACAAAAATACTAGTTATATTTTGGAGGGAGCGGGGGGCAAGAAAATATCAGGATTCTTTTTTATGAACTATTCGCTTTTATCGTAAATCTAACGTCACTTCTCCGGCAATTAAAAATAATAGCTACGATGTCAGTTCGCTATGTTTCCAATCATTTAATACTTTAACCTCAGAGGAAAGATAGGAGTAGAGTCCAAACTCCATTGTTCTTTCAGCCAGATATTGAATCCAACATGTTTTCGCTCTTTCATCGCCAAAAGGATGTCTTTTTTGGCCGTGATCCCTTTATTGGCAACTTTCGAATTTCATTCTCGTTCAACTCAAGATCCGGAAAGAGATTCCGAGAAGCTTTTGCCGAGAGTAAAACCGGTTTGGCGCAGATCTCTGCTCTCCATCACGTGACGGAGGGCAGAGATGTAGGCATCAAGAAAATATTACCAAATCGGAGTCTACTTATATGAGAAGTCTGTGACTTTAACCAATCGTAAGAAAGAAAATATGCAGTGGCACCATCTATCTGATAAAAACAGAATAAAATTTAGAACGATTTAACGATGGCGAATGCAATGGTGCCATCTACCACAAAAAAGTAGAATAAAAAGAAAATCGAATAAACAGTATGGCATGCAGTGGACGACATTCATTATAAAGTGAAAAAAATAAATGCAGGGCAGAAGAATAGAATAAAAAGAAAACGAACTTTGCCAGAAGCATAAATAGTAGCGCATAGCCTAACGTTAAAAATATAGGATGAATAAAAAATAGCTGCATATGATTATTTTAAGATGTACATCCAAAGTTTAGGGATAATAAATGAAACGTTATCATTATATACTCCATTTCTTCAAACCATAATTTCAATGGATTCTTTCTGTCTGTTTAGTTTTTAATTTGTTTTATTACACCATTCAGTAAATTTGAGTTTTATTTTCACGAGCTTTTCATTGTGTAAATGTCCAACTATTTTAATATTATCATGATACATATTGGACGATGTCAAAATTACGTATAATGTATGTTGTTATTAAAATTCTTTTATTTTTTTTTCTCATTTCAAGACTTTTAATTACCCTCACCGAATCAATCCGAAAATTTTTATTATTATTATTACTTTTTTTTTTTTTTTTTTTTTTTTTTTTTTTACTGCAGCAAAGACATTTATCATTTTCTTTCTGCGAATTATAAGGAAAACTGGCTTACTGGCATTCGTTCACATGCATGAGTGATAAAAACAATTTCATCCTTTCTTCATCCGATTCTTCTTTTCCTTGTTCTTTTATCTTCGACACCTAGATCCGTGAAACAGTGAGGATTTTTATCCGTTTCTTTCTATCAACACCTTTAATTATGCTGTTGTCCATAAGAATTCTCCAAGTTCACACATTTTCAAGCAGTGTAAATGAGCAAAAAACGAGCATAAATACTACCTGCCACCCTTAGCTGGAAAAATAGAAGTTTCCGCATAGTTAGTGACAAGAAAATTGTTTAAAATCAGTTACAGACAGACAGCACCGTGCGAAAGGGGGGGCGAAGGGGGCGGTCGCCCCGGGCGCAGAAATTTAGGGGCGCCAAATTTGTACTACCAATTTCAGTTTCTTTTTAATTGTCGTCGATCATTTTCATTGGAATTTTTTTTTCACTCTTCGATATTCTATATTTTTGTAAAACTAAATGTATATATTTACATATCGGGAATATTTTACCCAATGGAAGTACAGTAGACTCCCTTAAATACGCGAACGCCTGAAATCCGCGTATTTTTCAGATGCAAACAATGAAATTTACAGTTAAGTTGCAGGAACAAAATTCAAGATGGCACCGAAATCAGTTACTACCGCAACGTTTTTTTTTTACTAAATTTTTTGTTAATCATTCTCTTTTGGTTAATACAGCTGATTTATTACCTAATAAATTTACATTACTTTTGATTTTGATATAAATTAGCATATCTCTATCAAAAATTCCAGGATTCGAAATAGAAAAATCCACGAACCGGAACGCTATTTTAAAATTATTGCTTGCGGAATTTTTTTTTTTAAATTATAGACAAATTTATTTCTAAACTTACAAAGCAGTATAAGGAAAGCATTCAAGACTCTACATAATAATGAAAAAAGTTACAGAGAGCGCAATAAGCTATATATACTGATAATAGCATAATGACGTATCGATCTTACGATCGCTTTACCACTAGATAGCAGCATAGGATTTTTGAAATCGAATTGAATCGATTTCATCGGTAATAATTTAATATTTTTCTAAATTTTTATTTTACATAATTATTTTAATAATTACTTACGTTTAAACTAATAAATTATTTTAATATTTTACTTATTTTAATGTTTCTTTTTATTGTAAGCATTCATTATAATTTCCCTTGCTTAACTACTAATCTAATTAATGTTTCAAAAATGTAAACAAATCAATGACCAGAAATCCGCAAAATTCTAAAATCCGCACAACCTCTGGTCCGAGGCTGTGCGGATTTGAGGGAGTCTACTGTATGTACATTTTTCATTTCAAAATTATTGCGCTGTTCACATTTACTTTTCATTGAGCTCTTTAGATCTGATGCTTTTATAATATGCTTTTGTGATATTTTATTACAGTGTTTCTTAAACTTTTGCACCCTGCGGGCCCTTTACATCGTATACGAAAGTTTCTGCCACCTGCCACCCTCAGTGAATATGAATTGATAACCTATTCTGATTCCACTATGGGATCATTCTTATAGTCATTCGGTCATTACTTTGCTGTTAAAAAAGGGTCCAGCACAGGATGAAAATGCTGATTACATGAAATCTGCGATTGCATAAGGACTACGATTTTCCAAACCAACGTTCAAGAAAATTATACCTAGTCCTAGTGGAGTAATTATTAACTGTGATTGCGACTTATTCGATAACTTAATTAAGGGATTCACTATATTTTGTTTTCTCTTTTTACTATTCACCAATTATCATGATCGCCCTCCAAAGTTAGCCAATCCAGATTGTGGATTTTTCATGTGGAAGAAATTAAATCCTAAAATTCCTGAGCACAAAAATGCTCTAGAACACAGGAATGCATGCATTCGCTAAAAGGAACTTGAGAGACGTTTAAAATTAAATCATATAATCGACAGCAAATTTGAAAAGAGCTAAAGTGAAAATTATTGAAAGTGAAAAAGACAAATGGCAAAATATATTCAGGATGAAATTATGAACCTTCTTGCCAACGAAGTAAGAAAAGCGATTGTAGAAGAAATTAATAGAGCAAGGTATTTTTCAATTTCGTTCGATCGCACTCCATATACTGAGTGTCCTAAAATGGACTGACTGTTTTTAAAATTCAATAACCTGTAAACGGTGACAGCTTAAAAAAAAAAAAAAAATGCAGGAAGGTAATGTAAAATGTCAGTAATTTTTTACCTCGATTCCCGACTTTACTTCCAAATAGCAACTACAGTTGGCGCTGCAAGCAGGGATGATTACCTCGGGAACTCAGCTTACGCTTTAGAGTGATAGTGCAATGCCGAGGGGCAGACCAAATCCACTAGCTGCTCGCGTTACAAATGACTTTTTCAATTCTTATACTGCAGTTTTACAATTTCACATTACAACATAAATATCGATGATTTGTTGAAGTATTAAACAGGTTTATAGTCAATTCAGGTTACAGCAGTATACTATATTAAACTATATTCGTGTAAATCAATCAAGTTTATACTGAATTGACAATTATGCCAGCAATGTATAATCACACAAACACTATAAATCTAGCGCACATCTAGCGCCATAGGTGCTCAATCAAGGCCAAAACCGAAATCGCCCAACACTGATGTGAAAAGAGGAGGCTAAATATAGGGAGTGGGTCTCATTCTCCAATACAATCTTATTTTTAGGGGCCTATTCTATATATTTAACCTTCTTCCTTCGTATGATGCTAGGGGATTTCAGTTTAGACCTCCATTGAGTGCTGCCATCTATCTCTGCTATTTGGAACTAAAACCGAGAACCGCAGTAAAAATACTTCTAATATCTTACATAACTCTTCTGCAAGAATTTCTTTTAATAATTGTAACCATTTGCAAGTTACTGAATTTTAAACACAGTCCAGTTTAGGAATCCAGTACACCCCACAAAGAACAAATGACGCAAATTATACGATACCGAAAATAGAAAATTTTCATTCGTGGAAAGGTTTCTTGACTTCATCAAGTCAAAAAAAAAGAAAAAAATTAGCACAAGAAATTAAAAATAAGCTAATGTCTGACAATCTCGACATTCACAGCTGCACGAGAGGTTCTGTTCTCAAAGACAGTAGATGGGAGGTGCTGAGTTCGACCCAATCGCGCACGTCAGCCTAATCGTTCGAAATTGTCCGTAGTTTTCTTCGAACCTTGCGTAAATACGGGTTAGGTTCCCTTAGAAAGACCTTACAGAGGACACTCCCATCCCACTCCAGCCTACTATATCCAACTTGTAGATAATCGGCCGTCATAAACAATACCAATATCAACCCTTCAAAGCTCAATGTTGTGATATGGTGCAAATATGGCTTCCCAATATAATGTTGTGTAAGCTCGAATCATCGAAGTAAATAAATTCGTCTATTTTTTACCATGTTCTGCACATTCTCTAAACTTTGAGTTCGTGCTGCTGGTGTATGTCCAAAAATGTCCGGAACTGCATAAAATGTGTTTGTTTTTTCTTCTCTTCTACTGAAAGATGGGATATACTTATGTCCCACTTATCAGTTTATTTAAAGAAACATTGCAATACTCTATGGTCATGAAAAAATAAAGCTATATCTGCAGTTTACAAACAATTGCCACAGATTTTTAAAGCTCTGGAAGATCTTATAGAAATGAAGTAAAATGAGTAAACTTACTCATGAGCAAAAAGCTTAATAAAGCAAATAAGGAAATTCCCCTTAATTTACGGCCTACTAGTTTGACACAGCATTTTAAATAAAATGGAAAAAGTTAATATTATTCTCACGAAAGAAAAAAGAAGAAAAAAAAACTTTCAATGTTTTGATCGCCAGCAAACTGATTGAAACACTAAAAAACACATTTCAGACGAGAGGAAATTTTTGAACAAAAAAGCGAAGATTTAATTATGTCTGTAAATGTTAGAGTCCTTATTTGAGCAAAACAGAAAACGTAAAATTCACAGAACAATTTGACTACGAAGCTTCTGATGAAAGTGGAAATTTATATGAATGTGATGGATTACGTGTTACGTAGAGACACTATAACCGTGCAACTGAACTGGAGGTTTGAGAAACTGAGAAATGTAAAACAAGAATTTGAGTTTCTGGCTGGTGCGAATCTAAAATCAGTTATCGAAAATGTGTTAATATTGCCTGGACCTTGCCCTGTATTGCTGACTTGAATGGACTTGAATTGTTAAGCGAGGTTTTAAATGCGAAAAACTTATTTCTACCATTATATAAGAACTTTTATAAAATGGATCATTTAGAAATCCTTTAGTTGCTCCATAATTTTAACTTTGTGTAAACAAGAAATTACAAAAACATGGAGACAGAGTACATAATTTATAAGTATTCCAGTAACAATAAAGTAGTAAAAAGCTACTTAAGATCTGCTATGAGTCGAGAGATTAAGCAACCTGAATTTACTTTCTATAAAATCCAGTGTGTCACAATCTTTACACATAAAATAATAAACGATTTTGTTACCCTAAATGCAAGAAAAATAAAGTGGAAGTAAATGTATTTGCCTGATATTATATTTCCTATTAACCTTGTCACAGAATGTCACAGAAATTGTCACATAACTAGTGTGAAATGGTTTGTGAGACCGCTCCATCGAAAGATAAATAAAAGGCATGATTAACTCATAGGATGGTGTTTTTGTACAGGACTGTTATAATTAAAATGCACTTATTCAAAAGTCTCTGTTGATAGTACTAAAGTTCCAAACGGTACAAGATTTCGGTAGTGTTTGTAGTTAAACCAATTTAAACTATAAAAATTGAAAAAAACTGCGGTCTGAGAGACCGGTAACATCAGTTAAAGATTAACCTTTAACTGATGTTACCGGTCTGTCAGACCGCGGGTTTTTTCAATTTTTATAGTTTAACTTGCAATTTTCAGTTTAACTACAAACACTACCAAAATTTTGTTCCGTTTGGAACTTTAGTACTATCACCAGAGACTTTTGAATAGGTGAATTTAAATTATAACAGTCCTGTACAAAACGTTTAGTACAAAACCACCATCCTATCATTTAATCGTGCCTTTTATTCATCTTTCAATGGAGCGGTCTCACAGACCGCTTCACACTAGCTATGTGACAATTTCTGTGATAACAGTTAAAGGTTAATTAAAACATTGCTTCAGTTATCTTTCTTAATTAATGTACTGAAATTATAATTTATTTTTATCTACGAGGGTGAGTCGGAAAATAAGTTTCTCCTGACAACTGTGGACAGAGGTGTGCATGAAAGACAAAAAATGTAATGAAACATGAAAGATAAGACGTAACTTTATTTTTCTACTTAAGTGCCAAGTGAGTTGAGGCATTTATCACACCCTTTATAAGCTTCATAAAGCCCTCCAGGAAAAAAACAGGGCTCTGCATACAAAAGAATCGTTGAACGGCTTGTGTGACTTCAGCATTGCTTGCAAAGAAGTAGTTAAGCATTGCTTTCGTCTGTAGTGGCCGTGCACGTCCGTCCAGGTCTCGGTCTGTCCAACACTTGTTGACGCCCTTCACTGAATTGGCGGCACCATCTCCGCCCCATTTTTTTCGACATCACTTCTGGCCCATAGACTCCCATGTGGCGGTTATGGATTTTTGCTCCCGATACTCCACGTTCCCATTCTTAGCGACAACCGCTATCACTTCCTCTTTGACCACGAATTCACAACGCACTTTCTCTCCATATCTAACGGGAACAGAATGATGCAGAGCCCTGATTTTTTCAAGGAGCGCTTTTTGGAGCTTACAAAGGGGTATGCCAAATGTCTCAACTCACTTGGAACTTATGTAGAAAAATAAAGTTACGTCTTATCTTTAATGTTCCATTACATTTTTTTGTCTTTCATACACACCTCTGTCCATAGCTGCCAGGGGAAACTTATTTTCCAACTCACCCTCGTATTACATTATGTTCTGCAGGTTTTTTGTTTGTTTTGCTTTTTTAGTACTTATTGGTTGAAGGGACCGCTTGTTTCCAATCTGGTTGTTAGCGATTTTTACCCATTTTCTGCAGCTTAAAGAGTAACAAGAACTAAAAATGGCTAGAAAAATATGTGAGAAAGGTTAAGAAAAATCTGTCGCAAAGCATCATGATCTCATTAACAAATAAGGGCAATTTTCTTTTCTGTTATTTAGTTGTTTGGAATTTTTAAATTAAAATTAAATCTTTTAAAGTTCTAAAATAAACGCAAAATATTTATTCAATATAATTTATTTCTGTTTCTGCCCTTTATCAGTTTTGAAGGAGGGGAGGAGGGGGGGCGCCAAATTGACATGCTGCCCCGGGCGCAGTTTTCTCTTCGCACGGCCCTGCAGACAGAATCCGCTTTACTGCAGTTTGATGAAACTATCGGAGCTTGCGGAATAGAAAACAATGTTATTATTTTTAGGGTTTCATTCATCGCACGAAACCCTTATAGTCTCGCTTCTCTGTCTGTCCGTCCGTCTGTCTGTCATTACTTGTACGCAGAAATTATTTACTTGAATTCTTTTTTTTTTTTACATGTAGCTGAATAATACCCCTCCTTCCCAAAATCATAAAAAGTTGAAAAATCCTTATATTATTTTAACTAAGCGCATTCGTTCTTTTTCGATGTCAAAACATAATCTTAAATTCAGCAGATGTCCCCGAGCACCGATGGCGTCGAGGTAACGCAGGTGTCTCCAACACAGTAGATCGTGGGTTCGAAGTTCTCAGCGGAACTTCAAAATTTTTATTTTATTATTACACTTCATTTTCAGATGGATTTAATTAAAAGACAATTCCTTTCTTTTGGGAAATTTTAAAGGGTAATTTTATTTTTTTACGCAGCGGCAATTTTTATTTATTTTTTTTTTTATTTCAGACACAGAAAGCAAATTTGGAATTTCAATCTAGAACCAGTATTTTTGTTTACTGCTGCCATCTACTGGCCATTTTTTGAAATAATAGGGCACTTTTGAAAGGTTTTTTTTTTCTTTTACCATTTCGAAGTTTAATAAATGTTAACATCCTTTTTTGGCGCCATCTAGTGAGTGTTTGGAAAGTCAAACAATTAATATGGATTATTTGCGCATTTTAAATAGGTTTTAAACAATTTTTTGCTTTTAAAAATTTTCTATTTATTTATACCTGCGCTAAATTTTTGAAATTGCTGAATTTAAAAATATTCAGATTTTTAAATTTTATTTAAATAATTTTTCTTGAATACTTTTAATTTAATTTAAAAATATTTTTCTAATTATTTTAAAATTAAATGTAATGGTGCTGCCATTTATATAAGGATTTAATAATTGTAAATTAACAAATTTAATTTAGTAATTTAAGGTTGGTTGGTTGTATTTATGGCGGCCAATTATCAGCACGTGGGATATAGGCCCTAAGGGGGGGGGGTGCCTTCCGTGGAGGTCTTTCTAAGGGAACCTAACCCGTATTAACGCTTGGAGAACCAAGGTTCGAAGAAAACCACGAAAACTCCGAACGATTAGGCCGACGGGCGCGATTGGGATCCAACCCAGCACCTCCTGTCTACCAGCTTCGAGAGCAGAACCTCTCCTAGTAATTTAAGGATAAAGTGTTTTAAAAGAGATGTCAAACGAAAATCTCTGCGCGATCTGCGATCACACCTACCCACGTGTTTAACCTTAAAAAACAAGATACCAAAAATAAGGCATTTTCGTAATGTTTCACGAGGTACGATAATCGGAAGATCAAAGCAGTTTCTGGAGGGTTAAGGCTGTTCTCAAATCCAAAAGGACAACTTTATGTGGGAGGAAAATTCACACAGGCTTCAGCAGGAACTACTACTGTTTAACTCGTTAAAATGTTTAATTGAAACTTTTAAACTTCTAGATTACATGATACTAAACTACTAACATTTATCTGACATACAAAAACAGCACGACATTTAACGTTTAATTGAATGATATCTCTAGCACGGGTCTACAGCGATCCCGTCTAAAAAAAAGTAAAAGCGGGCAGCGCCCAATTTAAAATCAGCTAGGAGAAAGCACCGCTCTCCTCCGACGCAGAAAACCATCTCCCTCAAACTCCAGCGTTCGGCCTTCCGTTTTCGTTAGCTCATCAACTTCTCGTGAGAAATGGACTTCGCCTTCTTCCAACATCTGGTCTGGGCTATTGTTCGCCACTACATTCGTCCATCCTGACCATTCTGTGTCCTCACAGATCATCCACCATATAGACTGGACTGGTACCGTCCGACTTTCCTGGAACCTGAAAAATACTAGAAAAACACACACAAAAACAAACAACATGACAAATATGCAATATCAAACTACGTATACAGACGAACACAGTCTTTCCATCAAAAAAAAAGAAAAAACACAGTTTCAGTTCTTTTTTTGCTAAATATAGTCCAAAAAAAACACAATGCGCAGGTGAGTTCATCACGTGGATACAGTCCTATGAACAGTTTTTAAATAGAGAGTTTTTTTTCTTGTATAAAACAGTCAAAAAAAAAACATGTTCAGATGACAGCACAGTCACTTTTGATAAACACAGTAAAAAAAAAAAAGATGAGACGATGCAAAAAAAAAAAACACATAAAAATATCAGCTTGGATTAGCACTATATTTTTTAGGTTGAAGAAGCTCACGGCTTCATGTGATCGGCTGCAGTAGAGGTCACTCTTGGACCCTCTTGAAAGCCCACTTTTTCGACATCGTATCGATCATTGCGCTTCACTTTGATCACTTTGTATGGACCAAGGAATTTCGGTCGTAGCTTCATACCGACCCCAAATTGGGTTCGTTGGATTGCAACTAAATCACCGATTTTATAACATTTCGCTTTTTTGCGTTTACGGTTGAAAGTTTTGCGATTTTCCTCCTGAATTTTTAATATATGTTGTTTCGCGATATTTCTGCTATTCAGTCTTTCCTCGACAAATGCGTTTTCATGTTCCTCATCAAGAATTTGTTTTATTCTTAAATCTTCCCTATTTCTGATTTTTACTCCCGTTAAAAGCTCAAAGGGTGTGTATTGAGTGCTTCGGGAAATCGTACTATTCATTATTCGTTGAACAGCCGGTACGTATTTGTACCACTTTGACGGATCGTCGATACTTAATTTAGCAAGGATTGATATGAGTGTTTCCTGTTGTCGTTCTACCTGTCCGTTTCCTCTGGGTATTCCCGTTGTAATTAGAACATGCTCAATATTTTCGTCTTCCAGATACTTTTTAAACTCACTGGAAGTGAAGGCGGCACCTCGGTCGCTGATTATTCGCTCTGGGTTCCCGAATGTAGCTTGTTGAATTTTTAATTTAGAAATTGCTTCCTTTGCAGATGTAGTCTTGACTGGATAGAACCACACGAATTTGGTAAAAGCGTCCACTACAGAGAATATAAAATTGTAGTTTTTGTTGGTCGAGGGCATTGGGCCTAAGTGGTCGACATGATAAGTTTGGAGAGGGGAATCATGTTTAGGAATGGGATTTAGCAATCCTTCACCTTTCCCTCGCTTTCGGTTGTACAGGATGCATTCTACACAATTTCCTATAACACTTTCGATTTGTTTTCGAAGATTAGGGATATAATAATCCTGCTTTATTATCGCTTCGGTCTTCGCTACAGCGTAATGTCCTTTATTATGAATTTCGCGAATAATTTCTTTCTGCATAATTTCCGGTACCATAATTAGTTCTCTACCATCTTCATATTTGTACACCATATTTTTCCTAACAAAATAATCTTTACTTTCCTTTTTCTCAACTAGTGTTTTGATAGTTTTAATGTAATCGTCTTCGTTTTGTGCTTTGGTTAATTTTGTTGTAATTTCATCATGCGAACGTGTTGTGACTAATACGGTGTTACGACTCAACGCATCAACGTGTTTCATTTGACTTTCGGGCCTGTGGACAATTTGATAATCGAATTCTTGTAGGAATAATGCCCACCTTGCTACTTTTGGCGTAAGATCTTTCTTCTCTAATGTTTTTTGAAAAGCGGAACAGTCAGTTACTATTTTAAATTTATTCCCCAACAGGTATGTCCGGAATTTCTTTAATGCTTCAATAACAGCCAGCGCTTCAAGCTCGTAACTACTATATTTGGCTTGGGCGGGTGTTGTTTTCTTACTCATGAAATGAACGGGGTGTAAGTTTCCATAATCGTCTTTTTGTAACAAGACTGCTCCAAAACCTAAGCTGCTAGCATCCGTGTGTAACTCTGTCTCGGCCCCTTGTCTAAATATGTGCAACACCGGTTTATCCGATAATTTATTTTTCAATGTTTGGAAAGCTTCCTTTTGACTCGCTCCAAAATTAAATTCGTTCTCCGTTTTCAGGAGATCACTTAAGGGTTTAGCGATTCTAGCATAATTCGCTATATAATTTCTAAAATATCCAGTTAACCCTAGGAAACTCTGGAGTTGTTTCTTATTTTGTGGCTCAGGGAATTTCTCAACGGCTAATGTTTGTGTTTCTGAAGGGCGAATTGTTCCGTTTTCCACTATGTATCCTAAAAATTCGATCCTTCTTTTCAAAAACTGGCATTTAGAAAAATTGAATTCGAGACCATACTCTGATGCTACCTGAAACACGCGTTTCAGTTTAGAAAGCGCCTCTTCTTCAGTCTTCGCAGGGACGATTATATCGTCTAAGTACACGGAAATCGTTTTATCTCTTATTAACTCTCTGAGGCATGCATATATGTAGCGTTGGAAAAACTGCGGGGCGGAGCTTAAACCAAAAGGCATTACATTATACTCGAACTGGGAATTATTTGTAACAAACGAAGTAAATTGTTTACTGTCCTCATCGACTTCTACGTGGAAAAAACCATTCTTTAAGTCCAATGTGCTAAAAACTTTATTTTGCCCGATCTCGTCTAAAATATCATCTATTACTGGAAGGGGGTAATTATCCCTAATTATCTTTCGGTTAAGCTTTCTGTAATCAACGCATAATCTGTAATCGCCATTTTTCTTTTTGGCTAAAACAATAGGCGCGGCGTAACTCGAACAACTTTCTCGTATAATGCCTTTATCAAGCCATTCCTAGACTTGTTTATCAACAAACGCTTGTTCTGCAAATGCTAATCGCCTAGGTCGGTGCGTAATCGGTATTTCATCGCTCAATATTATTTTAATTTTCAAGTTAGCACTTTTTATTTTCTCAGGCTTGTAATTCTCAACTAAGTTAATTAATTCCTTTTTTAAACCGCAGTCAATTATGTGAGTAAGATCAATTTCGTTTATATTAACCGAATTTACCATTTCTGCTAAGTAAACAGATTCATACTTAGGAGTGTCAGTTAAGCATTCTTCAATCATGGGAGTGTCTATGGAATTTGACCGCAAGCCTGGGATGGTCATGGGAATGTTTACAACATCCGACTGCGAGACTGACTTGGCCATGGGAATGTTTACAACATCTGAAGGAGTGTCTAACTTCGGAATTTTTAAGGAAACCGCAGTTATCATATTAACAGTATAATTTTTCTCCTCATTTCGCTTACTCATAACTTTAAGGCCATTACCAGATATTTTAAAATTTAATTTACTTAAACAATTATTTCCGAGGATCATATCATATTGTAAATCATTTAAAACGTAAATATCACAATAGATACTAATATTATCAATTGAAATGTCGGTATTGAAAAACCCTTCGGACTCACTCCTTTTCCGCTAATTCCTGTCAGTTTCACATCGTTTTCATTTAATTTAGGGCATCCTAAACTCTTATAGATGTCATCATTAACCATTGTTACGTCAGATCCGGAATCTACCACACAGCTGACCTTTTTCCCCATAATTTCAATAATTTTGAGGATTTTATCCGATGGGCAGGAATTTTTATTCGCAGTGTTTACTGATTTATTATTATGGAAGTTACTTTGCTCAGCCCTATGTTCTGTTTCTTTGCCTCTAAAATGAGTTGGCCCTTCTTTTCTTCTGGGACATTGATTTGATTTATGGGAGGCGTATTCATTACAATAAAAGCATCTAATTTTGAAAGGGTTAGCGTTATTCCTCGTGTTAAGATAATTTTTTTCATATTTGCTACTCTGCGGAATGTTATTTCTGTTAAAACTTTTGTTTTCAACATTTTGAGTAAAACGCTTTTTAACATCGTTATTCGGACTTCTCGTTTCGGAGTTTTTCCTGATAATATTGTGAGCTGCCTCATAATCATCAAGCTTACTTATAAAATCTGAGACCTTCGTAAACTTAGGCAAGTCATCAATAAAATATTCCCTTATCTCAAGCGGTAATCTCTTTCTTATTTGGTCAATAACCAAAATGTTTTTTAAATCATCAAAAGACGAAATGTTAAGACCCGTAAGCCACTGTTCCAAAAAATTAGTAATTTCAAATGAAAAATCTCGCCACGAGGCCGAATTTTCCTTTCTATGCGAAAAGAATTTTTGTCTAAATTGTTCTGGACTCAGTTTGAATCTTTTCAGTAATAACTGTTTCACGTAATCGTAATCATTGGAGAGTTCCTCCTTTTCGCGACCTATTATGTTTACTATTTCCAACGGTAACAGACCTAACAAATAAGTTACCCAATTTTCCTTTTCTACGCCCAAACGCTTGATTTGGCGCTCAAACAATGTAAGGTAAATACTAATTTCTTCTTGGTGGTTGTACTTTGTAATTAATTTCAAAACATCGGGGCTTTTAATCCCGCTACTCAATGTTGGTATTTCGATTTTATTTTTCGCGGCTATTTCGAGTTCAAGTCTTTTGAGTTCGAATTCGCGTTTGCTCTCTTCTTCTAATAGTATTTTTTTTTTCAGCTTCTTCCCTTTCAGCAACAATTCCGGCTAGAAGATTTTTTATAACATTTTCATTATAATTGCTCGATTTAATGATCATGTCCGAGAGTTGTGGCTTAGTAGAGCTTTCTGGAGCTTCTAGCCCCAATTCCCGCACTACCCCTAAAAGGTCTACCTTCTTGGCACGTACTAAATGCGCCATTATTTTTATTTCCAGTTTAATATCAATTTTTTTATAGCAACACAAACATATAAAAAGGAACTCACTTACTTTTAAAGGGAAAATCCTTTCTTGAAAATATAAAACACAATAATAAAATAAAAAATGGTTTGTGCGAGCTTGTACCACCACCGGTACATTCGCTGTGTGTAAAATGAATATATTTTTTCACATACGTAAAAGAAAAAAAAGACGAATCAAAGCTCACGACAAAAAAAGCACAGTGAGCCAAAAATTAGCCAAAACAGCCTACAAAAAATAAATCACTAGGCTGCATAAATTGATTTGATCACACTAAAAACACACAAAAAACAACAGCCCACAAAAAATAAATCACTAGGCTGCTTAAAAATGATTTAGTCACAGAAAAGCTCACTAAAAAAAACACACCGTGAGCCAGTAACTATCACATCACTCGCGAGAAAAAGAACACAGACTCACACAAAAAAAACACTGTGAGTCGTTCACACTCGGGGATCCTTCGGCCCGTGAAATTAAGAAAATATTTGGAGCATTCGTTGCACCCAGGTTGTTCTTTTCCTGATTCTTTCGAAGCAACTCCGCAGCTTACACCAAATCCTTTGGATCCGAGTAGTTGTAGATTCAGATTCCGTCCAGGTTGTAGGATGTCCAAATGTCCAGGGGATTGATTTCAAATTTCAAATCGTAAAAAAGAACTTGTTGAATCCGGTAATTCAGTTCATATCCAGGCCGGGCACACAAAAATTTGTGGGAGGAAAATTCACACAGGCTTCAACAGGAACTACTACTGTTTAACTCGTTAAAATGTTTAATTGAAACTTTTAAACTTCTAGATTACATGATGCTAAACTACTAACATTTATCTGACATACAAAAACAGCACGACATTTAACGTTTAATTGAATGATATCTCTAGCACGGGTCTACAGCGATCCCGTCTAAAAAAAAGTAAAAGCGGGCAGCGCCCAATTTAAAATCAGCTAGGAGAGAGCACCGCTCTCCTCCGACGCAGAAAACCATCTCCCTCAAACTCCAGCGTTCGGCCTTCCGTTTTCGTTAGCTCATCAACTTCTCGTGAGAAATGGACTTCGCCTTCTTCCGACATCTGGTCTGGGCTATTGTTCGCCACTACATTTATGACATAAGTTTTATTTTATTTTTGTTAGGAAGTGCATGAAACAGCAGCTGTCGTTGTTCAGAAACTATGTAATCAAACTATTTTTTTCCGTTTTTTTTTTTTTTTCTTTTTTCTTTTTGCGAACGCAATAATAGATATTTCAGAAAATAGTGTCAAAATGGGCGTTTTGAACCGAATTTCCGCGTGAAAGCAGAATTACCACTGAACGAAGGATGAAAATCGTCGTTGTCATGTGATCAAAATCGCTTATAAATCAACAGGTAATTTATTTATCAAAAAATGGAAAACACAGTTCGATTCCAAATCGCTTCCATAGTTAGGCCTTCCAATTTTATATCTTTCCGTTGAAAAATGAATTTGTAAATATGCCAAAACGTTTGCGCTTGTTGAGCAGAGCAGTTGAGAACAACAACCTTAAGGGTGATAAAGGGAGTAAAATTTTCGAATTTCGAGGATCATTCAAATTATACAACATTTTATTTTTTTGTACAAAGCAGAAAAAAATGAGTATCAGAGAGGAATAATTGTCTTCCTTCATTACTCGAAAAACTCCCAATGAGAGACATGTATACTCAATAAGATTACAATACACATACACACTATATTAGTATTAACATATCTTTAAGCATTTGAACAATTATAGGTTGCGAAATGTATTATATTTTTGTGAAAAAATAACATTTTGCAACGAAAGGTGGTATCCTGTTATTGAAATGAAAAAGTCTTCTTATGAGCGGTTTTACCGCTAAAAATGAATATTTCTTTTCGCGATTTTGTCATTAAAAAATATAAACTCAGACAAAATCGAGTTAAAGATGTAAAATCATACAAATTTAAGGTTGTTATCACGGGCACAGGCAAGGACGGGCGAGTCAGTTAGTAAATAATATAATTAAGACACAAATTAATTTTCATTATTAATAATTAACGATTAAAGGTCAATAATGTTTTAAATAATCTAGCACGAAATATGTTCCTTTAAATTTGACTGAGATTTGTACTCTTTAAAATGTAACACAATACACAAATGTAAACACATAGTTTTATGTAAATATTTCATGTCTATTTTGTAAACTAAATTTTTCATGAGTTTTGCAGAATTTACGTTTTGTAATTTATTTATACGCTTAAAACAGTTTTTTTAACACGTTAAGCGCCACGTCAGTCACCGGTCACTGACACTGAACTTTCCGATGACTGACGTCTAAAATAGGATATAAAACTAAATATATATATATTCTTTTAAGTAATTACAGAAAATTTATTTAAAATTTTCCTACCTTTTATTTATCACAGGATTATACTTTCTTAAAAATTACTTAAAACATTGTAAATTTTTCAGCGCTTCAGTGTCAGTCACCGTGGCATTTAACGTGTTAAGCAGTGTTGATTGTCACTGTCAGGTTTCTGACACTAATGAGCGTGTGACTGATTAAAATTACTGCTAATTAATACTATTTTCATTTTGTTTATTTTATTTTGTATGTAAATCCCTTTCTAGGAACTTGGGTTAGAGAAATATTTTTTGTTATCTTGAAAATGGAAACGAGCTATTTATTATATTCATATCTCATTCGGTGAAAAAACCCATTTTGTAAACGACATACCAGCATTCCTTTAGTATACGATAATGTGCACAACAAAGAGAATAGAAAAGTGAAAAAGGAAAAGCCTTTGGGAATCCCTAGTGTATGACTGAGCGAGGAAGCGAAGTGTAGTGAGAGATAAGGTGATTGCTTGATTTACTGGAGAAGACCCCCACGTGTTTCTCTCTCGAGGGAGAAGCTGAGAAAGAGTGTTAGATAGTCTTGGCTGAAGTCTCGTGGGTAGAGGCTGGACGTTGGAGCTGTGGATTTGCCAGTGAAAGTGTTCCTAAGAAATGATTGACTCCTATGGGGAGAAACGTGTATACGAGGGGAGATACCTGTGTGGTTCTCTGATAAGCCTTGCTGAGTTCGGTAAAGTGAGAAGGGAATAGCATGTAGTTTAATATTACTACCCAGTACGTAGACATTATTTCAACGGATAACTTAGTGTTGGGAAGGATCTGGTATATCCGAACCTATAATTGTAAACAATGTTTTTTTTAATGTAAATAATCTGTAAATAAACTATTCTTTAATATTAAGAGAATAAGTTTGTATTTAATTATATATCCTTCTCACATTGTGTCCGATATCACGAATATATCGGTGGTGGCAGCCTATCAACGAAATAGCGGTTATTCAAAGTCTTTACAAGTGGTGAGCTGGAGTTTGTGTGATAACATATAATCACCATCGTATCGACAACGAAAAAGCGTAAGTCACTTTTAATCCTTATATTGTGTTCATACGGTCGCTCCTGAGTCATTTAGTTCTTGATGTATATTCTTTCAATCTTTTTTTTTTCTTCTTCTTCTTCAAAGACAGGTGAATACATCCTTTCTATAAAACAAATTCAACAACGAGTTAAATACTAAAAAACAACCTTTATATATTTTTTAACATGTAATTTTCATCATTGATGAAAATTACGCAATCTTATCGCATTCATTATTGTTAAGACTGTTCTTCTGAAAATATCAAACCCGGGCTCAGGCACAATGTAACTGTCCGATGCCGATCGCTTTACTTTTTATATATTTTAATTATACCTTTTTTAGTTTCAAATCAAGAATAACATTTTCAATAATCATTTGCAGCCTTTACGCTACAGTATACTTCTGAATTCTTATAATTATATGTAAAAGATTATTCTTCAAGTATATGTAATACTAGGACTTCCCTCAGAGGGATTAGTCTGAGCGATATTACTGAGAACATAGATTTAATAATAACATGTGGAAGCAAAGAAAATGAGATGTTATCTTTAATTGTCCATATACTGCAAAAAATTTAAATGATGAAAATAAACGAATTGTAGAATTACAAAATCTTTTATATAAATTCGTATACACTGTTTAAAAAAATGGGAAATCAAACCATTCAAGACAGCCATGCATGGATATAAAATTGAAAGTACGCAATATATTAAAAGTAAAATAGAAAATGAAACAGTAATTTACTTAAATCGGAATTTTAACTGCATAAAATGATGTCAAGAGCATAATCAGACGCTCCGCACCAATTTGAGTAACTTTAAATGACAAATATATGATGTTTAAAAAGAATGGACTATACTTTATATGGTGTGTGCTCCCCCGGAATAGTTAATATTGTACAATATCTGTTTTCCACGGATGCAATGAGGTTGTCCATAACATTTAAGGAATTCTCTTCTCAAAATCTAATATAGTATCAAAGTACCGAATACATCAAAAGTGGCATGCAATGCTTCGTTAGAGTGTGTTTTAGATATGCTCGATCGGATTTAAATGATGAGTGTATGCTGGCCACTACATACGCTGTATTTTTTTGTTTTCAAACATATTCTGCACAAGTTGAGCTATATTTAGCATGTATTAAATAAAAGAAATCGGCAATGATTACAACATAAAGTATGACAAGATCTGAATATATTGTCTGCATAACTTTTGAGCTGTCAAAGTGTCATTTGAAGTAATTTACAAATCCATACATATTTATTCAGCAAATCATGCAAGCTAACATACGCCAGTATGAATCCGATTACAAAATTTCACCAGAATAAGTTAATATATAAAAAATCTACTAATGATAATTGAGAATATGAACTTATGATAAAATGTCTAGAAAAATGAATCAGATAAAAAATTCATATCACATTTAAAACGCCACTTCCCTCAGTTAGTGGCCTTGGCGAGAGAGAGAAAAGCCTAGAGAAGGAACACTTTAACAAGTACTTTCGGGCAACCTACTCACTGTTTCATACAGGTCTTTATTCAATATTTACACAATTTATTTAATGCTAGGTGGGTATCTATCAGTTTTGTTGCATTTAAATCGCATGTTTTGCTGAGGAAATGCAGCATTATGAAATATTTAAAGTTGCTGTACCTAATAATTCCAAATTAATGGTAATTGAGATCGCTTTCCGTTAATTTCATCTTTTAAAATTTTAAATTTTTTAGAAACCATTCATAGAGACAATTGTATATTTTAAAACTAACCCGAAGCAAAATTTCAAGATTTTGGGCTTAGCAGTAACAGAGAAATAAAAAATTTTTGAAAGTTTTTTGTTTCTGCACTGTTTTATATAGCGACATTTTTAGAAATTGTTCTATTGCGAGAATTTACGTCATGATAAATACAGCCATGTCGATTTTCATGTTTATGTTCCTAACAGTTCCATGTTCTTCGTTACTTAGATCATCTTTAGATCTTTTTCCGCTTTGTTTAGTCTTTCTATTTTTTAGAATTCGTTCTACAACGAGCATTTACATCTTATTAATTACTACCATGCCAAAGTTCTAGTTTCTAACCCCAACAGTATCCCAAAAATTTCAGTATTCCAAATAAATCATAGTTTAGAACCTTTCTAGAAATTTTTACGTTTATCCGTCAAATTGAACCTTTTAGAGAGCGTTCATTACGAGTATTTACATCTTAAAAGTAACTACCGCACCAAATTTAAAGTTTCTAACCCAATCAATATCGCAGAAATCACAATTTTAGAACTTTTTTGCTCCTGCAGCGATGTAGGTTCTAACACTGACATAAAATAGTCTTTTTTTCGGAGTAGAGATGGCCACCAACATTTTTTTAAGTTGGCTATGTAGTTTCAGAGATAACACCTCACAAACGTACAAGCATTAATAATATTATATACTTTATAATATTATAACGCTTTATAATATTAGCATTAGATGTACAGATACAAAAGCCATTTATCTGTTACAAACTAAAGTGCCGGCGTTGCCCAGAATTTGAAGGATGTTTGTTCTGAAAAATCAATTTCAAAATTTAACATACAACCCAAAACAAACATTAAAAAAAGCAGTCGAAATGTTGTTGAATGAATCATGTGAAAACGCTATATAAAAATGTATAAATGCATATAACAGACGCAAAAGAATACAGCTATAAATGAACTTATTTCAATTTATAATTGGAGCAATAATGTTAAAATACGTCAATATTTCCCTAATCGGGTTTTTATCATGCTTCAATACTCATATGACTTATACTATATCCACCATGCCCTTTATATTGCTAATATGACGTAATATTTTCCTCTTTCACGTGGAAACCTTGAAATAGAAAAGTTATGAAGTTATATTCACTTTCATTTAAATTCGTCAAACCATTTATTTCATTTTCATATTTCACGTGAACATCTTGCAATAGAAAAGTTATGACGTAATATTCACCTTTTTTTTTAAATTCGGCAAACTATTTATTTCATTTTCATTTTTCACGTGGAAATCTTGGAGTAGAAAATTAATTGTTGTAGTAATAATTTTATTGCGTTTTTTAAGGCAACTGCTATAACGAAAAATGTTTAAATTTGATAAGAAATTGCTGGTAAATTGGTGTTTTTTTATTAATTAAAAATTAACTATAAGTTATTTCGATTCCGGATTACTTTAGTTGTCTCGGCCATGTTTTAATACACATGTACGTATCTCTTCACAATTTTGGCTTCCAAATTGTGGATTTTTTATAGAATTACAAACAGACAGATAGACAAGTTTTCATTTTTATATATCTCTCTATTCTATAAAAAGTAAATAACGCTATCACCGCCGCCGCCGGTTTTGAATTTTTTGTGACCGGAGGTCTTTCTTCGTTAATATTAAGAAAACTATTGCATACAAATATATGAAAATCGGTGGTATTATAGCGAAATGTTTGATCAACACACTAATTCATACAGTTTTCAAATCGAAGAATTATTTTAAGAGATATTTAATGCTAAAGTTGGACAAAATAGTTTCATTAAAGAAAAAAATCATAAGAGCAAAAGCTATACATGGGAATTTAATCATTTTTAGATCATTTTATTCAATAGAAGATCCAGTCTGCAGATTTCATTAATTTTTTTAATTTGACTCATTTTGTGAGGTTTTATTTCTATTTTAAATTCAAATATTCAGCATTTTGACAGATATTTTTTACATATTTTAGAAAATGGTATTAATTTAAACTGTTGCCAACTGTATAAACAGCGCAAACAATAATGTTTGCTTCAAATAAAAAAAAATTATTTACACGTTACTATTATAAACAGAAAAAAACCTTCAAATTAGAATTAAATAATTAGGTATAAAAAGCAGGCACTTATTGAAAATTACGCCATAAAAACTATATTTACATTAACATGCTTTAGAAATCTGAAATAGAACAAATTACGTCACATTATACTTATTATGCAAAATGAACAAAAAATAGTATTGCAAAGCAGTTTAAATTTATAAATTGCGCGAGACAAAATATTAGAGGTTAAATATTAGATTTTTTCAAAATTTTATTATTTGTCGTTTGATGAGAGGTGTTCAGCCAAAATGCAAATATGCCATGCATAATAATAATATAAAAATGCAGCCAGTATGCAAATTTTTGTGTTTCCAACATAATTAGGGGCTGAGTTAGAAAAATTACTTTAAATACACAAGTTAGAGCCCAGAGGGTTAAATATTAGACTTTTTCAAAATTTTATTATTTGCTGTTTGATGTGAGGTGTTCAGCTATAAGTATGCAAAATTTCATGTCTCCAACTTAATTAGGGGCTGAGTTAGAAAAATTGCTTAAAATACACAAGTTAGAGCCCAGAGGGTTAAATAATAGACTTTTTCAAAATTTATTATTTGTCGTTTGATGTGAGGTGTTCAGCTATAAGTATGCAAAATGTCATGTCTCCAACTTAATTAGGGGCTGAGTTAGAAAAATTGCTTAAAATACACAAGTTAGAGCTCAGAGGTTTAAATAATAGACTTTTTCAAAATTTTATTATTTGTCGTTTGATGTGAGGTGTTCAGCTATAAGTATGCAAAATGTCATGTCTCCAACTTAATTAGGGGCTGAGTTAGAAAAATTGCTTAAAATACAGAAGTTAGAGACCGGAGGGTTAAATATTAGACCTTTTTCAAAATTTTATGATTTATCGTGTTATCGCAAGTGTTCAGCTATAAGTATGCAAACTTTCATGTCTCCAACTTACTTAGGGGCTGAGTTAGAAAAATTGCTTAAAATACACAAGTTAGAGCCCATAGGGTTAAATATTAGACCTTTTTCAAAATTTTATTATTTGTCGTTTGATGTGAGGTGTTCAGCTATAAGTATGTAAAATTTCATGTCTCCAACTTAATTAGGGGCTGAGTTAGAAAATTGCTTAAAATACAGAAGTTAGAGACTGGAGGGTTAAATATGACTTTTTCAAAATTTTATGATTTATCGTGTTATCGCAAGTGTTCAGCTATAAGTATGCAAACTTTCAAGTCTCCAACTTAGTTAGGGGATGAGTTACAAAAATTGCTTAAAATACATAAGTTAGAGCCCAGAGGGTTAAATATCAGACATTTTTCAAAATTTTATTATTTGTCGTTTGATGTGAGGATTTCAGCTATAAGTATGCGAAATTTCATGTCTCCAACTTAATTAGGGGCTGAGTTAGAAAAATTGTTTAAAATACATAAGTTAGAGCCCAGAGGGTTAAATATTAGACCTTTTTCAAAATTTTATTATTTGTCGTTTGATGTGAGGATTTCAGCTATAAGTATGCGAAATTTCATGTCTCCAACTTAATTAGGGGCTGAGTTAGAAAAATTGTTTAAAATACATAAGTTAGAGCCCAGAGGGTTAAATATTAGACCTTTTTCAAAATTTTATTATTTGTCGTTTGATGTGAGGTGTTCAGCTATAAGTATGCAAAATTTCATGTCTCCAACTTAATTAGGGGCTGAGTTAGAAAAATTGCTTAAAATACAGAAGTTAGAGACCGGAGGGTTCAATATGACTTTTTCAAAATTTTATGATTTATCATGTTATCGTATGTGTTCAGCTATAAGTATGCAAACTTTCATGTCTCCAACTTAATTAGGGGCTGATTTAGAAAAATTGCTATAAATACACAATTTAGGGCCCAAAGGGTTAAATATTAAGCCTTTTTCAAAATTTTATTATTTGTCGTTTGATGTGAGATGTTCAGCTATAAGTATGCAAAATTTCATGTCTCCAACTTAATTAAATTAGGGGCTGAGTTAGAAAAATTGCTTAAAATACACAAGTTAGAACCCAGAGGGTTAAATATTAGACTTTTTCAAAATTTTATTATTTGCCGTTCGATGTGTGGTGTTCAGCTATAAGTATGCAAATTTTCAAGTCTCCGACATATATAGTTTCTGAGAACTGGCTCTGTGACAGACGGACAAACAGACAGACAAAGGAGTGAGACAGGTAGGGTTTCGTTAGATGAACGAAACTCTAAAAACATGCTGCGGATGATTGTAACAACATCCTAAAATTACATTACCATCAGCGATCTACCAATCCCGAATTTAGTTTATATTCGTTTCATGTATTCTTATTCTTTTGTGCGGCCCTGTAAAATAATTATCACTATTATATACAGTAAAACCTCTGAATAGCGGACACCCCGAGAATGCAGAATTTGTCCTCTATTTAGAGGTGACCGCTACTGAGAGTAAAACATGTACAGTTATTTAAGAGTTGGTAATCGAAAAAATGTCCGCTAAATAGAGGTATCCGCTAATCGGGTGTGTCCGCTATGGAGGTTTTACCAGTAAAACTTCTGAATAGCGAACACCTCGGGAGGGCAGAATTTGTCCTCTATTTGGAGGTGTCCGCTACTGAGAGTAAAAAATGTACAGTTATTTAAGGGTTGGTAATCGAAAAAATGCCCGCTAAATAGAGGTGTCCACTAATCGGGTGTGTCCGTTATTGAGGTTTTACTGCATAATAATATCATCCTTTACAAGAAAATTGCATGCTGTATGATAGACAGACAGACATCCAGAGAAAGATAACCTCCCGGATCAATAAACACTCATGTCTTTTGTTTTAATCATCCACAATTGTATGTCATACAACATGCCAGATTTTATACAACAGGCTAAAAACGGTCACCGTGGTACGGAATACTGTATTATTATTTGTTTGCCCACCAAAACTGGTTGCCACGGGTTGTTGCAAGGTTTGTGATCACGTGGTTGAAACTGATCTATTCAATATTACTGCGTGCGTATTTTTTTTTATTTGCTCTATGTGTTCAAACCAGTTGTCTACGAAAACGTCAACCGGTGAAAGTGACGCACACCAAATTTCTGTGACGTATGCAGATAAATTGTGCTTTTTTAAGAGTTTTTTCTATATAATTTTTAAACGGTTTGGAACTTATTTTTCATAGTAGGTGCATTCAGTAGGCGACCGTCATAGGTACCTTCTGGTGCAATCAGAAACGAAATCCGACAAATATTTTTTGAGTTATGCTTGACGAAAGGTTTTTATTAGGCTTTTTTTTTAGTAGGACATGGCGTTAATATCCATCGTAGTAGTAAAGTGTTCGGACAGTAATATTTCGCTGAGTATTAGCCTTCGCTTCGCTCAGACAACCATCGTAGTAGTAAAGTGTTCGGACAGTAATATTTCGCTGAGTATTAGCCTTCGCTTCGCTCAGACAATAATATATAAAAATTTATTCGTCAGTTAAATGCAACATTTAATGCTATTAAACTAAAGAGAGAAAAACAAAGGCCGCACTTGAATTTTATATTTATCTTTTAATTGTAAATTTTTATTTTTAAATATGCAAATATTTTATCAGAGTTCTTGGCAAAGTCTTCAGGTAAGCAGTTTGCGTTTTGTGAAATCTTTAGTGGGTAATAAAAATAGAATTTTAATTTTCGGAGAAATTTCTAAAAAATGATGTAGTTTTGCATCACAATGGATACTTTATCAACTCCTCATTAAGTCTAATTCAAACTATCTTCCTTTAATCTCCCCTCTTGTTTCGTTTAAACCATCACCCACACCCATCTTGGCCTTTGGGAGGAAAACTTTCTGACACATTTCCGAATTCATTTTTGTTCGGAAACGCATGGATTTGGCAGGGCAGGTGTTCTTATTCAGAAATTATGTAATCGGGTGGCGTTTTCCATTGTTTGGTAAACTCAGAAGATATTTCAGAAAATTGTCAAAGTGGGCGTTTTGAACAGAATTCTCGACGCGGCAGCGCGAGAAAGTGGTAAACTTGCCGTCCCGTAACAAAATCACTTATAATTCGAAAAGTAATTTATTTATTAAAAGATGGGAAACGCTATTCGATTCCAAATCGCTTCAATACGCAGATCTGACAGTTTTATGACTTTACGTTTAAAAATGAGTCAGAAAGTTTCGTGTTGTTCAGTAGGAAATTTGAGAATGTTTGTGTAAATGAAGAATTCATTTAAACGTTTGAAAATGCCTTTCTGATTCTTAAACAGACGAGTTACACGGTTGAAAGAATTATGTTGCTTTCCTCGTATAATTATCACCTCATGCAACTATAAAAAGGAACCAACAGAAGATAATTGCTTAAAAATAAACCCTTTTATTCTCGATTATCATTGTGATAAGCGCAAAATCCGTGCGAAGTTCAACCGTTCGGAAAAGTGTTTTGACGCTTACCTTATCACGTTCACAAAGAGAAGTGCTTTCGTCATTTTCTGATAAGTAGGTAGGTCACATGAATGCTTTCGTTCTGATCCAGTCGGAAGTAGTCGTACTTGTTATACAGTGACGTTTTCTCTCCGGAGCGTTCGTCGAACGAAAACAGCATTGCATCGTCGATTCTCACATAGAATATCGATCTACGTCTTCCGACATTTTGTTTCCTTTGTTTTGGAAAAAATTCCCGCCGGCTCGGCATACAGGCGAAGGTAGATTTCAAAGTTAAGTACTAATTTCCCCAACAAAAACTAAATCAAGATTAGATTTAAAATCAATTTAACATTTTTATTAGTCCGCTTTTGACGAGTTTTTAATTTCATTTTTCTGTAAGAGTTGCTTTTATCAGAATCATGTTAAGGCTGTTCTCAAATCAAAAAGGGCAACTTTATGACATAAGTTTAAATTTATTTTTGTTCGGAAATGCATGAAACTAGCAGGTGTTGTTGTTCAGAAACTATGTCATTGAGCTGTTTTTCCGTTTTTTTCCAAACGCAATAGATCTTTCAGAAAATAATGTCAAATTTGACGTTTTGAACCGAAGTTCCCCAAGAAAGCAGAAAAACCAGTCGGCGAGGGGAGAATAATGTCTTTGTCACGTGATCAAGATCGCTTATAACTCAATCGGTAATTTATGATCAAAACATGGAAAACGCAGTTCGATTCCAAATCGCTTCCATAGTCAGACCTTCCAATTTTATATCTTACGATTAAAAAATGAATTTGTAAGTGTGTCAAAACGTTTTGTGCTTGTTGATCAGAGCAGTTAAGAATAGCCTTCACGCGGTATTCCAAAAAATATTTTCCTCCGCTCAACAACTCAAAATTTTCGCCTATTTTCAGACTAATTTTTCAAGATGAAAACATGAAACTTGCTGACGTGATTTTTGAAGAGATGTATAAAAGCGGCCTCGTGTTTTCATCATTCGCTCAATTAATTAGAACTTGATTTATAAACAATTTTTTTTCTCGTACGACCATTTTTTTCGTTCCCAGCTCCCTCGCTTCGAGAAATTCGTTCAAAACGGCAACTTTGACAACATTTTTTGCAATATATTCTGCCTTTATCAAAAAATCGGCAAGCACGGCACATTATATGTCTGAATAAGAAAATCTGCCAGTTTGATGCGTTTCAGAACAAAAATAAATTTAAAAGTAATTCAGAAAATAAGAATTTTGGATTTGAATACACCCTTAATACGGTAACTTTTTTCTTCGACCGCTATGTGTTTTTAATTTGTTTTTGCTGTAAGAACCGGCTTTATGAAAAACTCGTCAATATAAAAATTGTAGATAACATTAAGAAAACTTATAATAAATTTAAGCGGATTTGATTCCCTGTGAATTGGCGAAGTTATGAAATTATTTCTACTTCAACCTCCTCTTTTTGTTTTTGTTTTTAGCATTTTTTTGCGGTAAGAGTTGATCCTATATCAAAAATTTGTCAGTATAAAAGTTGTAGATAATGTTAAGAAAATTTATAATAAATTTAATTGGATTTGATATCTTGAGAATTGACGAAGTCATGAATTTTTTTTCTCCCTAAAATCCTATTTTTTGCGCCCCTTGAGCCCACTTTTAATTTTATGAAAAATCTGTCATACATAAATTTTTGGCCCTTTTCCTAGAAGTAATAATAACTTTAAACTAATTTGATATGTATTATAATTAAGAAGTTATAGGGTTTTTCGATTTTAACAATACACCTCCCCCCCCCCCCCACTCCCCGGTCCGATTTTGCCCATTAACGAATTTACCGAGATTTTCTATCCCTTGATTTCATGTATCAATTTAGAAGATATTTGTGCAGAATTATGAAAGTTATCGTGTCCATAAAAAAAAAGTGATATAGATAGATAGATAAAGTTTTTAACTTGGGTAGTTTTGGGTTGTAGGGCTCATGATCGGCGTAGATCTGCAAAAAAGTTTTCAGAAATTCCAACATAGGAGAGAATGCAATAGGTAGTATTTCTTACGAAATCTACCTAAAAGAGACTGTTTTCAAATTCAAACTCGCTGCTTTCTAACATATTCATTTTTATCCATACCAGCATGATATTTTTACTTAGAAACTAAGAAATCGAATAACGTTTTTCTGTTTTCCATAAATGCAAAGAATCTCCCGGAAGGTAGGCGATTTGAGATACGGCGGTCCCGGAAATATCGTCTTCTGAGAGCAATAGACTATAACACAAGATGTAATGAAATATGTTATCGAAAAATGAAAAACGCTATTTGATTAAAAATCACTTCGTTAGTCATGCCTGCAAATTTCATGCTTTTACGTGTAAAAACTTTCACGTTGTTGAGAGGGATAAATATTTTTTTTTCAGACAAAGCAGTCACTAGGCAGTGAAGTCAGGTACCGTATATACTCGTGTATAAGTCGGAGAATTTTATACAAAATTTGGGGGTTGAAAATGGGGGGGTCGACTTAAACACGAGGTAGTAAAGAAAAAAAATCGTAGATAATCGGCGAATGATCAAGTTTCTTATGTAATCACATGAGAGATAAAAACGGACAATGGTCATTTCCCTGTGATTGCCAAACAATCTCAACAATAATGTCCCTGTAACTGTTATGCACACATTTTCATTTGGGACAGAATTCCCTTCAATACAGGGACATTCCTTTTAACATTTTAATCCCCTTAGTTCAACTTGAGAATACTTCTAGATATCTCTCCTAAAAGTCCTACAATACAAAAAAGTACAATATTTTAACAGTCTAAGAAGTTGTTTACCCTTGTAAATAAGACTTGAATAGATTTTTGGAAGAATTTTTTTCTAATTAGCCTTTAACTGATGTTATACCGGTCTCACAGACCGGTGCTTTTTTCAATTTTCATAGTTTAACTTCCAAATTTTAGTTTATCTACAAACACTACTGAAATTTTGTTTTGTTTGGAACTTTAGTACTAACATCAGAGACTTTTGAATAGGTGAATTTTAATTATAACACTCCTGTACAAAAAGTTTAGTACAAAAACAACATCCTAATCCCGGCACTAACTATGCGTTTTTTACCTGGACATTTGACGAAATTCGCGTTTTTTTTGCAATCTTTTAACGGACTTTGCGATTTTTCACGATCCTTTGACGAAATTTGTGGGTTTTTTTGCGATCTTTTGACGAAATTTGCTGTTTTTCGCGATCTTTTGGTGAAATTTGCTGTTTTTCGCGATCTTTTGGTGAAATTTGCTGTTTTTCGCGATCTTTGATGAAATTTGCGGTTATTTCGTGATCTTTTGACGAAATTTGTGGGGTTTTCCGCGATCATTTGACGAAATTTGCGGTTTTTTCACGAAGTTAGTGGTATTTTCGCGATTTGACGAATTTTGTGATTTTCGAAATCTACGTTTTTTTTCCACGATTCTTTGACGAAATTTACGTTTTTACCGCGACCATTTGTCGAAATTCGCGATATTTTTTATGTCCGAATTTTCGGATTGATGACCGATTTTTTTAAATTTTCGGATATGAATGCCTTAAATTTTCAAAAAATTCGGAGCAGAATCACCCCTAGAGCATTTACATCTTAAAAGTTACCACTATGCCATATTTTAAGTTTCTAGCCCCAACAGTATCATAGAATTCGCAATGTTAGAATTTTTCCCCCCCTCCTGCAGTCCCCATGGTGATGGTAAAGGAGGTGGTAGAGGTGGAGGATACCGACATAAAATGCGCAGCCTATGTTGGAGCAGAGATAATTGTCACCTCCATTTTGTTCCCTTTTTTTTTTTTTTTTTAAATAGGTTCTGTAGCTTCTAAGATTATCCTCTAAAAACAAACAAAAATTTCTCCTTTATAATATTTGTTATAAGTAAGAACTGAGATATTAAAAAAATATTTAAAAAAAAAAAAAAAAAAAAAAAAAAAAAACGCGCGCGTGAATATTAATTAATTTATATATTGTTGTAAATATCGTTCAAAATTAATTTTTATAATTACCGATCTAAGTCAATTTTAAGGCTGTTCTCAACTGCTCTGCTCAAAAAGCGCAAAACGTTTTGAAACATTTACAAATTCATTTTTTAACGGAAAGGTATAAAATTGGAAGGCCTGACTATGAAAACGAGTTGGAATCGAACTATGTTTTCCATTTTTTGATAAATAAATTACCTATTGAATTAATTATAAGCGATTTTTATCACATGAAAAAGACGTTTTTCATCCTTCTTTGAGTGGTTATTCTTCTTGCGCGCAAAAATTCGGTTCAAAACTCTCACTCTGACACTGTTTTCTGAAAAATCTATTGCGTTTGCAAAAAAACGGAAAAAACAGTGAGATCGCATTGTTTCTGAGCAACGACACCTGCTACTTTTATGCACTTTAGAACACAAATAAATTAAAACTTATGTCATAAAGTTGCCCTTTTGGATTTGAGAACAGCTTTAACGAACGACTCTTTCATAAATTTGATATTATCATTCCATAAATTTTCTGACATATGTTTAGACATTCTAATTTATATATATATATATTTTTTTATTATTATATTAATAATTTTGAACAGGAAGGGTTAGTTGTCAAACTGAAAAAAATTGCCGACGACCAAAATACAAAATTAAAAAAGAGATTACAGCTGCTTTCATCCGCGAAATATCTTTCATTAATTACAATACATTTGTCATTTCATTGAAGCAGCACAGAAGAGACTCGAATGAAGCACCGAAACTGGTATTTCCGAGACGAAAAGTGTGTCATCCGAAAACGATGGCCGAGATCTTGAAGCAAGGTGAGTAAACTTTTCCTGGACGAAATTCTCGGAATTTCCAACTTATTGCAGGTGCGTTTTGCTATCCACGCTTCGTCAGTTGTGACATTTCCAATAAATTGTTGCGGAGATATCCGGCAGTGGTATCTCGACTAACGAAGTAACGAACGTCTCTACTACCGAACGGGGTGTGTATACTAACCTAATAGAGTGTGTATAAATACTATAGACCATATACAGGACTACACAAAAGAAATCGTAAACATTACCGAGTCTGAATGTGAACTGCTTAAGGCTGTTCTCAAATCCAAAGGGTCCACTTTCTGACATAAGTTTTAATTCATTTTTATTCGGAAACGCCTGAAACTAGAAGGTGTTGTTATTCAGAAACTATGTCATCGAACTGTTTTTTTCCGTTTTCTTGTAAAATCTTTCAGAAAATACTGTCAAAATTGGCATTTTGAACCGAACTTCCGAACGAAAGAAGAAAATCCAGTCAATAAGGGGAGAAAAATGCCGTGTCACGTGATCAAAATCGCTTATAACTCAATAGGTATTGACTGATTAAAAAATGGGAAAAACAGTTCGATTCCAAATAGCTTCCATGGTCAGGCTTTCCAATTTTATATCAAATTCATTTTTTAACAGAAAGATATAAAATTGGAAAGCCTGGCCATGGAAGCGATTTGGAATCGAACTGTGTTTTCTTTTTTTCATAAATAAATTACTTATTGCGTTATAAGCGATTTTGATCACGTGACAAACACGTTTTTTGCCCGCTCTTGAGTGCTTTTTCTTCTTTCGCGCGGAAATTCGGTTCAAAACGCCCACTTTGACACTGTTTTCTGAAAGATCTACTGCGTTTATAAAAAAAAAAAAAATGGAGAAAACAGTTTGGTTACAAAGTTCCTGAACAACAGTACCTGCTAGTTTCATGCATTTCCGAACAAAAATAAATTAAAACATGTGCTATAAAGTTGCCCTTTTGAATTTCAGAACAGCCTTAAAAGTAGTTTTAATTTACATTTTCAAGCAAAACTGTATTTAGTACACTAAGATGTTTAGAGAATATACATAAAAAGATCATATACATCCTCGCAAAGAACTGAATACATGGCCACCTGATAATTTTTGAGGCGTATTTTCTGAGTTCAGTAGTTTTAAGCGTGTTTTGACTGCATTAAATTTTATATTAATATGTGATGTAAATCTGTTTATAATATACAGGGCTGCACAAAGTAATCAATCAAAGAATTCAAGTAGGTTTTTGTCTATTTGGTAGAAATTGCTGAAAGAGAATATCCAGCTGTGTAATTCGTTTTCTTACTAAACTAAATTTTGGCATTCCATGTAGAATATATACAAATCTATAAGATCATATACAGGTCTGCACAAAAGAATTGGAGGAATTTTCCGGCTATGAACGGTAATTGTTGAAATCTGGTTTTCAAATGTGTTATGCATTTAGCAAATCACGCGGCTTTGCTCGCGTAATAGTTGAAATAGCCAAGGGGTATATTTGTGTGCCTATTTTTATTAGAAAAAATTATACTGCTACGGATAAGTCAAAAATTAGTAATTAAGCGACAGTTTGACTAAACTTCATAATTACACTGCATTAGGTGAAAATAAGACAGATTAAGGAGAATAACACAAAACTATTTCTAAATAAATGATAATTTAGTATGTATTTTGAAGCTTTTACACTCATTTCAGTTTTTATTTGGAGCTTTGAATTTTCTAGCATTTACATCTTAAAAGTAACTATATCATGCCATATGCCAAGCAAGTCTGACGGTATCCACTCGCCTGGGGATAGTGGCACCAACATAAAATATAGTCTTTTTGGAGCAGGGACTGTCACCATCAAGTTGCAACCATAACTTTTGAAACCCGTTTGGTATTTCCTGAGATTCCATAGAAATCGTAATTTAGAACATTTTTAGAATGGTTTTCGCTCATTCACCCTTTTAAATTTGGAATTTTTTAGAAACTGTCCTTAGAGAGTGTTTACATCTTATAAAAATCTAACCAACCATGCCAAATTTCAAGTTTCTACCAATCATTCCCGAGGAGAGAACGGGTTTAGACACCGTCGTGTAAGGACGTGTGTGTTGTCTGCTCCCGCTTGAAGGCGGAGCTTAGTATCGTGCTACTTTCGTATTGGTTGTGTGCCAGTGACGCCGTAGTGACGTATCTGATGACCACAGCGCCTGGGCAGCTAATCCCAGAGGTTCTAGAGAAGGGGTTCGTCGTCTCTGGTAATATGTTTTCCATTTTATCACGTAGGGGTTGTACAGATGTGAGGGCTCTGTCATCTGAGGATGCAGAGTGCCTGGGTTGGAAAATTCATGCTGACTATGCATCAGAGCAATGTAGATCGAGGGCAATTATGAAAGTTCTTGCTGAAAAGAAGCGTAATGGAGTCTCTTTCGTTGATGAAGAGAAACAGCTTACTGCTTGTAAGGAATTACAAAATGTCTTGTGGACAGACATTATGACCTTGCAGACTAACACTGGATTAAACTTCCTAGTTTTCCAGTATGCCAACGAAAGTAAAATTAAAAATCCAGACCCAATTTCGGAAAATGCCCAGTCCGTTGAGACGCCGGCCAACTCAAGTTCGGTAGGGGAGGTGGCGCCATCTGCTGTAGCGGATGCAAACCAAACTCCTTCTTCGAATAAGAGAAGGTTGGAGTCTTCAGCGGACTCTGAAAATTCTAGCCCCATTGATGAGGAAAATTTTCAAACTGTCAGCTCAAAAAAGAGCAAAAAAAAAGAAAATTCTGATAATACTGACAATGTTAGTGAGATGGAGATATCGGATACGACGGTTAAAATTAAGAAAACCAGGATCCCCCCCATCAAAATTATACCACCTGAGAGGTGGTCTGCTCTTTTAGATGGCCTTAAAAGAATGGCACCCTCTACCCGTTCCAAAGCTAAGGGGAAGTACCTTAGCTTATCTTTTGATACTGTCGAGGACTACAGGACTGTTCAAGCTACTTTGCTTAAAAGCAATATTAAATTTCACAGTTACGTTCTCGAAGATGCAAAGCCAATTAGAGTGGTTCTTCGGGGACTTCCAGTCAACACCTCTGTCCCGGAAATCCAAGAGATCCTGGACATTGATTTCCCGGGCATCACGGTGACCCAGATGTATAGGGGTCCCGTGAGCAATAAAAGATTAATGCCCCTTTTCTACTGTTCGATCCCTCAGCAAGAAGGTGTTGACGGCATCTTTGAGATAACGGAATTCATGCAAACTGAGGTCAGTTTTGAGAAATACCGGGGGAGGAAGGGTCCATCACAGTGTCATAACTGTCAGGGATTTTTTCACTCATCTCTCTCGTGTAACCTACCTCCAGTGTGCCTTAAGTGCTCCGGAGGTCACATTACAAAGGAATGTACGAAGAGTTTTGATGAGCCCTGTCGGTGTTGCCACTGCGGACTCGACCACCCCGCGAATTTCAGGAACTGCCCGAAGTTTCCCAAAACTAACCCCCCTAAGAGAGGCAAAATTTTAAAATCTAATAGTAATAGCAAACCTAATGTAGTAAATGTAAAGTCAAATAGGACTTTCACCAACAGGAAAGTTGATTCTTCCCAATCATTTAGGGAAGCTGCAATTGGACGTAAGGTCGCATCACCTCCCCCCCCCTCCAACCCTCAAAATTCAAAAAATTCGGCCCCAGCTAAGGATGTCTTTTCGGCTGCCGAGTTCATTGAAAATTTGATGAAATTTGAATCTAATTACAGTGCAGACGTTGTCTGCAAAGCATTTTCGGAATCCCTTCCGGCCCTCCGTTTGGCATCCACGGAGATTGACCGGATTTTTATTCTTTATTCCAAAATTGTTAACTTATCCAAAATTGGTTAGGTAATTACATCTGCGGATATGCTTTTTTTCCCCCATTTTTAGTTCTGTTTTTGTTCCCCATCATGTTCCCAGCTACTAGTAATTTGGACTCTTTCGCCATTGGTATATTTAATGCCAATGGACTAAAACGTCAGGAAACTGAATTTCAAGCTTGGGTTTACAGTAACAATTTAGACATCGTTTTGGTCAGCGAGACCCATTTTTCCCAGGGAAATATCTCCAAGGTTGCCAACTACGAGTTATTCAATGTAGACAGGGCTCGTAGGGGCACCAATGGCCACAGTTGGGGCGGCACTGCTATTTATGTTAAAAGAGGGTTTAATGCGACTTTCATCAATCTTCCCCCTCAAAATTGCATCGAAGTTACCTCTGTTGTTCTGGACTTTCCCAATATTCCAAATCTTCTCATAGCAGCCATTTATGTACCTCCTTTAAATGATAGAAACCTGCTGGAGCAAGAATTATCCCGGCTCACTAATGATTTTCCAAATTTTATTCTTGCGGGTGATTTTAATGCTACTCATCCCTCTTGGCACTGTAGATCAACTAATGGGTTTGGAACCAAACTCAGGAAGTGGGTGAATCAAAATTATGCGCAAACTATTGCGCCCCCTTCACCCACATATCCACCTTCTAATAATTATCTGGACTTTGCAATCACCCGCAACTTCCCTTATCCTTACAGCATTCAAACGCTGAACGATCTAAGTTCAGATCATTTGCCAGTGATCCTTCGATACCGAGTTGACACTTACAACCTGGACTTAGGTAGGCTTCTCCGCACAAGGTGGGAAGACTTCACCTTCCTGCTTGAACAGCGGGAGACTCCGAACATTGTCCCAGAGACAAAAGAGGAGGCGGAGGAAGCCATCAGTCAACTCGGGGATGTTCTCAGAGAGGTGTATGAGCAGTGTTCTCAACCGAGAACCAATACTGCCGACACACTCCGTCTACCGTTGGAAATCAGGCAATTGATTACTGAACGAAATCGTGCTCGTAGGACGTGGCAGGTCTATCGTACTCAGTATTTTAGGACCCATTTAAATCAGTTGCACAGGAGAGTCAAGGCTGCTATCTCCAAGTTTAGAAGTGAACGCTGGAACACATTTGTTGAGTCATTGTCAACACAAGACAACACAATTTGGAAGGCTGCTTCCCGCATTCGTAGGACACGAACACACATTCCGGCTATTACTAGCCCTAACTGCCCAAATGGCACGGGCATGGCATATACTAACACTGAAAAGGCTGAAGCTATCGCTGAAAGTCTTAGAAGTCAGTTTACACCTAATTCTGGTATGGACAACCCTAGGGTTGCCACTGTGTTGGAGACCACAGTTCAAAATTTTTTAAACACTGACACACCTAACACACTATCCCCGACCACACCTTCTGAGGTTCGGGAGTACATCTCAGGCTTAAAAAAGGACAAGTCTCCGGGTGAAGACCGCATCTCTACTAATATGCTTATTAACTTACCCCATAACTTTATTCTCTATCTTGTCATTCTTATTAATTGCATGTTAACTTTAAAAATTTTTCCTGATTGCTGGAAGAAGGCTATTGTTGTCCCCATTCCCAAGAGTGGGGCGGCTGATAGTCATGACCCTTCCAGCTTTCGCCCCATATCTTTATTATCAAGTCTATCTAAAGTTTATGAATATGTTCTTGTCAACCGCCTTAAGGAGTTCTTAAATTCTAATGACGTGCTTATACCGGAGCAATTCGGTTTTCGGGCACGTCATTCAACAACTCATCAGTTGTGGAGAGTTTCTGAACTTCTTCACGATGGCATTAAATCCGGCGGTGTGACAGGAGCAATCTTTCTTGATGTGCAAAAGGCCTTTGACAAGGTCTGGCACATCGCTCTCATCTTTAAATTAATTGCTCTCGGCGTTCCTAGCCAACTTATTAAAATCTATAATGACTACTTTAAACTTAGATCTTTTGTCGTTAGAGTTGGAAGTTCCTACTCTAACTCCCATCCTATCTCTAGCTCTGTGCCCCAGGGCTCTCTTAGCGGTCCCACCCTCTTCAACATCTATGTTAACGATATTCCAAAAATGCCTGATGTCGACTTAGCAATCTTTGCCGACGACACTGCCATGCTTCACAAACACAAACATGCACTATCAGTGTTCTCTAAACTTCAAAATTATCTTGATATTCTTTCGGCCTGGTTTAGAAAATGGAAAATTAAAGTGAACAGTGCCAAAAGTGCCGCCATCTTCTTCACCAATCAACGTACCAACCCCGTTGCTAATTTAAACTTTAAATTGAACAATGAAAATATTCCCTGGAAGACAGATTATAAGTACCTAGGCATTCACCTGGATTCCAAATTATCATGGCAACAGCACATCACGGAAATCCTGCATCGTGCTGATCGTGCCGTGGGCTCCCTTAACCCCCTCTTGGCTTGGAATAGCCCCCTGTCAATCAAGAACAAATTGTTACTGTACAAATCTATGATTCGACCCATTATAACTTATGGTTCTGCAATCTATGGATGTGCTACTAAAACTAGACTTGATAAAATTCAAGTCTTTCAAAATAAACTTCTGCGTAGGTTTGTGAGAGCGACCCGCTATGTCCGAAATGACGTCATTCATCGTGACCTTAAAATTAAACCTATTTTTGCTGAAATCAGAAAACTTGCGATGAAGTTTCACAGGTCAATCCCAGCTGTGCGGAATCCTGCGTTAAATGCCATTCAACATTATGATGCAAGAGTGGGGAGAAACCGGAAACGGCCTCTCGCTATTCTCACTCGGGACGATAACTTCGTCCCACCCTCTAAAACTTCCAGAAGAAATCCTTCTGCTGTCACTTAAACGCAGGATTCCCCGGGAAAAATTTTAATTCCCCTAGATTGAAAGAAATTTTCATCTAGAATTGGCATTTCCCCTTTGACGTCATGCAGCAAACTGTTTATTGATAACAGCCGCGTATGTCAACTTCCCTAATTTTCTGTTTTATTTTAATTTTATCATTTTATTATAATTTTGGAACTTCCCTTCCTTCATGTACTTGGGTGCCTACTATCCTGTTGCAAAATTTCAGTTTTATTTCTTTGTGATGTTACGATACTCCATCTTGGGCGAGGTTAGGCTTGCCTTCCTCGCTCCAGTCCGGCCTTGGGGTGTTTGCTCACTGCACCCCGGCCAATTTTTATTCATTTTACCCCATGTTTGGACTTTTCGACCAGGAGTTAGAAAAAAAAAAAAAAAAAAAAAAAAAAAAAAAAAAAAATTTACCCGGTCGCAAAATTTCATTTCCCAGTTTATAGTTATATTTTTATTAGTTGTTTTCAGCTTTTTAAATTTTTAACTTGTCCCCAATTTCGACCTTTGTCAGTGCCGAAGTGTTAATTGCACTAGCGGTGTTTTTCACTCTTGCTCAGACGTAGCCGAACTGGCTGTCCGAAATGTTAGTATTCTCTCACGGGGATCTAAATCCAGGCCTTTTTCAAGGCTTTACCGTTGGTGCATGAGGAATGCGTTTTGAACCGTAATGAGATGCTAGCACTAGGCTGTCAGTGAAACTGCTGATGAGTTTGCAGCTGGGAGACCCACGAAATGTGATGCGCACCAGGCCTGACACTCAAAATTAGTGAGCTATATGGCCCGCCTTTTTTTTTTATAGGTTTTAGAGTTAGTTAGGCTTGGCTACCTTATGCTATGATTTTTCTGTGCTCGTTGGTACCCTACTGTCTTCGCATTCTCCGATCTTTACCTACGCCAGTAAGTGAAATGACATCGAAGTGTAGGGCAACCAAATTCATTTGGATGCCTTATGCGCCCCCCTTTTGGTGGTTATATTTAACCCCGTGCTTCCAACTCTGGAATGGCCCTCGGGACTCCTCCAGAGTATCCAAATTATACTTTTAGGCCGTGCATTGTTTCGAAATTCATCTCTAGTTCCCTTTCTCATTTTTAGTTGGAGGTTACGCGCGGCGGCGTTTCACGCCGCGTTGGCACTCCTTAAGCACCGCGATGTCATGTCAAGTTTCTACCATTAACAACTCCATAGAATTCGTAATTTAAAACGATTTTAGAACGGTTTACGCGCATTTTCACCTGTTTTAAATTTCGAGTTTTTTTTTTTTTTTTTTCAACTATTCTTAGAGGCACATTTACATCTCATATGTAACTAACCATGCCAAATATCAAGTTTCTAGGCCCTTCAGTATCACAAAAATAACATTTTTAGAATACTTTTTGCTCCTGTATCCCCCTGGGGGAAATGGCACCCACATAAAATATAGCCTATGTTGGAACAGGGACTGTCACCATCAATTGCCACCATTATTTTTGAAATCGCTTCAGTAGTTCCCGAGATTACCGTCTACAAACACACAAACAAACAAAAAACAAACGTTACTTCTTTATAATAATAGTATAGATTTACCTTATTAAACAGCGAGTTTTTAATAGAATAATCCGGGAGTGTTTCAAGATCTATGCTTGATGCATAATTTTTCTTTCTTGTTTAAAATAAATAAATAAAAATTAAAAAGAAATAAAACATTTTTAAAATGTTAAACAATGAGCATTTCTGCATTTTTACACATGTCAGGGCATTTTATTAATTTTTTCTTAGACTAATAAGCTTTTTTTGTATTCTGGCCCTTACAATCGTGGGGCAAAATGCTGTTAAAAAAAAAAAAAAAAAAATGAAATTTTATCTCAAAAATTGCATTTTTTTAAAATTATTATTATTAAAGCTATTCTCAAATCCAAAAGTTCAACTTTATGATATAAGTTTTAATTTATTTTTGTTCGGAAATGCAGGAAACTAGCAGGTGCTGTTGTTCAGAAACTATGTAAAAGAACTGTTTTTTACGGTTTTTTTTTTTTTTTAAATACAATAGATCTTTCAGAAAATAGTGCCAAAGTGGGCATTTTGAACCAAATTTCCGCGCGAAAGAAGAATAACCACTCAAAAAAGGGTGAAAAGCGTCTTTGTCACGTGATCAAAATCGCTTATAACTGAATCGGTAATTTATTGATCAAAAAATCGAAAACACATCAGTTCGTTTCCAAATCGCTTCCCTATAGTCAGGCCTTCCAATTTTATATCTTTCCGTTAAAAAATGAATTTGTAAATGTGTCAAATGTTTATGCGCTTGTTGAGCAGAGCAGTTGAGAACAGCTTTAAATTATTTTCCTTCAAAAAAAAAAAAAAAAAAAAACGTTTAATAATATGACAATAAGATATTGTAAAAAATACTCATATAAAAACATATTTCAAAGGCTACCGTATTCTAAATTATTTATTTATTCATTATTGTTTTACTTTCTGATGCATTCACAATGTCATTTTTATCCGTAGGTAAATTAAATTTACAGACATTCTTATTCAGATATCATAAAATCGAACGCGCTTTTCGTTTTCCTATAAAAAGTTATATCAGACAGAAAATTTCGTCATAGCGTTATGGGCTGATTTTCCCGATATGAAAATGATAAAGGGGTTTCTCATTGGAGATCATTTGGCAACTCAAGATATAATATTGAATTTATAGAAAATTAAAAATGTTGTTTGGTTCTTTGGCACTTGAATGTGAATACCTGAAAACTTGAAACAAATAGGAATGAATATCAGATTGTGAATGCGTTAGAAATATTCGCATTACCTGCCAGTGAAAAATAAAAATTTGAGATTCTTAAGGCTGTTCTCAAATCCAAAGGGTCAACTTTCTGACATAAGTTTTAATTAATTTTTGTTCGGAAACGCGTGAAACTAGAAGGTGTTGTTATTCAGAAATTATGCCATCGAACTGTTTTTCCCGTTTTTCTGTAAACGCAATAGATCTTTCAGAAAATACTGTCAAGTTGGCATTTTGAACCGAACTTCCGAACGAAAGAAGAATGACCATCACTCAAAAAACGTGAAAAGCGTCTTTGTCACGTGATCAAAATCGCTTATAACTCAATAGGTGATCAAAAAATGGAAAACACAGCTCGATTCGAAATCGTTTCCATAGTGAGGCTTTCCAATTTCATATCCTTCCGATAAAAAAATGAATTTGTAGATGTGTCAAAACGTTTTGCGCTTGTTGAGCAGAGCAGTTGAGAACAGCGTTAAATTAATCATGCTTTGTTTCCCCTAGGGTGAATATAATATGTTACATAGTTGATTCAAAATATATTTTTTAATCCTGTCAGAATGCAATAACGATATATTTTTATTATTATTAACGATAATGGCTTTTTAATAAAATATTATTAAATATGTTTGTTGGATTTAATTAAATATTAAGCAAATATGAAAATAATAAATATGATGCGGTTTAAAAAAGCAGCCTTTAACAAGAAATCCTTAGCATATCCAAATGTGCCTTTTTATTTTGTAAAATGTTGGCAAACGAAGAAGGGGGTGTTTCCTGATATTCCACTTGCTAGCAATTACGGTATAGTGAAGGAGAAGATACATTTACAGGCAAGTACGGCGCGCTGTTCTGAGGTAACAGTAGCTTATAACTGAAGATGAAAATTTAATTCATGTATCAGAACATGAAAAAAACTGTTCGATTACAAATATCTCTAATAATCATACCTGCAAGTATTGTGCTTTCATGTTAAGGGGTCTCAGGACTCTTAAAGCTTCAAAACTTTCGAAATTTTAATTTTTTTTAGATGTTAAACTCCTATCTTTTCTGAACATTTTGATATAATTGTTTCCTTGAAATTCCCACTAGAACACAAATTATGGCTTGTAGTATTATACCCGCTCAATAGCTGAAGCGGCGTTTCCGAAACTTTGAAGTCATTTTTCTCCAAATGTCGTTTTTGGGCATAACGCGCACAATATCTCAAAAACTTCTCAATATTTTTTCATGAAATTTTCAAAACATATGTTGAACCTAAAATTTCATTTTTATTGTTCAAAAAAATATTTTTTTGAGGTGATTATGCTGTTGAAATTTTCAAAATTTTGTATTAGCTAAATAGAACTTTGTATTAAAAATATAAAAATGCTTTAAATACAAATTTATTTAGGTTCAGGGTAATTATTACAATCTGAAGTATAAGTACGCACCAAATTTTTCATTCTAGTTGCAATACTTATTTTGTAATCCTGTGCGTAAACTGTCATACTAATTTTCTGCTCGTGAGATATGTCTGACAGTTTAGAGCCCCCCTATAAATACTAATTCTGCATTTTGCCAATTTTTAAATAAATGAAATGAAAGAACATACTTATATATTTTATCCCAATAAAAATTGTGTTTTAAATGTATCATATACATTTTAAGATATTAAATGTTGAAAATGGTCCTTTTTTTTTCTTTTTTTTTTTTTAAATAAAATTGATTTATTAAGGAGTCCTGAGACGCCTTAATAAATAAGAATCAGTAAATGTATTAAAAATTTCGTGTTGTTGAGCACAGAAAAACATTTTTTTTTTTATATATATAGATCCGCCTTAATACATTATTGTGAACAGGGTAAGAAAATGAGAAAAAGAATATTTAATTTTTCGCACCTGAATGAGAAGTCTCAAAATTTTATGAATGTAAGCATAGCATGGATTTCGCGAATGTATAGTAAATGAGAGAGTTTAGATAAATGAATAGACTCAGAACAATTTTCCTAAATAAAAGTTTTACGAATCCTCTTTTTTTAAAAACAAATGTCGGCTCTGACAAAAGCCTTAAATACCCATGCGGGCCAACTCACTGAGCTCATTAGCTTCAGCTCAAACAAAACGTCCCACGACAGATTACGTCCCGCAACGTGGACTTCCTTGCGCGCGTCGCGTGGACGTACGCGGGGTACCATTGGAGCTGCCTTCGTTCACGTCAATTACCGACTTGTTTAAACCAAAGTCAATCCATTTTTCTGGAAGAAAGGATTCGATATGCCCATTGATTTGTCGCAGTGTGGTGGGGGGAAGCATCTGATTGAAATGTCACGTAGTCTCGTTAAAAGGGCGGGACGCGCATCGAATATGAAATATGGATAAAAAGAAGGATTTTTTTTTTAGGGATTTCTTCTTTGAGGGAAAGCAAACAATAGCTGTACGTTCCGAGGTTTGATAGATTTTTAACCCTCGTTTCCCACAAGCAAACACTGTACAAATGAGAAGAATAGAAAACAGTACTACATGAAATACCGACATTATTATTTTACTAGAAAGATAGCCCGTCAAAAATGACGGAATATGAGATATATAAAGGTATACAACAAACGTGCAAGAATATGAGTTTTTCTCGCTTGTTCCGCCAGTGATAGATGAAAATAACAGATTTTAAAAACGAAACTTATTTATGAAAAACTATAATACAGTAGAAGACCACGCATCCGCACAGCTTGGTTCGAAGTGTTGTGTGGATCTGAGGCTTTTTACTGATTACAAGTCATGTCTATATTATAAAATTGGATATATGGCTTCTTTATGCTAAATAAATTGTATAAATAAAAAAAGAAAAAAAAAAGAAAAAAAAACGCGTGTGTATATGAAGTGAAACAGCCAATAGGTGCCAGAAAATATGTTGCCTATTTTCCTTCTTCGCCAAGGCCCCTAAAGTGAAAAAGTACCGAGAATTTAACTTTTGTATCCGACTATATAAGGCGCGGTACTTTTCCAGGGGTCTTGGCGTACTTTTTAAAAGTTTGTCATAATTTGGCTTTCAGAAGTGAGATTTTTTGCCAAATGATATAAACAACTACGAAAATAAAATTAATGAGCTCTTAAGTTTATATGATCTATAAACATTTTATTTATATCTATATTATTGTTGTTGTTTTTTCTATACAATTTACTTCAGTTTGCATACAAAATAGTTAAATGGTTTTTTATATTAAATAAATTGTATAAATATTGAAAAATTACTTGTTTATATGAAAGAGTGAATAAGTTATAGATAACACGTTGCTAAATTTCATTTTCTCTGTCTCGCCAAGTCCGCTATACTGGAAAAGTAACTAAAGCACAATTTAATATTTTTAATATGATCAGTGTTGAAGGAAGTTATATTTTTAAACGAAAATCTTTCCAAACGAACCTAATGTTACTGGATCCACTGGCTTCGGCAGCGTATAACCCCGAATTTGTATGATTTTATATTTTTAAATGGTAATCTTCTCATGCAAAATAAGAAGGCCCTTGTTCTAGTGGTTGCTATTTTAATTTGTGATAATTATACATGTTAAACTTTCAATTCTGACCAATAGTTACCGAGGAAACAAAATTATCTCCCCCTCTTTCCTCTTTAACCCATTTATGCCTAGCGTCCCATTTTTGGGACGTTTCAAATTTTAATGCATTTGTATAATTTTCTTCTTCTTTATAACATTAAAATTGCATGAAATCATTATTTATAAATGTCTTTATCTATAACCGAGAGATGACAGCACAAGGTGAATATTTATTTGCTTAAATTAAGACTTTTTTCGGTGTTTATAGATTTTTAATTTTTCAAGAGGGCGAAATGTAAAAAGTAAGTTTATTTGTATTTTTTCTATCATGGACCCAAAATCGCAAGTTATAATCTTAGCTTGTGGACTTTTTTGAAATATGTATTTTTTTTAATTGCGAAATTAAATGTTCAAGCCTATTTTTTATGCATTTTTGTAATGTACAAAATATAGGGTTCTAGGCACAAATGGGCACATATTTTTGTTAGAAATTTAGGAGACAGTTATTTATGCAATCTCCTTTCGAAGATATTTATGAAATAAATTGTTATTAAGTCTGCAATACGATTATTCTTATTTTATTATTAATAATAGTTATAACGTTATTAGTCTCTGCATAGAAATAAATATATATATTTTTTGTAGTTCACTAAAATACTAATTATAGTACATAATATACAATTTAAAAACATTTTAAATATAAATATAGGAAAAATATATAATTATGCATATTATTCTACTAGAAATACTCATATTTAGTTCTTTTACATTTTATCAAATAAATACAAAAAAAAAAAAAAATTAAGCTTAATTATTTTTAGTATTTTTCCAGTTCATTTTGCAACATTTTAAAGTGATTTTACCAAAAAATTTGAGAAAACGAAAATCATTTTCGTATAACACTTTAAATTCTCACCCATAGAATTTGAAAAAAAAAAAAAAAAAAAAAAAAAAAAACCTTAAAAGCGCGGAGTTTAAATTAAATTTCGGTGACCTCGATTATGGAATATTAATGGTTTTAAATGGGAAATTCGCCAAATTAGCTAGCTATCGCCAAGTTGGCTTCATATATGACAACGTATTTTTGTCGCCAAATGTGGCGATATTTCGTCAAGTTGGTCAACATTTGGCACTATTGTGGTAACCCTGCGTTAGTAATTTTCAACAATTACTTATTACAATGAGGCGGTCCTATTGGAATTGTGAAGGACAAACAGAGACTTGCATTTTATATAGATTCTGTTAACAATATTAGTACTGTTAATTATATTCGATCCAGGAAGTGTTGCTATTGTTTTTAATTTTCTAAATATTGTATAATTTTATATATGGTGTTCAGTTAACGCGGCGATAAACTGAGAGACGCAATAGTACATGTCAAGATTCAAGACAATTTTTGTACAGGAAACTAGGGTCGTATTGGGTCGATGCAGGGTTTTTTCCTTGAGGCCCATTTTGCGAAAAGTAGAAGTGAAATTTATTATATTTTTGTGAACAGTAACATTTTGTAACGAGAGATGGAATCCAGTGACTCAAATTCGAACTTAATAATAACTTCTTCAAGTCTTTTTTAGGGTTTCGTTCATCTGACGAAACCCTATTCGTCTCGCTCCTCTGTCTGTCTGTCTGTCCGTCACAGAGCCCGTTCTCAGAAACTATACATGTTAGAGACTTGAAATTTTGGGTACTTATAGCTGAACACCTCACATCTTCAACAAATCATAAAATTTTGAAAAAGTTGGTAATTAACCTAATTACGGGCTAATTAAATTCTAAAATTAACCAATCAACCTTTTGAATGCAGGTGAAAATGCACGTTATCGAAATCCTCCCCAGTTTCTCCTAATGGTTGCCAGTAAACTCAGCGGATGCTCCGTCAAATCAGCCGGTGCAGGGTTACCACGGAGTACTTTAAGCAATAAATGAAGTGGACCTTCAAAAAGCAAAATTGGATCTGCCGAAATAGCGGTCGTACAAATTCGTAACAGGTGTAGAAATACGCGGAAAAAATTCTACTTTATTTTGGTATAAATTTCAAATTTCTGCGTAGGATAGAACGCAAAAAATCCACTAAAAATCGATCGATAAAAATTTAATTTCTGTGTTTTTAAAAACAATGAAAACAGATTTCTATTCACCGGAAGGCAGCTGTCATCATTTCTGGACATATCGGCGCGGGAGAAATTTAAGGGGAGGGAAGTCTAAGACGAAATTTAAATTTTTTAAATATTAAATTTTTCGATTAAATTTTTTGACATCCGGGCTGGAAATTTCTCCCAGATTCCATACATACCCGGTTCAAAGAGATTGCTTCATTACGAGCTGAGATATTAATTATTATTTTATTAATTCCTTTTATTTCCATCAAATGCCAGATTAAGATGGAGGCACGTGCTTTTTTAACGGAGATTTCATTTAAATTAGGAAATTAACAATTAGCGTGGAGTGTTTCGACGGCGCGCTATGAGATAAGTATTAATTATTCAATATGAAAAAGTTTATAGGTTTATAAGTGTTCATCCCACTATTTCCGAATAGCAATTTCAGGAAATATCTTAAATTATTGTTTAAGACCGCCACTCGATGTCTTCGAAACTTTAAGATACTTTATAACACATAAGACAAAGTGTAAAAAAGAATGGAGTGTGATATTTCGAGGAGTGGAGGGGGGGGGGGGGGGGCTAGATTTATTTATTAAATCTTAGCGTTTGTTATCGCGGAAAATGTTTTAAATTGTTGGTTAAGACTGCACCGCCACCCTCTCGACCATGTATCTACGGAGAGATTGCGCAAAGGAGTTTCGTTCAGATATGCTTTTGTTAAGAATAGAGTGCGCTCCCTGGTGGTGGAATGCGGAACTAACGTAACGCGATTTTGTTAAAATTAGGAAATATAACAAGGCGATCCGTTTACAGCTTTAAGATACTTCATGACACACAATAAAAAGCTTATAAAATAATGGTGCGTGCAATTTCCTGTGAAGGGAGGGCGGGGGAGGGGCGCTGGATTTCTTTTTTCAAAAAATAGCGTTTACGATCTTTTTAGGTGTCGTTTTTTGAGCACTATGATATACTCAGACACGTGCTGCTTATGAAATATAAAAAATGTCAAAATTTTAGTTACCACTATTTCCGAATAGTACTTTCAGCAAATTTCTTAATTTCTCGCTTAAGGCCGCCACCAACTCCAGTAACACATCCACTGATAGGTTGTTTAACAGAGTTTCGATCTGATACACTTTTGTTATGAATAGTGTGCGCTCCCTGGTGGTGGAATTTGCAACTAACATAACGCAATTTTGTTAAAATTATGAAATCTAACAAGTCGATCTGCTGGAAACTTTGACATAGTTCATAGCACATAATAAAAAGCTTATAAAAGAATGTTCCGTGCAATTTCCTGGGGCGCCTACCTATCTCGGGTGCTATAGACCCGATCCCCTCGACTAATATACCTACGGATAGGTTGTAAATCGGAGTTTCCTTTGGATAGAGGTTTGTGTAGAATAGAGTGCGCCCCTGGTTGCGAAATGTGGAACTAACAGATTTCACAAAAGGATAAAGTGTTTTAAAGGAATATTAAACGAAACCCTCTGTACGATCTGTGATCACACTTACCCACTTGTTCTAAAGTTTTCCTTTCTGATACACATTCTAAAAATATGGAAATAATTTATGAAGAAAATGTTTTTATGCATAAAAACATTTTCTTCATAAATTATTGAATTGAATTTCTAGAGGGATTTTGTGAAGGTGCCCGTTTTATTAAATGGATTTTTGAGAAGAGGCGCACAATTTTGCCTGGATCGACCTCCTCAGTCAACCAGTTAAAAAATAGCAATGATAAAAAACAAATGACTTCATGTACTTGTTTAACATATTATTGCACTGATATTTACATATTGCACGCCAGGTGGCGTATTTTAGTGGAGTGTTTTGGCACCACAGTAGGTTTTTAGTGACAAACCCTTATTGTTATCCACATCACTTTAAATGCTATTATCGGAAACATCGCTCATTTTAACGTGCAGTAGGACGATCTTTATATGAGAATTTTTACGTGTACGAAAGTTACATACGGCACGATGACAATTTTAAAACATAAAGTAATACCATAACACCATAACCAAAATTCATGATAATTGGCCAATTTTTACGAAAGTTAGAGTTTTGTTATAAATATATATTTTTTAAAGGTTTACTGCCCAACAAGCGCGAAATTTTCTGGCACAATGACGGACTCATTTTTTAACCGAAAGATATAAAACTGACATGCCTGACTGTGGAAGCGATTTGGAATCGAAATGATTTTTCCATTTTTTGATAAATAAATTACCTATCGAGTTATAAGCGATTTTGATCACGTGACAAGACGTTTTTCTCTTTTCGCTGACTGGTTTTTCAACTTTCATCCAGAAATTCGGTTCAAAGAGCACACTTTGACAGTATTTTCTGCTAGATCTATTAAGTTTATTAAAAAAAAAAAAAAAAAAAAAAAAAAAAAAAAAAAAAAAAAAAAAACGGAAAACGCCTTTCAATTGCATAGTTTCTGAATAACAACACCAGCCAGTTTCGAATTGGAGAACAGCCTTAAAAGTTTTTTTTTTTTTTTTTTTTTTTTTTTTTTTAAAGGACATATGTAAATTTTTTGGTAAGAAACGCAAATGAATGTAGAAGAAGATAATTTAGGCTTTGTTTTTTCTTTCCGCTGGGCTCGGAAGCCCAGTACTTATGAGCTCCAGTGAATTCCGACCAATATTTAAGGGGGTAAGGGCCTTTAAACCTTGAAATTTTTCGAATTTTTTTTAATACATATTTTGATTCCCCAATCATTTCTGAATAATATGCAAAAAAACCGCATTAAAAATTCCCGTTAGTTTACTAATTATGGCAGTTTTATTAAGAGTACATATTAAGACTACATAGGATAATTAAACTTTGCGTTGCGCTTATTCAAAACGATGAACTTTGATACTGCGCGCAGTGTTACTAAAAAACTATGCATGGCAATCAAAAGAAATTTTCACGACATGTTCATTTCTGTATTATCTACAACTTAAACCAGGAAAAAGTAAGATTTTATTTTTTTCCTGTTTTTGTACTTTGAAAATACTTTTAAAAAAGTGAAAATTTTTAATTTTTGTTAATTCTTTAATTTAGTCAATATTTTTTACAAATATTCCGGTTTTAGTATAAAGGTAACACTATTATGTATTTACTTTCACATAAATTTAATTTCTCTTGTTATATATTTTTAAACTTATCATTTCAATATTTATTTATGAATTTACAAGTATATATATTTTTTTAAATATAAATTTAAATATGGGCTTTGATTTCTATTTTTGTTTTATTACACAAGTTTTGGAGCTCGGAACATAGCGATATTTTTTACTTTTTCGACGTGTTCAAACGTCGCGAAAAACAAAGAAAGAAGTACCGGAGCTTACGAATAAAAAGAACAATCCAACAAAGGACCGGATCACTTGCCAAAGAGTGCTTGCTACTAAAACTCCAAAAATGTCTTCAGGATTCAATGTAGTGCTGCCATCTTCTGGAATATATAAGAAATATAGAAGAATCATATCTTCGAACGTTCGCTTCCAGAAGGGTTATTTATTTTTTTCTAATTGAGATTGAAAAGCTAAAAAAAAAAAAAAAAAAAAAAGAGAGATTATATCGTTTTACAATATTTTTTCAGAGCAAATAAAGTGAATTTAAATAACATTGAAAGTTTAAATTCTTCTCATTTTAGATTTAGAGTCTTTTAAAAACTAAGCATCCTTACTGTTTCTTGCTGACATTCCCTCCCCTAAATTACACATTCTTTTAGTAAAAATGAAGCCTCTTAAAGGAGGGGAATTAGATAAAATACACTATAAAACTTAAGAATTAACACGCTACCCCCCCCCCCCCCGTCACGGGGGGAATTACAATTACATATAGTACTTTGTATAGTATGTGGTCATCTCATCGTCATGTCAGTCATCAAGCCACGAAAATAAATTTGTGAAGTGCTGAGATTGATTGACTAAGTGAGTAATTTTGAAACGCAGAGAAAAACTGTACTATAAATGTCTCAAATATTATCATTTATAGTATTAAAAATTATTGGTATTGTTTGAAAAATGCTAACTACATAGTAAAAGTTTAACAATTCTAAATATGGAAAAATATAGTATGAAATAAAATTAAGACAAACAAAATTGGTAAAAATCTCTCTAAAACAAACAGCGCCCCACTAGTGGCCGAGAGGCTCTGCTCTCGAAGCTGGTAGACGGGAGGTGCTGGTTTAGAACCCAATCGCGCCCGTCGGCCTAATCGTTCGGAGTTTTCTTCGAACCTTGGATTTTCCATGCGTAAATACGGGATAGGTTCCCTTAAAAAGACCCCCACGGAGGGCACTCCCCCCTTGGACCTATATCCCTCGAGTAGATAATCGGCCGTCAAAAATCAACCAACCAACTAAAACAAACTGCAATGCAAATTAAAGCATTTAATTCAAAAACAAATTATTTATTAATTTAATTTTTCGGTGTCCACAATATTATTTGTGCTAATATAATATAAAATATAATCGATTTTATTAAATACATATTTTCAAATGTACATCTCTCAAATAAAATAAAATAAAACTAAAGATCATAATTTTGAAAGATGCTTTTATTTATGTTATTATTATTATTTTTTTAATGTTGAATGAGAATATCAGGAGAATTTTGCATGTGTACGGATTAGAGTAGGCATTCGTTGGGTTCCCACTCAAACTTTATTTGATTACAACACAAAAAGCTACACAGGCGAGACAACAATTTTGTAATGGCTTATTTTTTAAAATATCTGGTCCGATCGCCCAAAACCTTAGCTACGCCATAGAAGTAGCAACAGTACTTATTTGATTTCCAAATTCTTTGAGCTACGGCGCTGCCGCTAGGCGAATAATAAAAAAATAAACGATGGAGCACAAGAGCAGATAATGTACCAGATCTAAAATACTAAAGTGCCATTGAAATCATTTTTATTGTAAATGCGTTTGAAAGCTTCAGATATTCATATTCAAGTTGGGATAAATTTTAATTTTTAATATAACACCGAACACAAATATCACATAAAATCTGAAACTGTGCACAAAAATCATTCTGAACAAATTAAAAACACATGTAATGCAATGTGCATAAGTTATATCTTTTTTTCCACCGGATGGCGTATTCGAGCGCCTGAATCGCCAATAGAGGAGGTCTGCTCGGGCCGGAATTTCCAGGCCCGACCCGAATGAAAGTTATATTGGCCCTTGCCCGGCCTGTTTATATTTTCGCAGTTCACGGTCCGGCCCGTGCAGTGCATACATATTTATGGGGAAATTTTATAGTATATTTATCTGTGGTTTCGCAAGACAGAAAATACACAATAGCAACATTAATGATTACTTAGACTCCTATATTGTTTACAATCAAATAAAAATTTATTAAAAAAATTAATGTAATTTAGAATAATAGAAAAAAGAGGGATAAAAACATCATAATTTTTGAAGCTGTTTAATAAAAAGTAGATTTTTGAAAATATTTCTCTATAATTTATTAAGCTATGTTTCCAATAACATAATTTCAAATAACAAAATTTCATTATCGCTATTACTATCTTTACAAAATATATTGCCTGTCCGACACGTCCTGGGAAAAATTAAGTCCCGTTCCAACCCGGCTGACTAAGTAGAAAAATCCTGATCCCGACCCTGCCATCCCGAATCTACTAAAAAATTAAGGACGGGATCAGGCGTCAGTCGTGATGTGACTGTCCGATGCCGATCTCTACGCTTGACGTTATAATTCTATATTGATGCTGTCAAACTAGCATCGGCTGGTGCAGCACATTTATACTTATTCTCGCGAAAGTGATATCCATTGAAAATGGTTCATATTTTACCGGCTTCGTTTAAACCCTGACCATCTGATCCCGACCCACGAGAGTCAAAATTCAACCCAAACGTGACTCAAATAAGAACATTATTAGCACCAACCTGACTCGGACTGGGTAAAATACTGGGTTACTCGACTCCATGAAGCAAACATGTCTAGTATGAAAAGTAATAATTTCATGGTTGTGTCAGAAAAGAGCTGACGTTGATTTGATAATAATTTGAAGAGTAAATTATTAAATAATATATTAATATTAGTTGAAAGCGTAGTAGAAATACAATAGAGTGCATCGAAATGTCCTTTCACGGTTAAGTCAATATTTCATATTTCATGACATTACACATCTTCCATTCCAGAATGGTAAGTGGAAGGTACTGCAAGTTTTTAAAGTTTTAAATATCCGATTAAATTTCCATTTTAAACTACTTGAAGGAGGAATGAAAAGGTTATTCATTTCGACGTGATAAGAATTTATTCATGTAATATTTTTTGAAAGATTGCATAGATTTTGGCAGTTTCTAATGCGAAAGTGATCATTTTCCCATTGGCCTCATGTTAAATTTATATAGGATATGTCTATTTCTATTTGTGTATCTTTTTTATGCTCCGATTTTCATAAAAACACCTTCATCACCACAAAATATAAATATGTTGTTTAAAATAACAGTAGCCTTTTCCATTTTGAAAAAAAAAAAAGGTCGTTATACCATTTAATGTCTTTTCATAAGAGCACAAAATCTTCAAACATTATCAAATAATGCTTAAGGGCACATGGAACATAAATTGGTTCAAATTTTCGAAATTTGAATTGAGTTATAAATTGATAAAACAGAAAAAAAAAGTTGATGAAATGTTAAATCAATATGATTATGATGCTGGAAGGTTTTAAAACAATATATTTAAGCATTGTGGGCGTTTATATAGTTTTTTTTTTTTTGCCTTTTCGAAAAAAGTGGTTTTTTTTATGCTTCGGTACACTTTTCTGAAAATGTATTTTAGGTAAACAGTTGAAACTTTCCAAAATTGTGTAACTAACTCTATTTGAGAATAATAAGAAGCGATTTTCATGTTGGTTCAAAAGAAATAAAATTAAAAATGTTTTCTAAAAAATTGTGAAAAGGATTTTCAAAGTTTCTTAGTAAAATAGTTTTAATTTTATTTCTTTTAAGCCAAAATGAAAATCGCTTCTTATTATTTTCAAATAGAGTTAGTTACACATTTTTGCAAAGTTTCAACTGTTTACTTAAAATAGATTTTCAGAAAAGTGTACCGAAGCATCAAAAAACCACTTTTTTCGAAAAGATAAAAAAACTATATACACACCCAGAATGCTTAAATATATTATTTTATAACCTTCCAGCATCATAATCATATTGATTTAACATTTCATCATCAACTTTTTTTTTCTGTTTTATCAATTTATAACTGAATTCAAAACTCGAAAATTTGAACCAATTTATGTTCCATGTGCCCTTAAAAATTTTAATACAGTAGAGCGCCGATTATCGGAACTCCAATTAACCGAAATTCCAATTATCCGAACAGCCAGTCTGTCTGAAAAAATATTTTAAACCGAACTTCCAGTTATCCGAACACCACATTTCTCTCTCACAAATAAATAAACTAACTAACTTCCAATTATCCAAACATCCTTTTAGACCTGGATATCAGATTTTAAATGATGATGAAATTGTGGAGGAGATTCAAGACGAAAAAGAAATTGAAGAAAATGAAAACGAATGCTCTGAAAATAACCCAGATCCATCACATAACGAAGCCTTTGAATGCTTGGAAACAGCTATGAAATGGCTCGAACGGCAGAAGAGCGTTGCTCCTATTCAACTAACGTATTTAAGGTGCCTGCTTACGTACGGAGCAATTTTTTCCAAAAAAGCTATTTAATTATTTTTTAAACTTATTTTTACTAAGATTAGGACAAGAAAATGTGAAAAAAAAGTAAAAAATATTTCATTCATATAAAATTTTGGTAAATGGAGGAATTTATAGTGAAATTTGGCCCGAAGCGCAAAACGCTCTAAAGGAAATTCTACTGTATGTATCTTAATTTCCTTTTTACACTTCATAAATATGACATTGGTGAAGGCAATGAACTAAAATTTAAGAGATTCTTTAAGTATTTCAAAACTTATAGCATATCGCACCTGTTTAGATGTTAATTTTCATAAAATCGATGTCATTCCACAAAAACATCCATAAAACAAAAAATATGTATTCTAAATTTAAATCTTTAGTTCATTGCCTTCACAATAGTGTAAATAACATATTTTAAATTTCATAGTGATATTCCAATACCTTTTTGAGAAATCATGTTTTGCGTATGGAATTTTCACCGAAAATTACATTTTCCAAAAAATGCATTTAAAGTTTAGATTTACGTTTTACTACAAGAATTTACAGTAATATACATCTAAATTTCATGGAGCATATTATTTACCTTTCTTATTATTAAACAAATGCATCCAAAATCGCGAAATTTCTCCAAACATACGACCCTTTAAAAGCAATTTAAAAAATTTAAATTTTAAAGCCCTTTAAACAGCACTTCCGGTTTGAGTGACAGCTGTTGAGTAGTTTTAAAACCGCTATAACTTCGGATCTATTTATCGTACAATAAAAACAAATATAGTTTTGGAAAGGTAAAAGGTTAGTCTTTAATAAAATAAAATAAAATAAATTTGACAATTTTGGTCGAAAATTGCATTTTCTACGTAGTCAGATACCTTAAGAAGAAATCGAGATATGGCAGCATTGAAAAGAATGTTTTCTTTGAAGCAAGGAACAATCGGAAGTTTTTTTTTTTAAATTATCCCTGGTGTTCAGAAAACGATATAAAAAAGTAAACGAAAAAAATTAAAAAGACAAAAATCAATTTTTAAACATTCCATCATTAACTAGTGCTGTCAATACTAACCGTGGATAAAGTGTGAGGATTTTAGTATAGTCAGGAACATCCCATAAATGATCTGTCCATTTATCCGAACTAGGGTCGGTTCCGACTTGTTCGGATAATCGGCGTTCCACTGTATATGTCGCTGAAGTAAAACCCCGCCCCGTGTTGTTCATTTCAAAATAAGTCACCCTTTGATACACAATCTTTTTAGAGTGACGCATCAAAATTTGCTATACTGGGTTAAAAGACGTAATAGTCAGTGCTTAATTTGCTTCGGAGTTCAGCTATGGTCCTTCTTTGTTTTTAGTGACTATTTAAATTTTGGGCGAAATCAACCGGGGCTCATAAATACTGCGCTCTTATTAATTAATGGTTAGACTGAATTACTATAATTTTTACATTCTTAAACCTTTTTCCATTTTAACAACTTTAAAGAAGCTATATGTGAAAGCGAATCAAACAAATCTTGGCAATTTTTTTTTTAAACTCTTTGGATTTTGAATTTTTGTGTTAGATGAATTCACTCTCCCCTCCTCTTTGGTTGGATATGTCGTATAGCTTTGGATCCAAGTGTCACAGATTTTCTGCTGAAGCTACCTTGGTTAGAGAGGCATTTTCACAAAATTTTAACTTTCAGGAATAAAAATCTGATGACATTAAACTTAATAAAATAACATTTTAAATATTGATTCAAAATAAAGAAAAAATGGTCAGCAGCGAAGATTTTTTTTTTTTTTTTTTTTTTTTTTTTTTTTAAACTGAGGTTTAAATTAAACTTGCGAGTTTAATTTTCCCCTTACCGTTTTACCTTTCTAACTTTTTATTTTCTTCTACATTTTTACTTATAACGAATTTGCATAGTATCCACAGAACATTCAAATAAGAAATAATAACAATGTAGCATTTTAGTACAAAATTTTGGTATAACATTGTTTTAAAAGGGTGTTAAGGATGAGACCGTAAAGAAAAAAAGGGGGACGGTAAGGGGAAAAAAGGGATGGTAAGGATGGGACGGTAAGGAAATTTACCACCTATTTTTAGGCAAATCATGTTAAGACTAAGTGATAGCCACAATGTTCATTGATTTTTAGAAACAGTTATTTACATTGGATTAAATGCAGAAAAAAACCTTGCGGACGGTAAGACTACCAATAAAGCTAGGATGCTTGAAATTGATATTTAAATGCTGATTTAAATTCTGCAGTAAATTTCCTATCAAAGAATTTTAGCCATTCCTTCTCTAGCATACTTCTGCATGAGAAAAACGCTGAAAAAAAATTCTGTGGTTGCATCTAAAGGGATTTTCCGTATAATTTTAGCAAGAGGGACGGTAAGGAATCTAAAATCCAGGGAGAGAGTTCTAAAAATAATAACAACCGTAAAAATGTGTGGAAGTTAATTTTTTGCTACATATTTATATAAAACAATAGTCCCAGTTTCGGAAAAAAAAATTACATCGAATTACTTATATTGAAACAATTTTATACAGACAGCTCCAAACTTAAAAATCAGCATCAGGGACACGGGACGGTATAGGAATTTCGTGGTATATTTCGACCTCTAACGTTGTCCAAAACTTATTTATCTCGTTAATATTGTTACAGTCATGCAATGGGATGTTTTCCAGTATAACAGGGAAAAAAAACCCCACAAGAATATGTACTAAAATAAAAATTATTATTAAGGGACTTAAAAGTCAAAATTATGTGAGAATGCCTCTAGACTGAATTATGAGCCAATCTGAATTTACGGATACAAGATTTTCTCATAAATGTGCTTTTCCTGTTTGCAACAATCATTGAGGTGAGGTAAGACATGCAAAATCAAGGAGAGACTAGGCTGTTGGATAATTTTCTGGAAAAGCCACAGAGACTTTGAATATGCTTTGGCAAGCTGTCAAACAGAATATTTAGAAAGACAAGCATTTCAAAGATAAAACATTTTTCGAAGCAGTCTAGAATCAAGATCGCTTACCTTCAAAGGAATGTTCTGACACTTTTGAAATACCTGTGTCACTCTAAATATTGCCCATGACTCATAGCATAAGCTTGTCAAAGCATATTCACTGTTGCAGCTGATTTACCCAGTTTAAACCCAACAGTTTAACCCCAGTTCATTGTTCCATCCACTGATCCATGATCTAATTGCAGACAGCCAACCCACATATGCTGACGAAAACATTACCAGAATATTTCAATGTTAACACAGCAAAGTCTCTTGGCACATTACTTGATGGTCCAGGAGCCGGTGACATCGAAAGCCCCGTCATCGCGGAAGTGAAATTTTTTTTTTATGTAAATCGATAGTAAAAAGTCATACGAACGAACAAAATGAGCTAGGTATGACTAAGTTTGACATGCCGAAAATATGTTTAATTAAATTATTTATTAAAAAGCTATAATGTTTTACCATCATCGCGGATATTGACCACCCTTTCACAAAAAAATTGGTATGACAAGCTTTATTTTGCCGGAAAAGTCTGTCATACCTATTTTAAGGAGACGGACGATGATAAAAATTCACATTTATTTTGCATCTGGACGCTGGCCAAGTGTCGGTTTTCCGTGAAAACGGTAAATCATTACAGCTTTTTAATAATAATTGAATTAAACTTATTTTCGGCTTGTGAAACCTAATTATACCTAGCTCATTTTGTTCGTATCACTCTTTACTATCGATTCACATAAATTTTGAATTCCGCGATGACGGGGCTTTCGATGTCACAGTCTCCAGGACTATCAGTGGCATATCCAAAAGGAAAGAAGTCAGGATAAAAGGTAGCTGAAATCTGTGGGGGTTTTTACCTAATTCTAGACACAATTTAGCTCATTTTCATTCTCACCCTCTTCCCCAAAACAAAATCCTGGATACTCCACTGCTTTGCCAGATGCAGATTGAAGGTTGGTACAGCTGCCAGTGAAATCTTCTGTCATCATTTGTAGGCTAGGCATGCTATACATAACATATCCATAAATTTTGACACATTTTTGTAATTATTTACCATAATAAAATTATATTTGAAAGCGTAGATTATATAGGATTCCATTGAAACACTAACGATAATTTTCAAAATGTCAGTTGAGGTTTATCGTGAAGACCTGAAAAGTTTTTGGTGCTTATCTATCTGTTTGTCTCATGATAACTGCTGCAAAACGCATCCAATTCGCTTATAATGACGTAGGTATGTTGGTGCAGTACCCATAATTAGGTGTATAGTTTTTGGGTGAATTTGGTTCATTTGTTAAAAAAAAAAAAAAAAAAAATGGAACATTTTCTTTTACATCATAATGCTTTTCTATAGGAATTCAGACTTTTCATATTTTATCATTCACTGAAATAAAAATGGCACAACTGAAAAGTCGACTTTTTCTATGCAATGTCTTAAATTAAGCAAACTGGTGGAAAATTTTGTCAATTTCCTCGGTCATTCGCAATTCTCTGAATAATGTTTATGGAATTTTGTGCATATGTTCCAAAAATAAAATCTTTTTTTTTTCTTTATCATTTTTATAATTTTGGAAATAATACGTATGTCCAGGGGTAATTCGGAGAGAAAAAAAATTCTGAAATTCACAGTAAATTTTCTGAAAGGTCACAGCAGAGGGGGGAGGGAATCCCCTCACGGCGCTAATTATTTTTGTTGCAGGTCGAGTTAACTCTGTTTTCGGTTTGGGCCGATTTTAGGCTGAGTGTAGATTCCAGCAAGTTCTGTTTGGTTAACCCGATTTTTCAAAAGTTAGTTCAATATATTATTTCAGATTAAAACTATACCTATAATAATAAACATAGATGCTTGTGTGTGTGCTGTTTTCTAAACAGGGCGCTGCGTTTTTTCCGCGACACACTGACGAAATTCGCATTTTTTTTCTGTGGCTCTTTGATGAAATTCGCGTTTTTTCTGCTGCCCTTTGACGAAATTAGCATTTTTTTCGGGATCCTTTGACGAAATTTGCGTTTTTTTTCGCAATCTTTTAACGAAATTCGCGTTTTGACCGCAATTTTTGGGCGAAATTCGCATTTTTTTCGCGATCCTTTGACGAAATTTACGTTTTGTTCTGAGGCTCTTTGAGGAAATTCGTGTTTTCCCCTCGATTCTTTGACGAAATTTACATTTTTTCGCGATCCTTTGACGAAATTCGCGTTTGTTTTGAGATTCTTTGACGAAATTTGCGTTTTTTTGCGATCCTTTGGCGAAGTTTACGTTTTTTCTGCGCTCTTTGAGAAAAATCGCATTTTCGCGATCATTTGACGAAATTTGCGTTTTTTCCACGACCATTTGACGAAATTCACGATTTTTTGCGATCCATTGACGAAATTTACGTTTTTTCGCGATCCATTGACGAAATTCACGTTTTTTCGGAAATTTATGAACGAAATTCACGTTTTTTCGGCAATCCATGAATGAAATTCGCGATCCTTTGACGAAATTCGCATTTTTTTCGCGACCATTTGACGAGATTTACGTTTTTCCGCCACCCTTTGACCAAATTCGTGTTTCCGTGGCCTTTTAATAAAATTCGCGTTTTTTCCGCGATCCTTTGTCAATATTTGTATTTTTCGCGATCTTTTGACAAAATTCGCGTTTTTCTACGAACTTTTGACGAAATTCGCGTTTTTAATCGATACTTTGAGGAAATTCGCGTTTTTCAGAGATTTTTTGACGAAATTGGCATTTATTTCCGCTTTCTTTTGGCGAAATAAACGATTTTTTCTGCAAACGGCTGACGAAATTGTTTTTTTTTTTCGTCGACCATTTGTCGAAATTCGCTGTATTTTTCCGTGACATATTTTTTATGTCCTTATTTTCGGACTGATGACAGATTTTTTTAAACTTTTTGGAACCGAATACCTTAAATTTTCGGAAAATTCGGAACAGAATCTGCGTATGTTTTTCTTTTTTCCTGTTTTCATGTAACTGTTGCCTAGCAACTGAATTTTATAGCATATCAAAAGGAGAAAATTAAATAAAATCAGGCTAATTTGACATTCTTATATCTGAATCTTTGGAAAATCTTACTATAAACTCACTCTCTTGAAAGAATTCGGCGATTTTAACTCCGATTGATTGTATTTTCCAGTACCGTGCGAAAGGGGGGGCGAAGGGGGCGGTCGCCCCGGGCGCGGAAATTTAGGGGGCGCCAAATTTGTACTACTAATTTCCGTTTTTTTTTTTTTTTTTTTTTTTTTTTGTTGTCGTCGATCATTTTCATTGGAAATGTTTTTTTCACTCTTCGATATTCTATTTTTTTGTAAAACAAAATGTGTATATTTACATGTCGGAAATTTTTTTATTAATGAAAGTATGTACATTTTTAATTTTAAAGTTACTGTATCGTCCACATTTACTTTTCATTGAGCTCTTTAGATTTGATGATTTTATAATATGCTTTTATGATATCTTATTTCAGTGTTTCTTAAACTTTTGCACTCTGCGGCCCCTTTTACATCGTATACGAAAGTTTCTGCCACCTCCCACAATCAGTGAATATGAATTGCGAACCTATTCTGATTCCACTATGGGATCATTCTTATAGTCATTCGGTCATTACTTTGCTGTTAAAAAAGGTCCAGCACAGGATGAACAGAACATGCTGATTACATGAAATCTGCCGTTGCAGAAGGACGACAATTTTCCAAACTAACGTTCAAGGAAATTATACCTTGTAGAGAAATCATGATGCGGCTTATTGGATAACTTAAGGGAATCACTGTATGTTGTTTTCCCCGTTTATTATTGGCCAATTATCATAATCGCCCTCCAAAGTTAGCCAATCCAGATTGTGGGTTTTTCAAGTGGAAGAAATTAAATCCTAAAATTCCTGAGCATAATAATGCTCTAGAACACAGGAATGCACGCATTCGCTAAAAGAATCTTGAGAGACATTTAAAATTAAATCATGTAATCGACAGCAAATTTGAAAAGATCAAAAGTGAAAATTGTTGAAAGTGAAAAAGATAAATGGCGAAATATATTCAGGATGAAATTATGAAACTTTTTGCCAATGAAGTAAGAAAAACGATTGTAGAAGAAATTCATAGAGCAAGTATTTTTCAATTTCCTTCGATCGCACTCCATATACCGAGTGTCCTAAAATGAACTAACTTTTTTTAAAAATTCAATAACCTGTAAATGGTGGCAGCTATTTAAAAAAAATGCGGGAAGGTAATGTAAAATGTCATCGGTCTTTTTTTACCTCGATTCTCGGCTTTAGTTTCAAATAGTAACTATAGATGGCGCTGCAACCAGGGATGACCACCTTGGAAAGTCAGCTTACGCTTTAGAGTGATAATGCAATCCCGAGGGGCAGACCAAATCCACTAGCTGCTCGCGTTACAGATGACTATTTAAATTCTTATACTGTTGTAGTTTTATAATTTCACATTACAACATAAATATAAATGATTTGTTGAAGAAATTAAACAGGTTTATAATCAATTCAGGTTACAGCAGTATACTTTATTAAACCATATTCATGAAAATCAATCAAGTTTATACTGAATTGACAATTATGCGAGCAATGTAAAACCACACAAGCACTATAAAGACAACATCTAACGCCATAGATGCTCACTCAAGGCCAAAACCGAAATCGTCCAACACTGATGCGAAAGGAGGAGGTTAAATAGATGGAGTAGGTCTCATTCTCCAATACAATCTTATTTTTAGGGGCCTACTCTATATATTTAATCTCCTTCCTTCGCATGATGCTAGGGGATTTCAGTTTAGACCTCCATTGAGCGCTTATCGCTTGCCACCTATCTCTGCTATTTGGAACTAAAACCGAGAACCGTAGTAAAAATACTTCTGATATGTTACATAACTCTCCTGCAAGAATTTCTTTTAATAATTGCCACAGTTTGCAAGTTATTGAATTTTAAACTCAGTCCAGTTTAGGAATCCAGTACACCTCATAAAGAACAAATGACCCAAATTATACGATACCGAAAATAGAAAATTTTCAATCGTGGAAAGGTTTCTTGACTACATCAAGTCAAAAAAAAAAAAAAAAAAAAGTAGCGCAAGAAATTTAAGATAAGCTAATGTCCGACAATCTCGATATTCACAGCTACACGAGAGGTTCTGTTCTCAAAGATGATAGACGGGAGATGCTGAGTTCGACCCAATCGCGCACGCCAGCCTAATCGTTCGAAATTGTCCGTAGTTTTCTTCAAATCTTGCGTAAATACGGATTAGGTTCCCTTAGAAAGACCTTACAGAGGACATCCCATCCCACTCTGGCCTACTATATCCAACTTGTAGATAATCGGTCGTCATAAACAATACCAATATCAACCCTTCAGAGCTCAATGTTGTGATATGGTGCAAATGTGGCTTCCCAATATAATGTTGTGTAAGCTCGAATCGTCGAAGTAAATAAATTCGTCTATTTTTTACCATGTTCTACACATTCTCTAAACTCTGAGTTCGTGTTGCTGGTGTATGTCCAAAAATGTCCGGAACTGCATATGTGTTTGTTTTTTCTTCTCTTCTACTGAAAGATGGAATATACTTATGTCCCAATTATCAGTTTATTTAAAGAAACATTGCGATACTCTATGGTCATGAAAAAAATAAAGCTATATCTGTAGTTTACAAACAATTGCCACACATTTTAAAAGCCCTGGAAGACCTTATAGAAATGAAGTAAAATGAGTAAACTTACTCAGGAGAAAAAAGCTTAATAAAGCAAATAAAGAAATTCCCCTTTATTTACGGCCTAGTAGTTTGACACAGCATTTTAAATGAAATAGAAAAAGTTAATTTTATTCTCGTGAAAAAAAAAAAAAAAAGAAAGAAAATCTGTCAATGTTTTAATCGCCGGCAAACTGATTGAAACACTAAAAAACCCATTTCAGACAATAAGAGAGGAAATTTTTGAACAAGAAAGCGAAGATTTGGTTATGTCCGTAAATGTAGAGTCCTTATTTGAGCAAAACAGAAAACGTAAAATTCGCAGAACAATTTGACTATGAAGCTCCTGATGAAAGTGGAAATTTATATGAAAGTGAAGGATTTCGTGTTACGTAGAGACATTTTACCGTGCAACTGAACTGGCGGTTTAAGAAACTGAGAAATGTATAACAAGAATTTGAGTTTCTGGCTGGTGCGAATCTAAAATCAGTTACCGAAAATCTGGTAATATTGCCTGGACCTTGCCCTTTATAGCTGACTTGAATTGTTAAACGAGGTTTTAAATGCGAAAACATTATTTCTACCATTATATAAGAACTTTTATAAAATGGATCATTTAGAAATCCTTTAGTTGCTCCACAATTTTAACTTAGGGAAAACAAGGAATTACAAAAAACATGGAGACAGCGTTCATAATTTTTAAGTATTCCAGTAACAATAAAAAAGTAAAAAACTACTTAAGATCTACTATGAGTCGAGAGATTAAGAAACCTGAATTTACCTTCTATAAAATCAGTATGTCTCAATCTTTACACATAAAATAATAAACGATTTTGCTACTCTAAACGCAAGAAAAATAAAGTGGAAGTAAATGTATTTACCTGATATTATATTTTATTTTATGTTAATTAAACATTGTTTCAGGTATTTTCCTTAATTAATGTACTGAAATTATAATTTATTTTTATATTTTACATTATGTTCTGCAGGTTTTTTGTTTGTTTTGCTTTTTTAGTACTTATCGGTTGAAGGGACCACTTGTTTCCAACCTGGTTGTTAGCGATTTTTATCCATTTTCTGCAGCTTAAAGACTAACAACAACTAAAAGTGGCTAGAAAAATATGTGAGAAAGGTTAAGAAAAATCTGTCGCAAAGCATCATGATCTCATTAACATATAACTGCAATTTTCTTTTCTGTTATTTAGTTGTTTAGAATTTCTGAATTAAATTAAATATTTTAAAGTTCTAAAATAAACGCAAAATATTTATTCAATATAATTTATTTCTGTTTTTGCCCTTTATCAATTTTGAAGGAAGAGGGGGGGGGGGGCGCCAAATTGACAAGCTGCCCCGGGCGCAGTTTTCTCTTCGCACGGCCCTGGTATTTTCATTCCTTTCCAGTATTGAAAATGCACTTATCCTATAGGAGTGAATTTCACCCAACTTACAGAGTGGTTATTTTCATTCCTTTTTGATAAGCCATTTTCACTCTTTTTTTTCGACTAGATTAATAGGCAAAACGAATGACTGCAGTCCTTATTGACAAGTCATTTTATACCCCTTTTTTCACAAATTTTACAGGCAAAACAAGTTATTTCACTCCTATTTTCAGAAATTATATATTTTTATTTTATTTTTTAGCATACATGACTCTGCAATTTACAAATTGTATTATTTTTAAAATTTTTTTCATTTCCGAAAGATAATAATAATAAGATGGTTAGCACCATACCAAGACAAGATTTTTCTCCTTGTCAATATCCTGAAGTGCATTGTTTTTACTTTATCTTTCTTATATATATACAGTCGAACCCGGTTAAGACGCTCACGGTTAATACGCGGATTTCTTCCGGTCACTTGACGTCGCCCATAAGGCTAATGTAAAAATATCACATTTAATACGCGAACGGTTATTACGCGATCCCTCTTAATACGCAATAAATTTTTGGTCCTTTAAAGTAAAAAATCACGCTTAAGACGCGAATTCATAAATCAAAATGCGAATTCCTATACCATGTTGCCAAATTAGAGGATTATTTTATTAAGATAAAAACCATTCATTCCAAATAGTAATGTTTATTTTATTGAATGACAGATTAATTAAGGAGAATATTACTAACATGAATTAGTGGTAGATATTTGAATGAAAATAACTTGCTAAATGAGCAAAACTGATTAAATGCGGATTGTTCATCAAAGAAATCAATTAATGGTTGATAAAGCATTCGCTGCGAAAAATGCCTTGAACAACTTGCTCTGATATGTCATAAAAATTATGATTATACCTGTTGTTAGTCAGGTTTTAAATGCACGTTATATCACTACTATGCTTTATAATGCATGTTATCGGCAAAGAAAAAAATGAAACTTTTGATGATTAAGCAAATTGGATTGCAGTTGTGTTATTTTATGTTTTCAAAGTTTCGTTTATTTTTTGCTAGGATAACAATATTTTTTACACAATCATTAATAAGGATGGTATTTTTTCTCAAATTAAAAATGAAGGACAGTTTATAATGATACTCATTACCACAATTACTAAAAATAATTTTTGTAACTGGCTTCAAAAATTTAACATTTCTTCTTTGTGTTAAAAACATTAGCCTAGCATGAAAATTACATATATTTGTTGTTTTATTTTTTGTTGTAACATTAATCAACTATAAAGTCATGTTGGAATCCTTATTTATTTTCAGTTATTATTCCAGTGTCCTATAAAAAAGAAGCAATGAGTTAAAATTGAATACAGTTAAATTTTAATTTAAATATACTTAAAAATCACAACTTTCGGCAGTACACTTTAAATGAAAGCTCTAAAGTTCATTCAGACGATGAGATGCGTAAATAAGCCCAGTTACTGCAAAATTATACAAATCACGTTTAATACGCGATCCCGCTTAATACGCGACTTTTATTCATTCCCTTGAAACGTATCTTAACCGGGTTCCACTGTATATATATATGTATTTAGTATTTTTACATTGTATACATAATTTTAACGTTATTATTTTTAATCTGGAAATGTGGTTTTCCTTAATTATTTCTGATTATTATATCTTCTTAATATATTTTGCTTATGACACAGATAAATAATTATAGAACATAGAATTCATGTGTTACATAACTTTTTTTTTTAGTTAAACTTTTGAATATGAACAGAGCAAAGTATACCACAAAAATAAAAATTCACAAAATCATAATTTGAAAAAAAAAGTCAAGCTAGTTGTGTCATAAAATAAATTAATAGTATTTTTTACTAATCTATTATTTTCTGATACTTTTTTAAATTATCTTTGACATTTCATACTATTTACATAATACTGTGTCAATTAAAAAACAAGTGGGTAAGTGTGATCACAGATCGCACACAGGGTTTCGTTTAATATTCATTTCAAAACACTTTATCCTTTTGAAAAATCTGTTAGTTCCACATTTCGCAACCAGGGGCGCACTCTATTCTAAACAAATCTCTATCCGAACGAAACTCCGTTTTACATACTATCCGTATATGTGGAACTCAAATATGTAAGGCTATGGTGCATAATATGAAAGAATGGTCAAAGGGGTGTCGGCAAAAGTTGGAAAAGTGCTCCCCGCGTGAAAAGGGCGGAAGTTAGAAAAATTGCTTAAAATATACGCTAGAGCCCGGACGAGTAAATAATATAAGACTTTTTGAAAATTTTATGATTTGTCGTGTGGTCTGAGGTATTCAGCTATACGTATGCAAAAATTCATGTCTCCAACTTAATTAGGGGCTCTCTTAGAAAGAATTGCTTAAAATACATATGTGGTAGCTCAAAGGGTTAAACGTAAGACTTTTTCAAGATTTTATAATTTGTCGCCTGGCCTCAGGTGTTCTGCTATAATAAGCATGCAAAATTTCAAATCTCCAATTTAATAAGGGGCTCAGTTAGGAAGAATTGCTTAAAACACGCATGTGGGAGCCCAAAGGGTTAAATGTACGACTTTTTCAAATTTTTATGATTTGTCGCATGATGGTGTTCAGCTAGTATGCAAAATTTCACGCCTCCAACCTAAATAGAGTGTCACTTAGAAAGAATTCTTTAAAATACACATGTAGGAACCCAAAAGCTTAAATGTACGACTTTTTCAAAATTTTATGATTTGCCGTTTGATGTGTGATGCTCAGCTATAAGTATGTAGAATTTCACGCCTCCAACCTAATTAGGGGATCACTTAGAAAGAATTGTTTAAAATACACATGTTGGAGATCAAAAGGTTAAATGTACGACTTTTTGAAAATTTTATGATTTGTCGTTTGATGCGAGGTATTCAGCTATAAGTATGCAATATTTCACTCCTCCAACCTAATTAGGGTTCACTTAGAAAGAATTGTTTGAAATACACATGTGGGAGCCCAAAGGGGTTAAATGTACGACTTTTTCAAAATTTTATAGTTTGTCGTTTGATGTGAGTTATTCGGCTATAAGTATGCAAAATTTCACGCCTCCGATCTAATTAGAGGTTCACATAGAAAGAATTATTTAAAATACACATGTGGGAGCCCAAAGGGTTAAATGAATGACTTTTTCAAAATTTTATGATTTGTCGTTTGATCTGAGGTGTCCATCTATAAGTACGCAAAATTTCATGCCTGCAACCTAATTAGGGACTTACTTAGAAAGAATTGTTTAAAATACACATGTGAGAGCCCAAAGGGTTAAATGTACGACTTTTTCAAAATTTTATGATTTGTCGTATGATGTGTGGTGGTCATCTATAAGTATGCAAAATTTCAAATCCCCAACATGTGTAGTTTCTGAGAACGGGCTCTGTGACGGACAGACGGACAGACAGACAGAGGAGCGAGACGAATAGGGTTTCGTCAGATGAACGAAACCCTAATTAATAAATAAAGTGTAGATGTGTACAATTATCTAAGTGAACACAATTTATTAAATACTTACACGTACTGAAACATTAAAAAAAATAGAACACATATCATAATTTAACCCTTACCGGCGCGGAGTAATTCTGTTTATAAACTGATGAAATAATGGTCTGACACCACAATTTATAACCGAATTTATTAGAAAATACGAACTTGCTTATTTTCATGTACATTATAATAGGAAAATTTTAAAGATAATTTAAGAAATTCATGTTTCCGATTTAAAAGTAATAACGTTAAATAATGCAAACATTAAACATACAATGTAAAAATACAACAAGGAATGACAAAGGAATTACAAGAAATATGATGTAACACAACTTACTTTACCTTAGAATTTTCAGTAGAAGAAATATCTTATCCAAGAATCACCGGCAACAACAAAAAACAAAATTTCTTTCAGTTCTTTATGATTTTTACCCCCCTCCCCCTGCTTCTGTGGACATAATCCTTCTATCCCATTTTTAAATCAATAAAATTTTAATACTAATAGTGTTTTAATCGTGTAAAGCTAAGTTTTAATGCCTGAAACAACAAACAACTTTCTTCCTGTTTCAAACCAGATCCTGACCTGCCAAACTAAATGTATTGCGACATGATTAAAATTAATGGGAAGGCCCTTAAATCACTCAAGAGATTTAAGATAGATAATTTTCTGTTACGATCTGACTTAGGAAGATTTTTGGAAGCTGATCCTAAAAGGGTAATTCAGCCAACCAGTTTTTTGTGCAAAATATCTCTTTTTGATGAAACCAATACTCAAAGAATGAAAACACTTCTAAAATATTACATTTTTTTACAGAGTCAATAATTCATTCTTTTGAATTAAGAGTGTAGAAATATACAAATAATCTAGATATTGTGTGAAGCAAGATGAAAATTAAAATGTCTTGCAAAATTGACGTTGAGGCCTCTGATCTGAAAATTTACTATTTAAAATAAAGACATAAAATACTTAAACTAATACAACTGAAACTGTTTTTAAATCATAAACAATTACTTTGAACATGTAAAATTGTAACTGAAATATTTTAGCTTATTTTAATCTAGAAATATTAAATAAAGATTCACTAAATCTCCAACAAAAAAATTAATATGTTAAAATACATTGGTAATATTTTTTTGCAGAGGGAAAACAAATTATTGCTAAGTAATAAAAGCATGGATATTTTATGAATGATTTTTGATACAGGATGTCTACTCCAGTTCAGTTACAAATTTCCCTGACTTTTCAGGTTCTTTAACAGTAACAGGAAATTTACAGTTATAGAGCTTTTATATTACATATAATTTTTTTTCAAGTTGCAAAAAGTAAATAAGAATTGTGTTGACTATAACAGATTTAAAGGAATTTGGAAAAAGATCAAAGTTCTATTTATGTTATTTTCTCCATAAATTAAAAAATAAAACTATTAATATAAAGCTACAAATATTGCCATTAGCTGAAAAGAAAAAAAAAAATAAGAATGACAGATCATAATTTATGGGTCATATTTCATTTATTTATCAGTGTCAAGTCATTTCTTTCCTACTTTCAATCTTTCTGACATATTCAAGAAGTCATTTTTACATGCAAAAGCATGAAAGTTTAGTCTGAGGTACTTTGAATAGTACATCAGAATTAAAAACATTTTCCCTCTAGAGATGTATTAAATCGAGTTAAAATAGAATGCTGTCTGATGATCAATTTTAAGTCAATATTTGGGGCACAAAAATCTGGATAAAGTATATATAAACTTGGCAAATATTTTCCTCAAAGATCCCTTCCCTTGAAAAAAGCCACAGGAATTTTCCTGGTATCTGGATAAGAATACCCATAAATTTTATGCATCTGTGCCCGAAAGCAGAATACTATGAAATTTGCAACGTACATTGCAGAACAGACGCCTGAGCTGCAGAACAATTCTGTTCAAATGTGGAAAGAAAAATCTAAACAAAATCGGCGAAGCTACCGTGCTTTACTGAGAACGAAAGTTTAGCCATGTGCCATTATTCTGAGTTATTATTGCCCTGCGCTTCTAGTGCAAGATGCTTTGAACCTTCAATATTTTAACACGATGCAGCACATTTTTTTCAGACGAAATTCATGTTTTTTTCAGCGATCCTTTGAAGAAATTTACATTTTTTCAGCGATCCTTTGGCAAAATTTGTGTTTTTTTCCATGGTTCTTTGGCAGATTTCACTTTTTCTCTGCGATCTTTCGGCGCATTTCGCATTTTTTCTGCGATTTTTTTTGGAGAATATCGCATTTTCTCTGCAAACCTTGGATGAATTTCACATTTTTTACATGAATCTTTGACAAAATTTGTGTTTTCTCTGCGATTATTCGATGAAATTAGTTGTTTTTCCTATCCAACAATTTTTGCGATTTTTCACAAATTTTATATTTTTGGGAGGGGGGGAGTTTTGCATTTTCTTTCATGATTTTTTGACAAAATTTGCATGCTTTGAGCCAAAAGTTGATGAAAATTGCATTTTATCAGTAATCCTGTGACAAAACTTGCATTTTCTCAGTGATCCTTTGACAAAATTTACATTTTTTTCAGCGATCCTTTGACGAAATTTGAGATTTTCCCATGATTCTTTGCCAAATTTTGCTTTTTTTCGCAATCCTTTGGCGAATTTTGTGTGTTCTCTGTAGTCTTTTGATGAATTTCGTGTTTTTTTTTCAACGATCTTCTGATGAAATTAGTGTGTTTTGCAGAAAATAGTAGTTTTAAGCAGATTTCCATAATTTCATGGTTTTCAGTTTAAAGTTGTAGCAACTACAATATTTTCATAGTAGTTGACAGATCTGCATTATATACATAATTAAGAAAATGGTTTTTTGAAAACATTCTGAAGATAAATTTATAATGTATGAATTTATGTTGCAGAACAATTTTAATCAAATAAATTTGTGTTGCAGAAGATCTCAAAGTATTCTGCTTTGGGGCATCTGTGAATAAAAATGACCGAGTCAAAAAGAAGATAGCTTAAACTTGAGGCTGCTCCTCACTCAGTTTCCGAATTCCCCTCAGTAATGTTAAGTCTATGGGTGTTTGATGCATCCTTATATTTAAAATATCTCCTCAGGATATTAATGTTTTTTATTTCTGTTTGCTGTGTACTCTTAAGGCTGTTCTCTAATCCAAAAGGGCAACTTTATGACATAAGTTTTAATTTATTTTTGTTCGGAAACGCATGAAACTAGAAGGTGTTGTTATTCAGAAACTATGCCATTGAACTGTTTTTTCTGTTTTCTTGTAAACGTAACAGATCTTTCAGAAAATACAGTCAAAGTTAGCATTTTGAACCGAACTTCCGAACGAAAGAAGAAAATCCAGTCAGTAAGGGGAGAAAAATGCCGTGTGACGTGATCAAAAAATGGAAAAGACAGTTCGATTCCAAATCGCTTCCATGGCCAGGCTTTCCAATTTTATATCTTTTCGTTAAAAAATGAATTTGTAAATTTGTCAAAACGTTTTACGCTTGTTGAACAAAGCTAGAGCAGCCAAAAGGGCAACTTTATGACATAAGTTTTAATTTATTTTTGTTTGGAAATGCATGAACCTAGCAAGTGTTCATTGTTTAGAAACTATGTGATTGAATTGTTTTATCATTTTTTGCAAACGCAATAGATCTTTCAGAAAATAGTGTCAAAGAGGCATTTTGAACTGAATTTCCATGCGAAGGAACCACTACTCAAGAAAGGCAGAAAAATGTCTTTGTCATGTGATCAAAATCGCCTATAATTCAATGGGTAATTTATTTATTAAAAAATGGAAAACACAGTTCGATTCCAAATCGTTTCCATAGTCAGGCCTTCCAATTTCATACCTTTCCATTAAAAAATGAATTTGTAAATGTGTCAAAACGTTTTGCACTTGTTGAGCAGAGCTGTTGGGAACAGCATTAAAGGATATCTCTTTTTTTCTTAGTTGTAAAAATATTTCTAAAATCTATGCTTAATTTATATTTTGTGTGTTAAAAGCTGACAAACTGGGAGTAAAAATTTAACACTTCATATAAAATTAAGCATAGATTTTAAAAATATTTTGACAACTAAGAAAAAAAGAGACATTCACAGAAAAAAGAAGTTGCAAAATTACAGAATTTTTTATTTTTATATCATTCCGTACGTATTTTTAATATGTAATTCTCAATAGTATGACTGAACTCGTGGTTTTTCATGAAGGAAGCATAAACTTATTTTTGAAAAAAATCAAGATATTGCTGATATCATTGGTAATCACAATCTTTTTAGTACATATATATTTATGCATTAATCAAGCTTTTTTTATTGTTAAGACTGGCTAAACTTGATATAAAACTTCCTTACTTTATGATTTTGATGTGAATTAATAGGGCACTTTTATGAGGAAAGTTTCATTGAAAAATTCAAGGAAAATGTATCTTATCTTTATTATGCATATTTAACAAAACATATTTACTTGACTTTAACTTTTACTAATTTAATCATTTTTTAAATTATCTTATTTTTTATCATTTTAGTTTATTACTTTACTTAATTATTTTAATATTTTACTATATTGCAAGCATTCATTATAATTTTGATTGCATTATTACATTCAAATTACTGTTCAAAAAAATGTAAACAAAGCAATGACCAGAAATCCACAAAATTCTAAAATCTGCACAACCTCTGGTCCCAAGCTGTGCAGATTTTCCTGTATAAGAAATCATCAAATGCCCATAGACTGAATATTACCAAGGGGAATTCGGAAACCGATTGACAAGTAGCCTTAATGCAGTGATTCCCAACGTGGGACGTACGCCCCACTGGGAGGCAATTTGACTTTCTAGGGGGACAATTCGAAATTTGTTACTCACTCATTCGCTATCAGTTTCTTTTATCTTTTTTTTTTAATGCAATGTTGCAGATGAAAAATAAATGGAATACAAGCAAAATTAAAAAAAACATTTTTTTTAAATTGAATTTTTTAAATATTCCTAATGTAAAGTTTAAAAAATATTTAATACCAGAATAATTATACGAGTAATTTTTTTTTTTACATTTTGATATCATTTTATAGTATTAAATTTCACTATAATTTTCTGGGGCAATTTACAATTTTTCGCAATGCTTTGGATTATTTACTGAATGAGCTTTCTACTTATATTCGCTCTGTTATATGTATCACGAAGATTCTTTTACACAGGAAACTACTTAAAAATATATATAACTTTGTTTGTCTTGAACATATTTAACCAAAAAAATATATGAAATATCTGAACGAGATATTACCAATTTTATAAAGCTTATAAATATTAAATAACATTAGAAAAGGAAATGAGTACATAGTAAATATCTATGGCTCTAACGCAGGTATCTTGCACAGTAAATAAATTTACATGATGGCATATACGTTTGAAATTTTAAAATCAGATAATACAAGGAATACAACTAACAATATTGAGGGGGGGGGGGGGAATCAGGAAAATGTGTTGTGGTGGGGATTAAAGGCTACTTAAATTTAATAAAGATGAGAATCTTGAAATGCTTCTCGTGTATTATGTTATCCATAGAAAGAAAATTTAGTGTCCATAGCTTTTCCACCAGCTTTTAATCAGTTACAAAAATGAATTATAAAATTTTTCTTTAATATTGTGGTAAGTTGGAAAAGTACAACAAAACTCTTTTTGGCACAAAGGCGAAGATGTATAATCTCATTGCATTTATAAAATTATGTTAAAAACACATTTCTGACAGAAGATTGACTTCTTTGATAAATTCAAAAAATGTTAAATAAATAGTTATTAAGGCTTTATTATTCTTCCACCATGGGAATAGAGTTCTCTTTTTCAAATAATAAGAGACATAATTTACAGAGTAAGGGGGGGGGGGGGGGAGCATAGTGACTTTACAGAGGATTTGGGGGGAACCACTGCCTTAATGCTAATAGTCTCAAACTAATTTTCCGTAATGCATGCGGCACCCTGGCTTAATATGTTTCGAACCAGAATTTTTTTTAAGAAATGAAATTAAATGTTTTATTTTGAAACCTTGAATTAAATAAAGATTCATGAAATAAAGTTTCTGGTTCGAAAGTGGATAACATGGGTCAAATTAATCCAGATATTACGGAAGATTAATGGAAAGTTGGCAGCTATGTTAACACTATGCTGTCCGGCGACACCACAGTGGTGACGTACGCAAACTATCGGTCAACGACCAGTGACACCACAGTGGTGTCGTGCGCAAATTAGCTGCCAACGGCCAGCGACACCACAGTGGTGTCATGTGCATAGCATTGTAACGACTTTCTGGTCACATAAAGCAACACCAACTAGTCCTTATTTCCGAAACGAAAACGAAGAAACTGCCATGTATGTTCCAAAAACAAAAAAAGAAAACTAACAAACTTAATATGCAAGTCTTGTGGAATTGCCTTACATCTTGGAGACTGCTTTGTTGCGTACCATACGGAAGAGAAATACTAAGTACCAAAGAAAATGCAAATAAACAAATATATAAAAGAAACAAATTTTGTATTTATTTACATATGTATATCTTTGAAATTTCATGAAAGTAGGGGAACAGGGTTGAGAACTTATGAGAACTAACGATGAGATTAGTAAAACTTAACAATTTATAATCTCCCGATAATGTCAAGAATGGCCGGCGACAAGTCAACTGATCCAAATTAGCGCTGCCGGAGCCAAGCGAATAAATATTTACGAATTGTGCGGATGGCAAAGTGTTAATGTAGTTTTAACCAAGAAAAAAAAAATTAAAATAAAATATTTGGTTACAAGGAAAGAATTCAAATACCATGGATAAAAGAGAACGGCACGAGAGGTTAAAATACATTTTACAGAACTTCTGATGAGTCAACTCATTTACTGATACTTCAAGTTCAAAACCTTAGTTTTCTAATCAGAAAAATTTCCTTTTGGACTTTCAAATTTTTCCAGGTCATCCAGGTAGCTAAATACCCTATTCATAGCACCATTTTGATAACACTATTGAAATCCCATGATTGTAATATGGAAATATGAATAAAAAATCAAGTTTAAAAAAA